>CAHIKZ030001211.1:472500-575000 GCA_903632075.3 Acanthosepion pharaonis
CTATAATCTTGAAAAATTTAAATGTAATGTCAATCGACATCTTCTGATGTCTTGATCTTGATCCCCGTTCTTCCCTGTATCCTTTCCTCAAACACCCCTCTTTACTCTTGTTCTCACTCTCGGTAACTCCTTGCGTGCTAGTGGCACATCCGTATTGCTTGGGGTGAAATGCTTAAAAAGATAATCAAACCTCAGGTACTATTTACACTATTTACATTGTTTGGACTGATGTCTTCGTTTTATTGTCATATTGATGACGTTTCGGTTGTGGTACGCACCAGACTTCTTCAGTAAACAATGTAATTAGTGTAAATAGTTACAATACCTCATCTCATAAATTTAGACAGACCTCAGTTGAGTTGAATAAAATACATTTCTTAAATGTTTTCCTCATGCCCAAAATACCATATATGTGCGTGCATGCGCACGCGCGTGTGTGTGTTTTCATTTAATCTGAGATAGGTTTACATGCTGCTTTCTCGTGACTCTTGCTTTCTCGAACTTGGAGTGTGTTTTTCCTGTCTCATATTTCATCATCACATTTTCGCTTTTTGGGTTTCTGTTTAAAATAAATTTTAGCGTGAATTTATTTTCTCTCATCCCACAAAACTTGGTCCATTTACGATTTAGCTGTATCTACCGTAAGGAAAGTTGGTTCTGTATGTTTCGCCACAATTTTTTTCTCACCAGAGTCCATCCTTCAAATCTATATGGAATATGGCTGTCTGGTGCCACCGCTGTTTGTCTTAGGGTCCTCGACAAAATCCAGGGACGAATATGCAATGTTTGACCCTAATCTGGCATCTCGTTTACAGTCGCTCTCTCGCAGACGTGCCGTCGACTTCCTCTGTCTTTTCTACAAATACTTTCATGGTAACTGCCCTGACGAGTTAATTTCGCTAGTTCCCAAACGGCATGAATTTAAACAATAGGTCGGTATCTTAGTCCAACATTTTCACTGTCGAAACGGATAAATATAGCCGTCTCTTCTACTCCAATAGCTTCATGTCTCGCACTTCCCGTCTGTGAAACTCCCTTCCTCTTACTTGCTTCACTGATAGTTATAATCTTCAATTATTCAAATGCAATGTCAATCGACATCTTCAGATGATTTGATCTAAATCTCCGTCCTTGTCTTCATCCTTTCCTCTTTCATGCCTCTTTACTCTTACTCCTATTCTCTGTAACTGTGGTAGTGGCACCCCCGCCGTGCTTGGGGTGAAAAGCTTTAAAAAATAATAAACGACGTCTACTTAATAAAGTGTTACTCTTCTCTTTGTTTAAATAACGCAGTTAAGCATAGAGTGTACGATGTTTTGGAGTTGTTGGCAATCACTTTCAAGTCCTATCTATAAATGGGCTGTTTTTTTTTTTTGCGAGGTGGATGAGGCTATAGAAAAATTAGTGACTTCTGCAATATATCAAACACCTGTTCAGTAGAGATGAATTCTGGCGAGAAGATCTCATACAGAATGTAGCGAAGGAGAGCAAGAAGAAGGGACTAAGTATAAACTACAAGAAAACAGAATGCCTGGTCATCAGTAAAAGAATAAACCCGAAATGCGATTTACAGGTTAGGAATACTAAAATCAAGAAGGTGTCGAAGTTTAAATATCTGGCAAATGTTTTGACGGAAGACGGTAAGTGCGACGCTGAAATCAGCAGACGTACCAGGATGGTCAAAGCCGCATTCTAAAAGCTAGGCAGAGTATTACGAGACAGAAGGATTTCTTTGGTAACAAAGAAAAGAGAACTGAGCTTCTACGTATCATCTGTCCTCCTTCACAGCAGCGAATGTTGGACGGTTTCCTCAAAGATGAAGAAGAGACTCAAGGCAGCGGAAGTATGGTTCTACAGAAGGATGCTAAGGATATCACGGACCGAGCGTGTGAGCAACGATGAGGTTTTGGAGAGGATGCAAACAAGGGGGAAGCTTATCCTTAACATCAGAAAGAGGCAGCTGAAATTTCTGGGACATTTAATGAGAAAGGAGGGCTTGGAGAATCTGATACCTACAGGTCGAATTTAGGGAAAGAGAGACAAGGGAAAGCAACGCATGACATACCTAGCGGCCTTAAGAAAGTGGATGACAGAACGTGGGGTGGGGGAGGTGGCATGTAACAAAACTTATTGAGAGCTACAAGGGATTGAGGGAAGTGGAGAGCCATGATCGTATACGTCCTGAAGGGACAGGGAATATCAAAATAAAAGTGGATCTAAAAATAACTTCATTGGATCAAACACTCACTACCTACTTCAATATTTTTATTAGTTTTTTCTGTAATCATTTCACCCCATGCAAGTAACGAAGCCACTAAGACGCAAGGGGTTACTGAGTGTTAGGAAATAAGGGAAAAACTACTATTAAGGAGAGAGGAAAAGAAAATAACAAGAAAGGGCATAACGATTGACATTACATTTAGTTTTTTGAAGATCAAAGTTGACTCCGAAGCAAGACGACAGAAGAGAGTTCCACAAGCAAGAAGTGCAATAGAAGACACTGTTAGCATAGAACTTACGGTTACATCTATCAATTTCAACTGTAAAGTGATGAGACATTGCCAACAATCTACAAGGTGTCCTTAAATTCTGGACGCAGGATATCCCATTAACTATACTTTTTTTTTAACTCTATAAATTAACCTGTTGAGCCCTGACCACTGCTTTACCGGTGGTAGAGAAAAATGACGTAATACCCAGCCACCGGTTGAACAGTGTTATAGAAAAATGACGTGATGTCTAGCCACCGGTTGAAAAGTGGTAGAGAAAAATGACGTAATGCCCATCCACCGATTGAACAGTGCTAGAGAAAAATGACGTGATGTCCAGTCATTGGTCGAACGGTGGGTAAACACTTCTAACTGTTTTTATATATACTTTGAAACATCACATACCAGTTATTTGTGAATTTTGACACAGGAGCTCAGGAGGCAGAAGGCTTAAAATTCTTCAAGAACGCAAGGCTGAAAGGGTTAAACATGGTTTTGTCGGAAGGAAAAAAGAATTGGCTTCTTTTCTGGGATATTCTAAAGGAGAACTTGTACTGAATAAAAATTCACAGTTGCAACACAATATATTTATTAAGACTAAGAACTATCAACAAATTGTAAAAACACCCACCCTGTGTTAAAAAATGCTTTTCAGTGATAGTTTCAACTAAAACTAAGTAATAGTTGTTTTAAATTAGATTAATTAAAATTTAAATCAGCTAATATTTCACAAATAACGGTTTAGATAAGTATATTTTATTTTTGAAAGATTTTTAATAAAGAGAATTACATTACCGATGGCTAAAATAAGTGATTTTTAAAGATTTAAAAAAGCAATAAACTCCTTCCAGTCAATTTAAATGTAGTTTTAAAATACAGCAAATTATTTTTGCTAAATGGAAATTTTAAATTTCATCTATTAGGTTGAAATAAAAATTAAAATATTCGCTTCAGAAAAGATCTTTCATTTTCACAAATCCGTTTTTAGTTTCTTTGGCTGTACCTATGCAAAAGTCTTCATAGAATATTTTAAGAGGAAATGCAAAATGTGTCCTTGAGGACATCTGTATATGAATAATACGCAGAGATTCATACACAGATGTCCTCAAGGACACATGGCACAGTGTATCAAGACGTTAGTTAGATCCAGTGACAGGACCCAAAGGGTGTGAGTTCAATACCTGGTTAAGGCGGTGGAGAATTTGGAGAAGGGAATTAACAGGAGACAAGTGATAAGTGACATCCATTAGACATGGCACGTGGAAATAGAACAATCTATCCCAGTGAGCCAAATAAAGGGTTCAGTTCGACATTCCAACCACCTGAAAAAGCCAGGAGTGTACCACGGCCGAAACGTTGGTATAAATATGGCAACAAAGATGAGGATGATAGTCCGAGCAATGTAAATAGTGTAAAAATGTATGTATACCTCAATAAAATGTGTCCCCGTAGACTAAATAAAGTGTTCGATTCGACATTCCAAAATATATCACCTGAAGAAGGCCGTAGCGTAGAACGGCCGAAACGTCGTGAATATGACAATAAAGACGGAGACAACAGCCCGATAGACTGAAATACTGTAAATAGTGACAGTACTTATAGCATCATAAATAAAATAAAAATTTAATTTAACCTAATGTTGACATTTTTTATATTATTAGTACTCCATTTTATTGAGTGGTATTAATGCTAAGGCCCTGATGACGAGACATTGCTGGGCTGAAGGCTTCATATACTGAAGTTAACACCAAGGGCGAAGCATTCCCCCACAAACTGAATCAGCGGTCACGTGTTCGTTACGCCGATGTCGTAGGACATTGGCTGTCATCTGACCTGGAAAGATATAGGCTCCGCTAGGTTTAAATTAATCCATCCTGGTCATAGGAATTATGATGATGATCATGATGATTATGATGATGATTAACGTTTTAACCCGTCGTTAAAGAAATAATCTTTAATTAAATAAAAGAACCAAGAAAAGCGTCTTTATAAACGGAAACATATGAATAAAAGAAAACTAGAAATAAAATGGACGGTATAAATTTGATTAGAAGACGAATAAAAGAAACAAAAATAAAAAAAAAGTGAGAAAACGAATTAAGAATAAAGAAACGAGAATAAAACAATGAAATAGAGGAAAGAATATAGAAAAGGAATTACTCTTTTGTGCAAAGCACATAAATGCACAAAGCTTACTTGACGAAGAACAGACATATTTAATAATTCTGCCAAAGCAACAAAAAAAAAATCTTCTTAAAATGTCTCTCACAATCATGCCTATGAACATTCCCCAAATGTACGTACAAAAAAAAAATATTTCTTCGGGCATGACTTCATTCAACTCTTTAAAACCTTTGCAAGCAATAAAATAGCTTGAATTGTAGACGTCAGAATGAGGCAAATTGACTAAAATGATTAAAATCAGTGATTTTTAACGATAAAAAAAACTCCTTCCAGGCAATTTAAATATAGTTTTGAAATACAGCAAATTATTTTTGCTTATTGGAAATTTTAAATTTCATCTATTAGCATGAATTTAAAATTAAAATATTCGCTTCAAGAAAGATCTTTCATTTTCACAAATTCATTTTATACCCGAAGTATCGCGTTTCTTTGGAAGTACCTGATACAAAATATGCAAATGAAAGAGGCTTACTTGACTAAACACAGACATATTTAATAATTAATTCTGCAAAGCTCGCATAGGGCGGGACATATTTTGACGCAAAGGCAGGTGTGTAAACTTAGGTTATTGTTGGGCGAATCAAATCAAGTAACTGCCATTAATTTACTTGGTGTTTCTGTATTTTCTTTTTTTTTAATCATTACACTTCAAGCATGGTGATAATGCCACTAAGACGCAAGGGGCTACAGGGATTGAAAGAGAATGACAAGAATTTGGTGAGCAGAAAATAAACAAATAAAACAGGATTCAGAAAGAGACATGGCGATTGGGGTTGAATATAGTAGGTGGCTGGGAATCAAGAAATCTGAAGAGAATTCGACAGACGAGAAGCTTGAGAAAAGAAACTATTCGAAGGTAACATACAGTTTTATCCAGCTAGTTCAATACTAAAATACTGAAAGCTAGTTGCCAATCTAGTAGCACGCTTAAATTCATTCAGTCTTGTTACCAAGGATAAAAGCTACTCAGAACAATTGCCATGAAAATATTTGTAGAAAAGCCAGAAGGGAAAACCACGTTACATCGACGAGAAAGTGACTGAAGTCGATGTGCTTGATCAGGATCGATTACATTACAGAGCCTTCTTTTAATGTTGCACCCTTAAAAATCAATATATTACGTATTGGTCACCTTAAAACTATTTGTAACTCTGCATGGGTCCGCAACCTAAAGTTCATCCCAAAAAAAAACCTTCGTCTTAACCTATGAGAGCTTTTGCAGTATAAAGCAACAACAAATCTCAAAATGTCTCTCACAATGTTTCCTATGAACAAATCTACGTACAAAAAATATTTCTTCGGACACGAATTCTTTCAACTCTTTAAAATCTTCTCAGGCAATAAAATAGCTTGAATTGCAGACGTTAGAATCAAACAAATTCTTCTTGTATGTGTGGTGTCACTCCAGGAATTTAGAGATCATGGCTCTCCATAATCTCTCGTGAAGTGAAAAAAATTATTACAAAGTACAAAACATGATAAATTTTGTCATTTTGCCATCTCTCCCAAATCCTCTTCCGCCATCCACTTACTCTATATTAGGCTAGGTTTTTTTTTATTTGTCCCTTTTTTGTGGGCAATCAACTCATTTAGGTGATTATGATGCTCTCCAGAATTTGAAACTGAGGTAAATAGCCTTATGAATGTGTAAAAAATAGGTTTTAATACTAGAAATACTCTGTAAAAAATTATTACCAGAAAGACATTTTTCAAAGAAAATTTTCGAAAAGAAATATTAGCAGCAATATATTTAAAAAAAAAAACATTTTGCAAGGAAAAAAAAATTACCAGCAATACATCTTTGACAAAAAATATTACCATCAATAAAAAACTCGTCAGTATTAAATAAGCCATTGAGGTTGATATACCGTAAAACAAACCAAGCCAACCAAAGCAGAGCATTTAAATTTATATATGAAAGTGTAAAAATAGGTTTTAGTACCAGCAATTATTTTTTTTTTAATTCTTACCAGCAATGAATATTTGAAGAAAAAAAATAATTACCAGAAATACCTTATTTCCAGCAACACATTAAAAAAAACAAAAAAAACATAAGAATCAGTAATACATTTTTGGAGGAAAAAATTACAAGCAATAAATTTTTGAAAATTATTAGCAGAAATACATTTTTGAAAAAAAATATTACCAGCAATATATTTTTGAGGAAAAAAATATTACCAGAAATAGATTTTGACAAAACAAAATATTACCAGAAAAAAAAAATGTCGGCAATTAAATAACCCATTGATAAAACAAAACAAATCAAACAAACCTTAAAATTAGCTTCAAAATTAGCTTCAAAATTAGCTCTTCAAATGTCTCATGATACACGAGAATATACGGTATAGTTTGATCAACGGCGTAGACAAGTACATAGGCTGATTTTATATCTTGTGTATGACGCGACCCCGTTAAAATTAGCCTTAAAATTGGGTCTTCAAAAGTCAAATGATTCGCGAGTATTTTCGGCAGGTACTTTTTCTTTGAGATTCCATCACTTTTGTTATTAGATATCCTAAACTTTGATAATAGAAGTTCTGCCAGGAATAGTGAAATGTTGTAAAATCGCGGGGGTCAAATTTACTGTACATGACTTTGCGATCAAGGCAATTTCTAGATATTTTCGTCGAAGTGAAGTCTTTCTCTTTTGATCAGAATAGCATATTTATGTCAAAATTGTGGTCAGTTTTGTTACTCAGGATGAAAGCTGATCAGAACAATTGCCTTGAAAATATTTGTAGAAAAGCCAGAAGGGTAAACCACGTCACATCGGCGAGAAAGTGACTGAAGTCAATGTGCCTGATCAGGATCGATTACATTACAGAGCTTTCTTTTAATGTTGCACCTTCAAAAATCAATATATTACGTACTGGTCACCTTAACACTATTTGGAACGCGGCATGGGTCCGCAACTTTACAACCTATAGTTCATCCCCAAAATAATACCGTACCTTCGTCTTAACCTATGAGAGCTTTTGCAGAATAAAGCAACAACAAATCTCAAAATGTCTCTCACATTGTTTCCTATGAACAAATCTATGTACAAAAAAATATTTCTTCGGCAATGACTACATTAAACTCTTTAAAATCTTCCCAAGCGATAAAATAGCTTAAATTGAAGACGTTAAAATCAATCAAATTCTTCTATGTGTGGTGTCCCTCCAGAGGGTAAGGGATTGGAAGAAGGATTGGAGATTTTGAAACTCACAAAATATATTGTAATCAAAAATGACACTGTAATAAGCGAAAAACTTACGTAACGAAGTTGTGTAATTATTTGGAAGTTATGAGACTCGGAGGGATAGCAGAATGAAAACAAAAAGAGCTATTAAATGCAGGAAGTTGTGGAGAGCTATGAACTCTCACGTCATGAAGCGACATAGCACATAGAGAGATAGAATGAGATATTACGTTGTTTGAAGTTTGGCCAATGCATTCACTATCAGCTAATGTCCCTATTTATTATATCTCGATAATACACACACATATATATATGTATATTCAAAAATGGTATGAAAAAAAAATAAGGTTATATATATATATATCTCTCTCTCTCTCTCTCTCTCTATATATATATATATATATATATATATATATATATATATTATAAATAAATTGATTTAAAATATGGTTTTTCCGCTACACAGTTCTAACCATGTTTCAAAAATGGAAGGTCCGAATTTAATTTTGTAATTAAATTAAAGACATTAGTTCCATTTCATCCTCAAGCGAATTTTGGAGTAACTTATAAAATTACTGGGTTTTAAAGATTGGGTTTTTATAAAAATGAAAATATCTATAAGAACACTGGATTATATATCTTACTGTTCTTTTTTTATATATATATATATATATATATATATATATATATATATATATATATATATATATATATGTCATTGAAAACGATAGACAAGATTATTTATTTAGTTTTTTATACAATTTCTCATGCGATCTAATAATTTTTATTTTCTTTTCGGATCATAAATTATATAAAAACAGTCCGAATGTTCTTTTTATCCTAGCGCTTTCGGCTATACATTTAGCCATTTCAAAGATAATATTTTAACTGTTAAAATAAGAAATAGTTTGTTGTATGTATGTTTTAGAAAATATTTTCATTTTTTTCCAAAACACGGTCAAGATATTATGACCATGCTCAAAGTTAATATTATTAAGCGTGTTTTTTGGGGGGTTTTTATTAATAAGGCTTCCATTATTTTTAGCCTTTTTTTGCATGTAGATGATGCTATTATATTAGTGTTGTCAACAAGTATGTTAGGAATAGGGTCCAGTACGTGTCCATGAATATTTAAATGAGATCTAATTGAGCTATGGTCAGAAAGGTGTAGAGTGAGTCTGCGTGTCAAACATGTTGTAGTGTGGCCTATATAAATATTCACGAATGTTGATTGATCAGGAACACACACACACACACACACACATACATACATATATATATATATATATATATATATATATATATATATATATATATATATATATATATATATATATATATGTATTGTGTATTTGGGCAGTAATCCCTCTTTTAGAAATGTTTCATTAAAGAGGACTGAAAAGGTACTAAGATTAAGCTTTGTATTTAATTTTTCTTGTGTTCGCACAAGTTTTTTTTTTCTTTTCTGGAAACAAAGTACGTATAAACTGTCTGAAAGTTCTGCATATCCGAACGTTTTCAGCTATTCTTGTAGTCATTATCAAGGGCGATTTTTATTTTTTTTAACTGAATGTGTGCGTTTCTATGTATATGGCCGAACTTAGAGAAATGGTTCATTTTCAAAACACGGTCAGCACATTGTGGCCGTGTTCGTAGCTAATGTTATTGAGTGTTGTGGTTTCCTCTTATTAGGACTTCCATTTATTTTTTTTTACATATGGATGAGGTTATTATGCTTGTATTTTCTACTAGTTCGTTTCGGATGGAGTCTGTTCGGTTTGTATGTGTGTTTAAATGGGCCTTAATTGAGCTATGATCAGATAGATGTAAAGTAAGTTATCTAGATAGGCATGTAGTAGTATGACCAATGTAATTAGTTCTGAGTTTGGTTTGATCAGGAACCCATTTTCTTAAGGACATTTGAACTCGTAATTAATGTTGATTGCAGTTTTGAATTTGCGGGTGATTTGTTATTGTTGATAATAAAGTTAGCTGTTTTAAATTTTTGTAATAGATAATTTAATTTTTTTGTTCTGGTCGAGAGGGGTTGTTTATTTCTTTTTTATATTTCTAGGAGAAAATTCGCCAGGTTTAGAGATGACATGTATTTGGCTCTTGTAGAAGCTGTCATTGTTTTTATCTGTATTTTGGATGGAAACGATTTGCATTATTCAAATTTAATAGATTTCATCTTACTTTTACCATTTGCCATAACATTCTAGGTAGAGTAATTTAAAGATAGCTTTTTGATCATTTCATTCTTTGTCTGAAGCCGTCCTGGGTATGACGATAAACTACATCTGCGTTCTGGGTAAGACGATAAACTACGTCCAGGAGAAAGGCCTCTGATCAGGTTTTGAGGAGCTTGGAACCGTCTCTGAATTCCTGGTGTTCCCAGGTCCACCCTGAAACAGGGTGGTAGCACCTGTTAGGGTCACAGCTATGGGCAATAATTTGACACCACAAACTGAGTTCAAAACACTATGAAAGTGTAAAAATAGATTTTAATACCAGAAATGCTTTAAAAAAATAGTATCAGCAATATATATTTGAAAATATTACCAGAAATAAAAATCTTGTCAGAATTAAATAACCCCTTGAGGTTAAGATGCCACATAACAAAACAAACCAAACTATACATTCTTTAAAAAAATATTACCAGCTATATACATTTCTGAAAAAAATTACCAGCTATATACATTTCTGAAAAAAATTACCAGCTATACATTTTTGAAAAAAAAAAGAAATTGTGTCGGCATTAAAAAATCCATTGTGGTTGATATGCCGTAAAACAAACCAAACCAAACCAAAATCTAGGGTCAACCGTTACGTGTCACACGTATCCTTATATTCATTGTCTTTCAATCATTTAGCCTCATCTGCTATCCTCGTCCGTCACACCTATCAGGTGTGCCACAGTTATTCGGAACCACTGACTTAGACAAACAACATTTCCATAACTACCTGAACGTGTAGGCAGTGGTTACATAAAAAAAGCTGTTACACACATTGCCGACCTTGAAACGAAATGAAGGAAACGAAAGGAAAGAAAACAGTGGAACCTTGAGACCCGCCTTGGAAGTAAATTTAAAAATAAAAGCAATTGAGACAAAACCTGGGTATAACGATAAACGGCATCCGCGTCCTGAGTAAGACGATAAACTACATCTGACATCAACGCTTTTGATCAGGAGGTTTTTAGGAGCGTGTTCCTAAGTCCACCCTGACCCGGGGTGGTAGCAACTGTCAAGGTACCAGCTATGGGCAAATGGTTACCCCCACCTGACCAATAAAGGGATCATAACACTATGAAAGTATAAAAATAGGTTTTAATACCAGCAATACATTTTTGAAAAAATATATTACCAGCAGTCCTTTTTTTTAAAATAAATATCACCAGAAATAAAATCTTGTCGGCATTAAATAACCCATTAATGTGTTGATATGCTATAAAACAAACCAAACCAAATCTTTGTATGAAGATATATCTCAATGAACTACTCATACATATTTCGCTATCTCTCTTAATACCCGTGTATAACATTTCGTGAAAGATGATTGGAGCGTTATTTAGTTCCTCGTGACTGGCAACTCCGCATTGCATTATTACACACTCCTGTATTTGAGACCATTTTAAGTCGGGCAAGAATTTATCTCCTCTTTCTCTTTCACAAATTCTCTTTTACACAGACGCATGCGCAAAAGAACATTAAAAAAAAAAAAACGTTTTTTTAATCATTTCTGACTCTGCCATGCTTTGTTCAATTATCCCTATGCTGACAAATCCACGGCAGTGATGGATGGTTCTAATTTACAATAACAAGCACTTTATATCTATATTTTTACTTTCAGCATATCCTCCAAATTTTTTTTTCACTCGTCGTCCATATTGGATTCGTTTTCACGACAGTCGATGTTTCGTATTATATTACACATTTTCATTTTTTACTTGCACTCCATTCCGACGGGGGGGGGGTTGAAATCGTGGGTGTTGACAGTAACATTTATTTTTGCCCACGAGGTTACTCATTGTGCTTTCATAAAATCTACAATTTTATTCGAAGTTTCGTATTATATTAGTCACCTTCAATTTTTAAATTCATTGTTTTCGACTAGACCTCTTCCGCCCGCGGGAGAAATCGTGGGTGCTGACAGTAGCATTTATTTTTGTTCCTTAGCTTTCTCATTGTGTTGTCATAAACTATCGTAGCTCTGTCGACTGGGGCTTCAGAATACGCCGATTGCACCGCTGTAGAGGGGTAACCCTCCAACATTATTATGAAGATAAACTACATCTGGCAGTAAGCCTCTGACCAGGAGATTTTGAGGAGATTGGAACCGTCTCTTAATTGCTGGTGTTCCCAGATCCACCCTGACCCGGGGTGGTAGTACCTGTTAGTGACCCAGCTATTGGGAAATAGTTAACCCTCAAACCGGGGCCTAAATATTAGGAAAGTTTAGAAAAAATAGGTTTTTTATACCAGCAATATATTTCTGAAAAAAAAATAACAGCAATAATAATCTTGTTGGTATTAAATAACCCATTGAGGTTGATATACCGTAAAACAAATATAAATCACTAATTATATTCTTACTTCATATTATGTTACCCATTTCCATTTTTTACTATCACCACATTCGAATCGCACTGTTACGAACGTAGGAGTAATCGTGGGTGTTGATGATGGCATTTATTTTTGTTCATGAGCTTTCTCACTGTGCTATCATAAAGTCGCCAATGCTAGTCCTCATTTCGTATTATATTACCCTTTTCCATATGCTCTGGGTATAAAACAAGCTAATCAAAATAATTTATCTTATAATCTGGAATAGAGATAATCTCTTCAATGTTACATCGGAAGAAGACAATCAGAACGGATTGATTTAATCCTTACGGAAAATCTAAGATAATCAAGTCATTACTTTAATCCTCTACGCCTATAACTTACTAAATTGCTCACAGTAGGAGGACTAGGTAAGGTCGATTTTGGAAGCCTCATATTGTACTTAATTTGAAAGTTCTGGTTTGAAAAAATAATCATACAAAATATATTTATCCAAATCGTTACCCTTTTTTGAGGAAACGATATTAAAGATTAAATTTAGGTTCAAAATCCTAGACTTGCAATTTAATTCCGGTGATCAGTGAAAGTTTTAGAGCACAGCCTTATAAAATTTATCATTTATACTACGTGTTCGCTATCTCTATTCTATCATCTTTACAATGCGGATCTCTATTTCTTCTCTATACTATTTCCCTATACGAATTATTATAAGTACAAGTGCTATTCGATGACGTCTGACACCTGTATCGTTCAACGGCGTATTATAGTCGGATCTGCGATTACAAAGGCTCTGCTACAACGAGCATTACAAGTGTGACAACGAGTATTCGTTGGTGTCACAAAAGTGGCAAAAGGTTACGTTTGAGATCATAAAACAAAATAATCACAGAAAATATGCTTATCCAAATCGTTATCCTTTTTTGAGGAAACGATATTAAAGATCAAATTTAGGTTCAAAATCTTAGCGTTGGAATTTCATTAAGGTGATCAGTAAAAGAGAGCACAGCCTCATAAAATTTATCATTTACTGAAACTTTACAAAATATATATGGACAAAATGCATGATCGGTGTCAATATTTTTTTCATTCTAATTCCAGATCACAAATTTCTGTCTTTGGAAAACTTTATATTGAGTCTATTTATTGGAACAATTGGTAGTTTAAGGCAGGTCGATTTTGAAACTGTGATATTGCACGTCATTTGAAAGTTTGGGTTTAACATGATAAATAAAGAAACAAAATACTTTTTTCTAATCTTTTTTTTTTTTTAGGAAATGAGTTTAAAGATTATATTTAGATTCAAAATCGTAGAGAGAGATTTTAATCCCAGTGATCACTACCAGCCTTATAGCATAAGCTTATAATATTTATATTTTCCTGAAGCTTTACAAATTGTATATGGACAAGATTCATAGTACAAACACATTATTACTACATTATTACGTCTTATAATGTGTGTCCAGCAGTATTATGCTTTTATATACACCTTTATGTATTTTTTGTTTTTATTAATTATGATCTCACAAATGGTTCAATAAAACTTATTCATTGAATAAACCTTTTTGTAATTCTTTACAATTTCTTTTTACGTAAAGAATACAGTAACAAAATGCATATTTTGCGTCTGGTGATTCATAAATAGAATTCTGATTTGAATATATTTTGATATAATTCGATTTCGATATTGGACTCAATATGAAAGTTGGGGTTTGACATGATAAATAATAACACAGAATATTTGTTTCTAATTCGTTTCTGTTTTTTGAGGACACCAGTTTGAAGATTAAGTTTAGGTTCAAAATTGGAGTGTTAGAATTTCATTCCGATGATCAGTGAAAACCTTATAGCAAAGACTTAGAAAATTTATAATTTACTGGATCTTTATAAACTGTACATGCACAAGATACAAGGCACAAGTACGTTATTATTGAATCATTGTGTCATCAAATAAGATCTTCATTTACTTCAAAGAGAAATTATACTGAACAATTTAGTGATATTATGATGTAGTATATTATACAGTGCAGTAGTTTCAGTGCGATGTAAATTTAAATCACACAAAATATGTTTATCCATATATCGTTACCCTTTTTTGAGGAAACGATATTAAGGATTAAATTTAGGTTCAAAATCGTAGAGTTGCAATTTCATTACGGTGATAAGTGAAAGTTTTAAAGCAGGGCCTTATAAAATTTATCATTTACTGAAGCTTTACAAATTGTATTATTCATAATTAATTAAACATGTCAATTTACAAGAATAATTTAGGTTATTTTTTTTTGTAATATTTTTTACAATTTTTACGTTATTTTCATTTACCGAATACAGCTATATTACTTCTGGTGCTTTATAATTAATTAGAATTCTTGTTTGAATATGTTTTCCATTCAATGCATTTGATAAAAAAAGTAAAACCGCCTAAATACCCAAAATTATGTGTATAAAAATAAAATAAATATAAAAAAAATTGTAAAATAAATATAAAAGAAAAAAAAAATATAAAAGTAAAATAAATAAAAAATAAATAAATAAAATATAAAAATAAAATAATAAACAACCTACTTCAGACCTAATGATAAAGGTTGATAATCGAAAGCGCTCGACAAAACACCATGGAATAGGGTTTTTTCAACAACTTAGACCCAAATATATATATATATATATATATATATATATATATATATATATATATATATATATGTGTGTGTGTGTGTATATATATATATATATGTATCTATATTTCTGAGATGCGGTATTATGTACACAATTTACATTATTCGGACTATTGCCCTCATCTTTGTTGCCATATTTATTACAACGTTTATCAAGAACCCCGAGGCAAACAGAAGGGGCTCCAGACCATATATAGCAGCAATACTCTATGCAAAGGCGAAAAAAATTATTAAATGAATAAGTTCTGTAGTCTTTAACAAAATATGTCTTAATAATACAAATATTATCAACATTATTTGTTTTTATTCTTGAAAGAGAAAGATTTTGAAATGTATCTGGAAGGAAAATCCTGAGGAATTTTGAAATTTATGTACATTTTTAGGCGATTTTTAAAACTTAATTCTCAAGTGTTAATAAATGTTAAGAATCTAATTCTCCTGTCAAAACTTATCACATCAATCCAAAGCTTCTACCCAGAGTGCAATATAGATTTTCTAAAGAACATTACAATTAAACTGGCCCTAATGAGGACAGGCTAAAATATGTTTTAGCCATTAGAATCGATCTCTCTAAGAACCATTTCTCGAAGATGAAGCACCCAGAATAAACCTTCTGATTATTTCTATAGAGACCAGTATACATTTCCGAGAGCCCTGCCTCTACGCTTCTCCTTACGTGCGGAAACCACGACGTGACTAAAACATTAAAATATTTTGTGAGATTTTCATTCAACAGACATTGCCAAACTTGGAGTTAAAAGTGAGATAAGAAACTTATGCTCTTCTCAGCCCAGGCCGTTTCGTGTTTTCGCGGATTTCCGTTTGCTAAGTGTTCTTTAAGTTGGCTAAGTGCTATCACAGCAAATTTCAACCCACAAAACTGTAAAGATCTGAAGACTTAAAAAAGGATTCATTTATTTGAATAACAACCAAAATTACGAGGTAGATTGGTAACAGAATCGACATCGGAAGCTCTCAAATTCGGGTAAGACTATTACAGTGATCTCTCTGACTATCTTTTACTGTCTCACTCACTAATTCACTCACTCAAATCACTTTCTCTATCTTAATAGATTAATTTCTATCTATCTAAATTTGTTCATATCTATCTATCTATCTATATAAAAATATATATATATATATATATATATATATATATACACACATTATATATATATATATATATATATATATATATATATATATATATATATATATATATATATGTATATGAAATTTGGAAATTTTGGCATATATTATTTTTATCAAAGAAATTCCCTGTTGGGGGGGTCAATTTTTTTCTCTTCGATTAAATGAAATTTGAATTTAGGCAAATGACCTGAAATCATGCCTGTTCCCCAAATATAATATCAAGACATCCTGATGGGGGCTAAACCCCACTGTAATGAAAAAATTGATAGCCCATAACTTGAGTATTTGAACCTCTGTTATCATGGCTTTTTTTAACCATAGAGCTATGTTTTATCTCCTTGATATATTTTGAAGCCAACTACAAAGTACTTATTTAGTGTCTAAAGGTGTGGAGTGGGTGGCTTAGCCCCCTAAAATTCTAAACAAGTCAATCATTGAATAGATTCTTATGAAATTTGAAAGAGATTCTGTGTATGAAAACCGGATTATATATCTTACTGTTCTTTTTTCTTTTTTATATATATATATATATATATATATATATATATATATATATATATATTAAACATATTTTTATAATATTTACCGGCCTGAATGTCCGAGAAATTTTCATAGAAAATATTCGTCCTTTTTCTTTGAAAAATTTCTCGGACATTCAGGCCGGTAAATGCTATTTAATACTGTTTATTATAAACAGAGCATTTACTTAAATACTTGTATCTATAAAAAGAACGTTAAACATAAAAATGTCTTTAATAAATAAATTGTCGGACTTTGTCCATTTCTTAATATATATATATATATATATATATATATATATATATATATAATGTTACAAACACTAACTATTTCAGCTATGGTAGTTTTCTCCAAAATAATTAGACTATTCAGCACAGCCGTTTAAGCGTCTGTCTGTCTGTCTGTTTGGGTGTCACATTATTTGAGTTGGGGCAACTAAAAAAAAAAGGTTCAGTCAGTTATGTGGCATACTTGATACAAGCTTAGGCGATCATCTTTTGATACATGACTGACGAGGCAGATTTTTCCCGGAGTAGGTTGCCATTTCTTTCTGCGGTAGACTAGTTTCCATCCAAGACTATGGATCCAGGTCTTTCCTGCTATTTACCCACCTTTCCCAAGGTTATTCGCACGTAAGTGAATGTAATGGATTCGACTGGACTTCGAACTCTGCTCTCCGATTCCACAATATGAGCCTCTACCCATTACTTCACCGTGAAAGCACACAACTTGCAATAATAAATTTTATTCATTTAAGGAATTAAGGATCCTATTAAAACACTAACAGAACAATGTAAATTAGAAACTTTAATTAAAATATTATGTTTAAAAAATGAAAGCTTCCGCATGCAGTGAAAACGTCAATTGATTTTCTATCCTTCATTCATACACTTTGGTGTTGTTGGAAATTTCATATATATATATATATATATATATATATATATATATATATATATATATATATATATATATATATAAAGAAAGAACAGTAAGATATATAATCCGGTGTTCTTATAGATATTTTTTTACAAAATAGTGCTCAATGTAAATTTACAGAGCATTAATATTATAAATTAATTTAATTTAATTAAAAAGTTAAATTGAGCTTTCAGCTTCCATTTTTGAAACATGGTAGCGAAAAAAAAACATATTTTAAATCAATTAATTTTATATATATATATATATATATATATATATATATATATATATATGTACGTATGTATCCAGGTATAAGATAAGAATAAATTGTGTCTAATTCCACTGTCCGCAACATTTAATTTTAAAAAAGAAGTTTAATACAGATTAGAACTTCGTAGTATTTGTTATAGGAGATTAAAATAACATGTTAAAAATCCCTACACAATAGCTTTCGTGTTTCGGGACTAAGTTGTGCCTCTTCAGGCGATGGTAAATAACTGGAGGGTAAACGATTATTTTTAATTTCAAAAGCAAAATACCACCTCTTTCTTCGAAAGCGAATAGAATACTAGAAAACAACGGATCAGAATTAAAATAGGGGCTAGTATGCTTTTGAAATTAAAAATAATCGTTTACTCACCAGTTATGTAGCATTGCCTGAAGAGGCACATTTTAGTGTCGAAACACGAAAGTTATTATTGTGCAGGATAACAGTCAGAATAAGGTAAACAAAGCAAGTAATCATAATACCTCATCCCAAAGATATAGAGGCCGAAACGTTGTGAATATGGTAATGAAGATGAGGATAACAGTCGGAATTGTGCAAGTAATCTTAATACCTCATACCAGAGTGCTGTGGATTCCGTGAATGGAATCCTGCACAAATAAATAAACAACACCAGTAATTGTATTAAACGTAAGAATACAGACTTGAAGTGAAGATTAGTAGTCCAGGAATGCGGGTTAGTAGAAAGTATATGTACAAGTCTCTGTAAGTAAAGCCGTAATCATCTCTCTCTCTCTCTCTCTCTCTCTCTCTCTCTCTCTCTCTCTCTCTTGTATAACTCTCTGAGAACACCCTGTGTCTGTCTCCGTATCTCTCAACCTGTCTCAACGTATCTCAAGGTATCTCCACGTATCTCCATGTTTAACAGCCAACCCACGAGGAATGTATGTGGCACAAGGCCGAGTTTAAAGTGGGTTTATCCGATCCCGTAGGCTCGGCATAAAAATATGCCCTTTGAACCCGCCTAGACTGGTTCAGGGCCTGTCTACCTCCCCGGACGAAACTTTGCCCTTCGGCAAAGCTTCGTCCGGGTTCCTCTCTGCCAAAGCAGAGAGTTCGACAGACGTGGAGACCGTATCTCGACGTAGATCAACAGCAGGTATTCTCTCTGTCAGTATATGTATACTTTGGACGAGTCCATCTTATGTAAAAGGGGAGAGCCCCACAACACAGAGATATAGAGATATAATCTGGTACTGCGTTTAAAAGTTACATAGAGGACAAGCCATTTCCACGTTAGCACAGAACTTACGTTTACATGGAGCAATTTAATCCGAAAAATGATGAGACCTAACTGCTAATCTAGCAGTGCATTTAAAATCAACATAAATGACAAGCCATGAAACTTTCACGAATTTGACTCACGTATCTTTCTTTCGTGTTCAATATGCAAGAAGAAAGGTATACTCAAAGATCTTGTTCCCAAGGACCACTGCTTATGAAAATTAATCCATTTTTTAGTTACACAAGGTCAGGAATTTGGAGCGAAAACCCCTTGTTAACGCCACGGAGCCTGATCACCATCATTTCTTATGTATGTCAACTAGGAGAAAAAATTCTACTCTGATATTTTGTGGGAAAATATTTCTGCATGTCTGATTCAATCATTTAAATCTTGACCTCTTCGAGTCAATGGGCAATCGTTATCTATCACCATTATCCTCATAATCTCAAATTTTTATGACCTTCTCTTCTATTGATATCTCTCACCTCATTCAGGATTACATATTTACTCTTATTCTTTACCTTGTATAACTGTCCAGCCTAATACTGAGTGAAATTTAGTAAAAGAAGAAGACGTTATATAATATCGTTAAAAAATTTGAAAGGTCATGAATCCGAGACTCTTTGCGATACAATATATTGTATATTTTCTATGAGAGAGTTCAGACAGATTTATTAAGTTCTCTTTTACTCCTAGTTTAGGTTTATTACTCATTTGAGTCCTGACCAACTCTTTACCGGAGGTACAGTAAAATGACGTAATGCTCAGCATCCGGTTGAGCAGTGGTAGACAAAAATGACTTAGTGCCCAGCCGACAGTTGGAACGGTGGGTAAACACTAGTAACTATTTTTATATCTACCGTGACAACATAACATACCAATTAGTTGCGAAGTTTGATTCAGGGGTTCAGGCAGATGGGTTAAAACTGTTCAGAAACGCTGGGCTAAAAAGATTAAAATAACAAATAAAAAAAATTGAAATTAAATTCCATAAACGATGCAGTAGCATTTAGAACATTCTGAAATTTCTTGAAAAATTGGCATTTCGTCAGACTATAAATTTCAAACAGCCACTGATTTGCCGACAAATGCTTAATTTGTAGCAAAGTTGTTTCTTGTTCCCTTGCCACCCAAAACCATAGACACATTAAATTTTCCTTTTAAAGACCATAACAAGCAAGAATCGAACCCAGACTCCGTGTAATTAGGCGATCAAGTAACCTTGGACACACTACTTTTTATACAAGAGAAGGAGTGGTTCCATGCGTCAAATTAATGTCACGTACAACCTACCATAGAAAAAAAAGATTAAGGAGTTCAGGCGCCAACACACACACACACACACACACACACACACACACACACACACACACACACACATATATATATATATATATATATATATATATATATATATATATATATATATAAATAGTAATGTTAAGAAATCCGTTGGTATATAATCCAAGTAGACCCTAGTAATACCAAATATTAAAACTGATCCTCAGAGCTCAATGTATTCATTATAACAGAATATAAATTACACAACAAAATCCGAGATTAATTCATGGAGTAGGGGGCAGTATAGATCAATATCGGTATAGATCTAACGAAAAGTATGTTAGTCTTATTCAATCGCGGAGATGAATAAGTATGGCGTTGTTCTCATCTTGAAATATATCTATACACAACCATGAGGTAATTTTGGATTTTGTCGTGTAATATATATATATATATATAATTATTTTAAAAAAAATATGATTCCATCGCTACACAGCAATTACCATGTTTCAAAAACAGATGCTAATAACTTCCAATTCATTTATAGAAATTAAATTAAATTACCTAGTTCTGTTTATTTTCAAGTGAATTCCAAAATTCGCTTGAAAATGAAACAGAACTTCCGATATTCAATCTAACGGTTCTTTCCTATTTTTCAATATATTTGCACACACACACACACACACACACACACAAATAAATAAATATATATATATATATATATATATATATATATATATATATATATATATGAAGAAAAAATATACGGAAAAAAACAAACAAAAATCCTTATATACAATTATGCTGTTTTAATGTTAATATGTCAACGTCGGAAGTTTCGGTCTAATAAACCATCTTCAGGACATATTCATAAATTATAACATTATCAATATATTATATATATATATATATATATATATATATATATATATATATATATATATATGTTAAAATATAGTTTTAAGGAGTTCTATATTTATAGGTTAATGTGCTCAATATGACGTATAGTGCGTATTTAAATATAAAATTTTGCATTGAAGTTAACATCCAGAAGCGAGAGTTTTCAAGCTAAACACAATCGTCAGGTTTATATATATATATATATATATATATATATATATATATATATAAAGAGCAGTTATACCCGTCATTGACTAGTTTTGGGAGACGCTACCAAAACTGTACTATGTTTTGAAAGATATTGATTAGAGAATATTGAACATATAATAAGAAATGGCTGTTAACATTCGTGTCGGTGTTACAACTATATAAGAGAAGAAAGGTAAGGCAATAGAAAGGACTGCTAGTTTTCCTGTAGAACAAAGAAGTACTTCTTCCAGTTCATTATCGTCATGGATGCATATAACCTTCTGGTTTGTAATCTCTATATTTTGATCTATAAATGAAGCCATTATCACATATATAGAAAAATAAAACATTGCGGAAAACTATAAACATATGCATATTAAAATATTTATTTAAGTATTACAGCAAGCCTCAGTAATAATAAAAAATACCCTTATAGTAATGGCTGATTTTTAGTCTAATATATCCAGTTGCCTGGTTGCTGCTTTCCGTCGAGTATTCATTCTGAGTCTCCTCTCCTTTGCTTCGGGAGTTTCAGAGTATCAGGCAGCTGCAGACCGCTGGATATCTGTTGTGTGGCTCTCCCCTTTTTACATCAGATGGACTCGTCCAAAGTGTACTTATACTGAGAGAGAGAATACCTGCTCTTGAGATACGTCGAGATACAGTCTCTGACTTTTAGCAACGTCTGTCGAACTCTCTGCTTTGGCAGAGAGGAACCCGGACGAAGCTTTGCCGAAGAGCAAGGTTTCGTCCTTGGAGGTAGACAGGACCTGAACCCGTCTAGGCAGGATCAAAGGGTATACTTTTGGCCGAGCCAAGGACTCGGAGAAACCCACTTTAAATTCGGCTTTGTGCTACATATATTTCTTGTGGGTGGGATATTAAATACCGAGATAAGTCGAGATACAGTGTCTGTCTGTCGAACTCTCTGCTTTGGCAGAGAGGACCCCGGACAGGCTTTGCCGAAGGACAAAGTTTCGTCCGGGGAGGTAGACAGTTCCCGAACCCCCTTATGCGGGTTCAAAAAGGGATCTTTTTGGCTGAGCCTACGGGCTCGGAGAAACTCACTTTAAACCCGGCCTTGTGCCAGATACATTCCTCGTGGGTGGACTGTTAGATATCGAGATACGTTGAGATACGTGGAGATACGTTGAGACAGGTTGAGTGATACGGAAAGAGACAGTGTGTTCCCAGAAAGTTATACCAGAGTCCAGAGAGAGAGAGAGAGAGAGAGAGAGAGAGAGAGAGAGAGAGAGATGATTACGGTTTTACTTACAGAGACTTGTACACATACTTTCTACTAACCCGCATTCCTGGACTACTAATCTTCATTTCAAGTCTGTATTCATACGTTTCATACACTTGTTTTTCTATCTCAATTACTGGCGTTGTTTATTTATTTGTGCAGGATTCCATCCACGGGATCCACAACAATATCCATGCTATGGATCATTTCAGTTTCTTCTTGAGTCTAACTTCTGCATCCCGATGATGATCTAATGTACGTTTTCTGACAGCTTTTCCTTGAGTTTCAGACAGTCTTGCTACCGCAATCCGATGGGCATATAATCTTCGTCTTGACTTTGTGAAACTCGTAAAGCTGCATCTTCTTTCCTACTCTTGGTCGGCTGATTTTCTCTTTCTTCTGACGTTTCTCTTTTCCTTCGCCGTAATCTTTGCCTGATAACGTAACTGTCCGGGTTTCAATTCTCGTTTATGGATGCGCACTGCCGATGAATCCCAAATATAGGATGAATTACTTAATTATGATATATATATATATATATATATATATATATATATATATATATATATATATATATCCAGTAGTAATACCCGTTATTGACTGGTTTTGGAAGACGCTGCCAAAATTGTACTATGTTTTTGATAGATATTGATTAAAGAATGTTGAACATATAATAAGAAATGGCTGTTAACATTCGTGTCGGTCATAGTGCTATATCAATCCAGGTAAGGCAAGAGAAAGGACTGCTAGTTTTCATGTAGATCAAACAGGTGCTTCCTCCAGGCCAATATCATAATTGATGCATATAACCTTCTGTCTGTGATCTCTTTATTGAGGTCTATAAATGAAACAATCATCATATATATAACTAAATAAAAAAAAACTATCCTACTGCAGAGCCCGTTGATCATCAAATCTACGTCATCTGCCAGCTTCTTCTTGAGTTTCAGACAGTCTTTCTGCTGCAGTCCGATGGGCAACTAATCTTCTTCTTAGATCCGCTTGTTCTTGGCTTTATGACGATCGTAAGGTTACATGCCTTTCTGTGTCTTCTTTCCTTGCTCGGCTGATTTTCACTTTCTTCTGATTTTTCTCATTTCCTTCGCCGTGATTGTTTACGTGGTCCAAAACAGAATATTTTTTTTGCCGGGGTGGGGACACACTAGTAAAGTTGTAGCCTAATTATTATTCGTAATAGTCAGCTAGCAGATCAGACATCTGAAAGATGTACGGCTTTTTAAGTTTGGTCATTATAGGATAAACAACTTTATCAAGAATTCAAATATATCGTAAAGTTTCATATTAATGAAATTGTAGTAATTGTATAGATTCAAGTGATGCCTCCTTAGTCCAAAAGAGATAAAATTTATGGAAAGACTACATTAGGAGCCATATTAATTAGATCATTATATAAAATTGAAACGGTGGCTCTTGTGTAGGTTATAGGAAATTAAATTTTTGGTCTCAATAAAATGTTTGGATACAAAAATGAAATAAATGTAAAAAGATGGTATGGTCTAAATTCCATTTAAATCCTTGTTCTTGGCTTTGTGACGATCGTAAGGCTAGATATATTGTAAAGTTTTATATTTGCATAGGTTCAAGTGATACCCACTTAATCCAAAAAAGACAAAACTTACGGAAAAACTACACTAGGATGTATATTAATTGGATCGTTATATAAGATCGAAACGGTTTCTTCTTGAGTTTCAGACTCTTTTGCTGTTTCAGTCAGATGAGTATCTAATCGACGTCTTCTGCCAGCTTCTTCATGAGTTTCAAACACTCTTACTGCTGCAGCCCGTTTAGCATCTAATGTAAGTTTTCTGTCACCTCGTTCTTGATTTTCAGACTCTCTTGCTGTTGCAGTACGATGAGCATCTTATCTTCGTCTTAGATCCGCTTGTTCTAGATTTTGTGACGCTCACGAAGTTGCATGCCTTTCTGCATCTTCTCTCCTTCAATTGCAAAGCTTATCTTCAGATTCTTCTGCTCTTTCTCTTTTCCTCTGCTGGGATTGCATAGGTGGTCCAAAATGGAACTTTAGGGGAGGTATTCTATAAGGGTGTAGCCTAATTATTATTTGCAATAATCAGCTGGCAGAACAGACATCTGAAATATATAAAGCTATTTAGGTTTGGTCATTGTAAGATAAACAGCTTTATCACGAATTCAAATAAATTCTAAAGTTGCATATTAATGAATTTCTACTTATTATATAGATTCAAGTGATGCCTTCTTAGTCCAAAAGAAACAAAATTTATGAACAAAACTACTCTAGAGTCCTTATTATTTGGCTCATTATATAAGATTGAAACAGTAGCTCTTGTGTACGTTATAGGAAATTAAATTTGACGTTTCAATCAAATGTTTGCATGCAAAAATGAAATGAATGTAAATAAATGGTATGTTTTAAATTTTATTTAAATCCATGGAAACAGTTTTTGAAGCAGGGATTTGTACACCCCTTGAACTCCCTTTCTTTTAAATGAGTTAGAAATCTCTCTCTCTCGCTATATATATATATATATATATATATATATATATATATATATATATAAAAGCAAATATATGGATAATTGACATTAAACATTAAAACAGAATAATCGCATATTAGGATTTTTGTTTGTTTTTTCAGTATATTTTTCTTCATATTTATATATATATATATATATATATATATATATATATATATATATATATATATATATATAGTCTATGTCATTAGATGTCATACACAGAATCGCTTTCAAATTTCATAAGAATCTATTCAATGATTGAATTGTTTAGAATTTTAGGGGGCTAAGCCACCCACTCCACACCTTTAGACACTAAATAAGTACTTTGGGAGTTGGCTTCAAAATATATCAAGGAGATAAAACATAGCTCTATGGTTAAAAAAGGCCATGATAACAGAGGTTCAAATACTCAAGTTATGGGCTATCAAAATTTTCATCACAGTGGGGTTTAGCCCCCATCAGGATGTCTTGATATTATATTTGGGGAACAGGCATGATTTCAGGTCATTTGCCTAAATTCAAATTTCATTTAATCGAAGAGAAAAAAAATGAGCCCTCTCCACCCAACGGAGAACTTCTTTGATAAAAATAATATATATCTATATATAGCATATTAAATTCTCTGTCATGCCGGAAATGTTCCAAATTTCATAAAAATCTGTCGAGTAGTTTTTGAAACTATGGGTATATTTATTTTCGGTGGGGATGTTCTCTTCCATTTGCTCCCCTCAAAAATAAATCGAACATAGCTTCCTTTTATGCGTTCCAAATTTAATGAAAATCACCGAAGTACTTTTTCTTCCTAGAGATGTACATTTATTTTCAGTGGGGTGGGCTTCTATCCCCTCTGCTCTCCTCAATATCGTTCAAATTTGAAAGGTCATGCACTCCTCAATATTAAATCAAACATAGTCTATTACGCTCCCTTTTTTGTGTCTACTATCTATGTTCTAAATATAATGAAGATCGCTGAAATTGTTTTTCTTGCCATAGACGTACAGACAGACACCCCGACATACAGATATGTACACTGATATAGATTAATGCGTATCTGGGCAGTAAACTTTCTTTTAAACATGTTTCGTTGCTTGTGACAAATAAGGAAAATTTAAATCATTTT
Source organism: Acanthosepion pharaonis (assembly GCA_903632075.3). Classification (NCBI taxonomy): domain Eukaryota; kingdom Metazoa; phylum Mollusca; class Cephalopoda; order Sepiida; family Sepiidae; genus Acanthosepion; species Acanthosepion pharaonis. The sequence goes on from CAHIKZ030001211.1 coordinate 498,947, forward strand.
TATTTAGTTTTGTAACATTCTTACATTTTTTGTTGGGAGTAAGGGATAACAAATATGGTCCGTATTGTCCGTAGTGTCCCAAGCGATTCCGGACGCGTTAAGTGTCTCTTCGACTCCAATAGCTTCATGCCTCGCACCTCCTTCCTGTTTCTTGTTTCCCTGATATCTGTGATCTCCAAATATTTAAATGTAATCTCAATCGGCATCACCAGTTGCCTTGATCTATTCACCTTCCTTCTCTTCATCCTTTCCTCTATCACTCCTCTTTACTCTTGTTCCTACTCTCTCTAACCCCTTGCGTGCTAGTGGCATCCGGCCTTACTTGAGGTGAAATGCTTACACACATACACACAAGACACACACACACACACACACACACATATATATATATATATATATATATATATATATATATATATATATATATCGAATTCGATATATGAGGCTCAAGCAGATGAGTTCCTAGGAAACTGATAGTCCGACACCAGGAGATTTGATTTAAAATATGAATACCGAAAACTCAACAATAAGAACACAATAATTTTTAATCTAATTTAATTTTTTTTGCACACACAGACACACACACACACACACACACACACATATATATATATATATATATATATATATATATATATATATATATCAAGTCCACTTATTTTAATTGCCAAATATAATTTTTTTAATTAAACACTGTAATCCCAGCTTAATATATAAGTATGCCAGCAATGTGATAAACTGATAAAATTCAAATATAACGGTCAATCCATACTCAGCACCTGATGATTGTATTGTGTATGAGAATGGTGCAAGCGCTGAGAGATAAGTATATTTATTACTATATTATATCAAGTACTATATATATATGTATGTATGTATATATGTATTTATGTATCTTCTGTTCATAGGTTATTTTTATAGATACAAAAATTTAAGGAAATACTCTGTTTACAAGAAGCAGTATTAACAATTACCGGTCTGAATGCCCGAGAAATTTCATAAAAATGTGTCCTCCGGTAAGAATCAAAACTGAATACAGCAGAGAACCGTCATAGATTCTGACTTGCTATAACTTTTTATTTATATATATATATATATATATATATATATATATATATATATATATATATATATATATATATATATATATATATATATATATATATATATATATATATATATATATATATATATATATATATATATATACACTACACAATAAAAACGATTTTTACAGACAATATTTACAATATCCGGCAAACGTTATATTTAAAAATTGATCAATATACAATAAAAAATTAATGAATTTACAAAAAGTGTAAAGTTATCAACATTTATATATATATATATATATATATATATATATATATATATATATATATATATATAATTAATTGTATAGAGCTCTCTACCTTTATTTATACATATATATATATACGTGTGTGTGTGTGAATATGTGTATATACATTTATATATATATATATATATATATATATATATATATATATATGTACTTTTTGCTTGCGTGAATTGGTTTATTTTTTTAAATTGAATCAGCTTTTTATAATCAAAATTATGTTCCGAATGATTGCGCTGTGTAATTAATGAAAAAAATATTTTACTGCTGCTGATACAAGAATCTTCATTAAAACGAATCGAGTTCTCCGGGCACTGGCGTGCTTGTCTAAAAGTAAAAACGTCTAAATTCGCCTTCATACCTGCGGTGCGCTAATGACTTATTGGTAAAATCTCTGAATGATACCAAATAAGTCGGTTTTCGTACCCGTCTGGAGGCAAAAGTATGTCTAGACACACTGTGAGCTGCGAAACCTATTCCTATTTCCTATTTATAGACGTATTGTTTATGCATATATGAATTTCTACACACTCACACACATATATATATATATGAGATAATGATATATATTTTTTGTATATCAAGTTTAAAATTTCTTTCGCGTGACCCGTTTCGTCCATTAGGAATAATTAATTTCTGAATAAACTTGATATATTAGTGCGACTAAACACCCGCAGGGACAAGGTATACTGGGAATATATATATATATATATATATATATATATATATATATATATATAATCTCTCAGATTGCATTTAGATTCTTTTTCTTTTTATTTCCATTCACTTTTCTTATTAGATATCCCACGCTACGATAACAGAAGATCTCCAGGAAAGTCGAAATGTTGTATGAGACAGGGCCCAAATTTACTGCAGTTGAACTTACGATCAAGGAACCCTCTTGACATTTTCGTCTTAGTGAATAGTTTTCTCCTTTCATCAGAGTAACATTTTTTTTATGTTAACATTGTCGTCAACAAATTCAACAAATTAATTACATGTAACAAATTTAATCCGATGAAGTCCTAGAGGAGACATCGCTTCAGATGAAAACTCTTTTCCACTTTATCTCACACACACACACACACACACACACACACACACACACACACACGAACGCACACACACACAAATACATGTGTCACACCCACACACACAAACACACACACACAAATACATGTGTACACACACACACACACACACATAATTATATACACATACATATATATACTTACATATACATATATATAAATATGTACGTATATATATATAATATATATATATATATATATATATATATATATATATATGTTTATTGAAACGTTAATGCATTGTTGTAACGGCACTATATATGTTCTAATGTAATATCCTATGATAATGAATATATATATACATATACATACACACACACACACACACAAACTTTGGTATTAAGAAATTGATATATATATATATATATATAAAGTAGAAAAGCAAAGAAGCAAAGCAAAGACGTAGTTAAATGGCAAAAGGAAGGAAGGAAGGAAGGAAGGAAGGAAGGAAGGAAGGAAGGAAGGAAGGAAGGAAGGAAGGAAAAATGCACCAACGGTAAAAAGAAAGAAACTAAGAAAGACAGAAAGGGAAAACAAAAGAAGTCAAAAGAAACGAAAGCAATAAACTAAGAAAGAAAGAAGCCAAAATGCAGCGAAGGCAAACACTAAGAAAGAAAAAAAGTCAAAAAAGAAGTAAAATATCAGAATAGGAAAAAGAAAGAAAGAAAGAAAGAAAGAAAATGTAGCAAAGACAATGGAAAAGCAAAACGTAGCAACGGTAGCGGCAAGAAAGAACAAAAGCGTAACAAAGTGAAACGAAAGAAAGAGAGAAGGAACAAATAAGTGAAATAAATAAAACTTGATGAAAAGAAGAACGAAGCAAATGTGATGAAAAGAAAGAAGAAAAGAAAGAAAATAAGAAGACAAAGAAAATAAAAAAAGAAAACTGTAGGAAATAGCAAAAGAAACGTTTTAAAGAATCAAAAACCTCGTCCCGTCTTGAATAGTCGCAGTCTGTCAATCAAAGATATCCCATAGAAGGCAAGATATCATATCAGGTATTATCTGTTTATTTTTTTAATACTTCCCTTGAGTTCCGAAGGTTGATGCCTTTTAAAGTGGAGACCACCAGGGACTGAGTGGGAAGGGCAAAACATATGACACAGCCGGCGAACTCCATATCTTTGCCGAACGATTAGAGGTGACGGCAAAAAAGCATTTTGCCTAATTTTACAAGATAAGACTGATTTTCTCGACAAGATTTGATAATCTGCGTTCTGCTTTCATTAAACATGTACGCCTTCGAGAGCCGGCTATTTATAGGAGCTGAAATTGCATCTTTAGCATCCAATACACATACACGCGTCGACGTGTTTACGTCAATAACGAGTAAAAGACATCTATTTTATGCAAGCGATATATATATATATATATATATATATATATATGTGTGTGTGTGTGTGTGTGTGTGTGTGTGTGTGTGTGTGTGTGTGAAAAGTGTATATAAATATAAATAAATATATATATGTATAATTATTTATATATTATATGCGCGGTACTTATTAAAAGCTCAATATCAGAGATAGAGCTAACATATTTGGTTGGATAGATGTGAGTTTTGTGACCTGGGTTTCACGCTTTAGCGATTGTCAGTCTGACGACGCTAAAGCGTGAAACCCAGGATCACAAACTCACATCTATCCAACCAATATATATATATATATATATATATATATATATATATATATATATTGCATCATAATATCTTTCTTTGACAAGGCACTTAATTCACATAAAATATTCCAATATTCAGTATTAAAATTCGGCTCACATACATGGAATTCATAAATCCTGTACAAAATACGTTCAAAATATTGGCAAGGGATTTGACACACACACACACACACACACACACACACACACACACACACACACACATATATATATATATATATATATATATATATATATATATAGATAGATAGATAGATAGATAGATAGATAGATAAGTGAACATTGCTAAACGCAATCATCAGACCATATATATATATATATATATATATATATATATATATATATATATATATATAGAGAGAGAGAGAGATGTATAGATTTAGGTAAATGAAATAACTAGATATTACCTACCGTAAATAAATAAATACCAAATTTAGCCAAGAGATGTAGTCATAATAGTGCTCGATGTGGTCAGACAGACCTAAGAAATATTTATTAATAAATACACATATACCTACGTTTGGTATGCGATTAAGTTTCGGTGCTTACCCAACTCATCGGGCACAAGATATAGCTTATTATTTATTTGTTTAAACAAACAATAAGCTATGTCTTTCCCGACGTGTTGCGAAACTAACGAAATTTAAGTCCCACATCAAACTTAGGTATATCTGTATTCATTCATATATATATATATATATATATATATATATATATATATGTGTGTGTGTGTGTGTGTGTGTGTATCGGTTAGGCACGTCAGATGTAATGATGGAGGACGAATATTTTTGGTACATGGTTTCTCGAATATTCAGGCCGGGGTAGATGTAGATGAATAAAAAAAATACTGTTTAATGAAAAACAGGGCTTCTATTCGGATATGTGTAAGCATAAAAGGAAAATAACGTTAGAACAAAATATATAAAAATAAAAATATGTCGGACCTAATCCATTTCCTAACACGCGCATACACAAAAAACACACACAAACACACACACACATATATATGTATATATATATATAAAATAATAGGAAATAATAATGAGATTTATAATTCAGAGTTCTTTGAATTTATTTTTATTTAAAAAAAAACAGTTTTCCATACAACAGTAAAGCATAATATTATAATTGTTTTTTTTTAATTTTATAATCACCGCAACACCTAAATTCCCATGTTTCAAAATTGAAACTTCAATTCAAATTCAATTATAAAAATTAAACTTAAAATACAAAGTTCCATTCCATGCTAAGAAGCACACACACACACACACACACACACACACACACACACACACACACACACACACACACACACACACACACACACTCACCCTCCAAACACATATATATCTATATATATATATAGAGAGAGAGATCCCTTTATTATATATTCAACGTCATCACTTGATAAGACACCAAATGTGTTGAAACAAAATGGCTACTTTTGTAATGATTTTATAACATCTTTATATTATCATTTCCGAATAAATGATAATATATATATATATATATATATATATATATATGTGTGTGTGTGAGTGTGTGTGTGTAACTTATATATATATATATATATATATATATATATATATATATATACTCGTGTAACACGTGATCTCGCGTATCGTGTGAGCTCCAAATCTTCACATATAATAAATGATTTTGATTGACAAAATTACAATAAAGTATTTTTTTCCTAGTTATATATGTTCAAAAGTAAAAGAGAATGATAAAAGTATATTTAGTAACGCTATACTCGTTGTGTAAATCCTTTGAGCCATAAACATTGCAACTGCGATAAAATTTGCATTCGTTGTCATCACGATTTTAAAAAAATCTACGCGTGAACGCGATCTGTTAAATGTCTTTTAGAATTTTTAAATTTATCCCTTTTAGTTATGAAATATTTTACAAAAGAGACGTTTCAAAATAATGCAGTTGACCAGAAATTGGTAGACATATTAAATAGCATTAGTATATAAATGTTATATGCATTTGACAATGTTGTTGCTATATTCGTAATTAATTTTGTCCAGTGTTGGTTGTTTCTTTGATTTCGATATAGAGTGCTTCAAGAATTTTTTATTTTTGACAACGGAATGAAGTTTTATTTCCGTTACAACAGCATGTTAGTCATTGTAATTTACCCTTGAATATGATCTTAGAAAAGGTCGAAAATACTTGAGTTAAAAAAACAAAAAAAACTTCCTTTCATTTAATTTCAAGAAACTGACTAGACAACTGGAAAGCATCAGTATAAAAATAAGTAGACACAATATGTCTATATTATTGAATGAAGCATATTTGAATGAAGATATGCTATATATATATATATATATATATATATATATATATATATATATATATATATATATATATCAATTATCTAGTGCAGTTCAATTTATGTTACAATTAATTATCAGCCATGTTACAGAAATGATGCACGGAGACAAAGGTTTTCACTTTGGAATTTTCTGACACGACTGTGTCCTTTATCAACCATCAGAGGAACAGAGAAATTTAAATCACTCACCGAGAGATGTTTTTCTTGACATCTATATTCCATTGGATATCGTATTATAAGAAAAGCCAGATTCCTATGCGAAACTTTTTTCTGAAAATAAACTTGAATTAAGTTCGGTGTAAAAAAGCTAGGCATATGTATTGTTAGTAGTTTGTGCCGGAGGTTAGTGAGATTGTCAACATTGATGAAGAGAGTTATAGGTTGGGGAGAGGGAAAGATGTCTCGTGCGTAGCCAGTTGTAGGAAAAATTGTCAGATCACGTGGTCGAGTGTTGAAAGTCAGTGAGCTATGAATATATGTTATGATGAAAGGGAAGAAAGAGAAATGGAAAAAAGAAAAAAGGGAAAAATGGAATATATAATAATAAAATAAAATAAAATAAAATAAAAATACATATAAAAACATAATAACAAAAAATAAAATAAAATAAAAATATACATAAAATATATAATAATAAAATAAAATAAATATACATATAAAATACATAAAAATAAAATAAAAATGCATATAAAATATATAATGATAAAATAAAATAAAATAAAAATGCATATAAATATACATAATAAATAAAAATGCATATAAAATACACATTCATAAAATAAAATAAATATGCATAATAATAAAATAAGATAAAATAAAAATACATATATAAATACATAAGAATGAAATAAAATAAAATAAAAATGCATATAAAATACATAATAATAAAATAAAATATAAATACATACAAAATACATAATAATAAAATAAAATTAAATAAAATAAAAATACATATATTGCTAAGTTTGCTAGGAGATTTATTTCACTGTGTCTTGCTAGACAACTTTTCTTTTTAGTTTATTTTTTTATTTGCACGTCTTTGTTGGCTTTCGAAAGGACTATATATTTCCTGAAAGATGTTTGAAAAGATTTAGAGCATATAGTTAAATTTAAACCGTTCATTATTTTAAATAAATTAACAAATTATATTAAAATACTTAATAATAATTACACTATAAATACATTTCTAATGTATATGCAATTATTTACATTCACCTGATGGCTTTTTCAATCATTTATCCGTGAAAATCATTGTATATAGATGGCATTTTCTTGCCTTAGATCTCATCTATGTTGACATAAATGGTATTATAGACAAATTTCGACCAAGTAGTCTCTGGTCATCATCATCATGGTCAATTACACTATAAATATATGAATAATTTCAAATATAACCTTTATTCGCTTTCGTTTATTAGGCATTAAATTACATCGCTTTTAATCTTTCATAGATTACTTTGACTTTCACAGTTAGTCTAGATAATGTGTTCTGGCATTAGTGAGATTGTAAACATTGAGGAAGAGAGTTATAGTTTGGGGAGAGGGAGAGACGTCTCGTGCGTAGCCAGTTGTAGCAAAAATTGGCAGATCACGTGGTTGGGTGTTGAAAGCCATTGAGTTATAGATAAAATATGTTGTGACGAAAGTGAAGAAAGAGAAATGGAAAAAAAAGTAAACAAGGGGATATTTTTATAATCTCTTTATGTTTCAAAATAAAATCCCTATATTTGCCTTGATAAATTCTATCTGAGAAAGAAACGCATCGGTAAAGAATCATTTTCTTTTTCTCTTAATTCGTTGATATATTTGGGCATCCATAATTTATACAAATAAATATTGTTAAATTTACTGCAAAAGTGGTGTTTGTTTAATTAGATATTCTATTTTACAAGTTTTATACAACGAAATCAAAATTGTGATGAAACTGTCCAACGTTCTGGTTATATTCTGTTTTTTTTGGTTTGTTTTTCCCAGTACTTTCGACTGTCACAGTCATTATCAAAACTAGATATTATATATACTGGGTGATTTGGACACATTTGTTCGTATGAAAACAACAGCTTCACAAGAGATAATGTAAGGTTCACCAACGAAGTTTTGTTGTTGATAAACGGTGAGGATATCCGATAGAACATTTGGTACGGGCCACAAAACAAGCCACGTCGGATGGACATTTCCAAATAGGACGAAAAGCAAAGGACAATTGCAGATTCTGTAACGCCCATGAGTTAGGATCATTTTTCTTTGATGATGACGTAATTGGTGAGACAGACGTCACCATGTACACGTCATTTCAACATAGTGTAATGATTAGCAAGCTTGTCTCGCTAAATCAATTACGAATGAATGGTGATTTCGATCCTCACTGGGTGTCCGATATTTTCGAGCTTGTGCAACATCTAAACTATGCTTAGGAAATCACCATACTTCACCAAATCGAGAGACCAGTTAATACTTCAAATTGAAAGGTTAGATGAAGGCATCATTGTGTGGTTGAAATGTGGTGTCCATTAGGGTGAGAAACTTGAATGACAATTTCCTTAAATGGATGGGGAGTCGTGGCCATGTAAAAGGGGCTCTTCAGTCACCAGCTTTTACCGGAGTATGCTGAAGGTGAAGCTGTACAGGTGTATAAACATTTTGGGTCATATATATATATATATATATATATATATATATATATATATATATATATATATATATATATACCACTGTGCAAATTAATTGAAACAACCACTTTAGTCTCCTTTTTTCACCACACGGTTAGTTTTAGACTCACTGGAGTGACAGGATGTAATCGATTTTATTTTTCTCAGATTAGGTCATTTGCAGTGGTGTGCGTTAATATGAATCTATTTTCACGGTGTATGATGAAAATTTTTTGGCCTTGAAAAATATTGTGTCATTCGGGATTGCATCAGATTTTTATCATGTCCAGACAATATTGTCTAGACTGTCGATTCGTTGTCCTACGGCCAATGACTGCAATGTCGTTACTCCAAGGAAACGTGCGAAAATTGTAACGCTGCACGAACACACTGGTAAGCCTTACCAGTGAGCAAAACAAAGTACCATAGACTGTCCCGTAAATTCTCCAAATTCAAATCCAATCGAGAATCTATGGTCAATCTGCAAGGAAAGACTTCGTGGAAGGGACAAACGAAATACTAACATGTGCATTGGGTCATGTTTCATTGGAAAAATACGAACACATAAGTAAATAAGAAAGGAATTATTCGTTTTGTTTCAATTGATTTGAACATCGGTGTATAAGTTCTCATTTTCTTTTTTCAAAAATATAGACCATCTCTTCAGGGTTAGATGAATATAACAAATTCATTGTCATATATAGTAATCAAGTAAAAAGAGATGGTTTTCAAAATAAATATAAAAATGACATACGTTAATGAACTGAATGAATGAATTTTACCAGAACGAGTGCGACGGTATTTCTGTGAAACTTTGACTTGGAAGATAAGTCATTAGATTTTTTTATTATTATTAATCACCTTATTTTTTAAAATATATGCTCGCTTTGAACGCATTAGCCTCAGTCCTATCTTGGTCGTTGTGTTTCATTAGGCGTTACTGTTATATATATATATATATATATATATATATATATATATATATATATATATATATATATATATATATATATATATGTGTGTGTGTGTGTGTGTGTGTGTGTGTGAGAGAGAGAGAGTAGGAGGAGGAGATGAAAAAGAGCATGGTGATAAAATAGTGTGCATTAGATGTCTTTAGAAAAATGGCATTGCATCGTACATGATATGCTTGTGTATGGTCTTATCTGGGCAATTTAGTTGGAAATGCGACAGAAGAGGAGGCTGACTGATGTGAAAGAGTAAAGACATGATATGCATCTTTGCATTAAGATAACGTTCTTCATGAGAAATGTATATTCCCTGGACAAATGATGGGTAACGAACCTTTATACTATGCCTTGATCTATCTATCTCATTCGGTACATATCTTTATCTATCTATCTATCTATCTATCTATCTATCTATCTATCTATCTATCTATCTCAGTCTATTCGTATCTATCTATCTATCTATCTATCTATCTATCAATGTCTTTTCATATCTCTCTAGGCTGTTTATATCTATCTGTGCTTGCTCGATTTTTTTTGTGCTTGTTTATGTCTATCTATCTATCTATCTATCTATCTATCTATCTATCTATCTATCTGTTGTCTGTCTGACTGTCGATCGATCGATCGAACATACCAATTCATATCTATTTATTTATCGATAGATCATATTTATTTATATCTATCTATCTATCTATCTATCTATCTATCTATCTATCTATCTCAGTCTGTTCATATCTGTCTATCGATCGACTGATCGAACATACCAATTCATATCTATTTGTCTATCGATCGATCGACCATACCTATTCATATCTATCTATCTATCTATCTATCTATCTATCTATCTTGTCTATTCACATGATCTATGTATCAATCTCTCTGTCTATATATTCCTGTTCATATCTACCTATCCATATTCATATCTGTCTTACACACACACACAAACACACACAAACACACACACACACATATATATATATTTATATATATATATATACACAAACACCCACTCACCCAAATATCAAATTTGTTTTTGTATCGCTTAACAACCTCCAGGAATAACTTGCAGCAGTAAATCATAATTAACTTCCCCACCAAATTATTACAATCTTTTTCTGGCTTTAAATAACCTCCCCCAAATGTGTGTCTAAATAATTTAAAAACAAATTAATCAATCTAACAATCTGTTATTTGACTCTCACAACTCTGACTGACATACAACTTAATTCTCAGACTACATAGATAAATCCAACAGTACCTATTTTTTTGCAGTGTAACGTCTTCATCAGAGGACGCTGATACGCAGCTGGATACATTTAAAAACCGAAATTGTAAGTGTAACAAAAGTGTAAAGAAACTTCAGTCACCAAATTTAACGGTTATAATATATGTGAGTATATGTGAGTAGATTTATTTACTAAACAGTATATTTATATATTTTCTTCTGCCGTCCTGAATGATCGAAAAATCCTATCTAGAAAACTTTACTCTCTCTGGCAAGATTCGAACCTGCGACCCTATGAGAAAATATCTTTGCTTACGTTTGGATAAACAACCATTGCAGATTTGAAATTTTCAGGAGATTTCTACGATGGGAGAAGCTTCGTTGAAAGACACAATTGGGTCCCAGACTGACCGAATACTTCTTTCTTGATCAGAGAACTCCCCCGATCATGTGAGACGCAGTCTCGAATCCTGCTAAAGGGCATAATTTTTTTCTTTAATATGAATCTCGATGATTTAGTGCGGTGGAGGGAAATAGCTAAATATACGATTTAATAAATAAACGGAACATCTTTTTTTAATACGAGGACCCCTTAAAAATAACACTTCAAATGGTGAAACTGTTAGATTAATCAAAAATCAATTCCAACATATATATATATATATATATATATATATATATATATAGATAGATAGATAGATAGATAGATAGATAGATAGATATATGTGTGTGAAAAATATATAGAAAATAGGAAAGAACTGCTTAGGTAAATAATCCAAAGTTCCTTAGTAGTTTTGTTATTATTTTTTAAAAACAGTGCTTGATACAAAAGTAGAGCATAAATATAATTATTTATTTAAAAATATAATTCCAACTCGCGACATAAGAGGCCTCATGTTTCAAAACAAGAGCCGAAAAATTCAATATAATTATTTGAATTAAATTGAATTAAAGTAAGCTCTGTTCCATCTTCAAGCGAATTCAATTTATTTCAAATAATTATATTGAAGTTTTCGGCTCTTGTTTTGAAACATGAGAACTCTTTGTAGCATGTTAGAATCATATTTTTAAATAAATAATTATATATATATATATATATATATATATGAAGGAATATAGTCTTAATATGTGCTATATTTAGGGGATAAAGTGCTCAATAGCAGAGATAGAGCGTGTGTAAATATAAAAGTGAACATAGAAAGTCAACACTTAGAGGCGACAGGCTGTTTCATGCTATATGCAATCGTCGTGGCCTGACGATTCCATGTAGCATGAAACAGACTGTCGCCCTAAGTGTTGACTTTATGTTCAATTTCATATATATATATATATATATATATATATATATATATATATATATATATATATATATATATATATATATATATATATATATATATTTATTATAATTATTTATTTAAAAATATGATTCCAACACGATTTAAATAAATAATTAATGATTAATTAATAATTAATAATTATTTATTTAAATTAATGAATTAATTAATTAATAATTAATAATTATTTATTTAAAATATGATTCCAACATGAATTAAATAATTAATTATATTTATGCTCTACTTTTGTATCGAGCACTATTTTTAAAAATAATAAAATACTAAAGAACTTTGGATTATTTACCTTTCCTATTTTCTATATATTTTTCACACACACACACACACACACACACACACATATATATATATATATATATATATATATATATATATATATATATATATATATATATATCTTATGGGGAACCGTTATATTATCTGAGTGCCTAACCGCTCAGTAACGTAGGACTTCGGTCAAACCCTACCTGGAAAGTGCCTTTTCAACACACAATCGTTTCTGATTCTCAAAACATCCATATCAGCTCTGTTTCGTATCCTAACGTAAGCAAAGACAATTTATTTTTAGAAAATGTATTAAATCCGACAAGCTCTGTTCTTTAATTAATTCGGAAAAGATTTCTCGAATATTCAGTCCGGTAGATGTAGTTGGATAAAAATACTGCTTAATTAAAAAATATGAGTATCTATAAAAAGTAACGTTTAAACAAAATCAATTAAATATAACATTATGTCGTATTTCAACAATTTCATATATATATATATATATATATATATATATATATATATGATAGTCTGTGATTGTTTACATAGATATCATCACTGTCTTGTCCGTATATTGCTTAATATGTTGTAATAAGACATCTTTGATAATGTCTTATGAAAGCCGAAAGCTTACATTGTATTAAAAAAATATGGATCAATATTTCTTTCTTCGTTCAATGATAATGTTATTAAACTTATCAGACGTTATGGAAAGTATTTACATAAAATAAATTATCAACACTTGTCTATATTATTTAATGAAATCTTGTGTATGAATGAAAAGATGCTGCCTAAATACACACAATATAATATATATATATATATATATATATATATATATATATATATATATATATTATCATATTGTTTTTCACGACGCTTGCCTCTACATTTGAATGATAACTCTAGCATTTTTAGACATTTAAAACAACATGCCTGGCCGCATACACAATTCTAGAAAATCTTTGTAGAAAAGACAATTATACTTAAACATGAAAACAATAAACAAACACTAAAAATTCTTGAAGCTATATACATAAAACAGTTGAAACCTAACCTGAACAAAATAAACTACGAAATCTCCACAAATATCCTTAAATGTCTGTAATTGGTAACAGAAGCCATTGGTTTATACCAACGGCTTCCCATATATAATACTTCTCGTTTTCACTCTCGCGTGGTCATGTGTGACGTCACTAGCTGCGACGCAATTTTCGCTTCCGCGCCTCGTATACACGAGTTAGTCTTTGCTTTGAAATTTTTCATGCAACAAAAACAGACAGATCATTATTGTTTCGTCTGTTGTTTGATATATTGAAAAGTAATTGTCATCTTTGATAATGGCTTATATAAGCCGAAAGCTTAGATTGGATTTAAACATGTATCAATATGGTGATTTCCTTTCGTCCTTCAATGTTATTAAGCTGAAAAACTGCTACCTAAATATACTCAATACATATATATATATATATATATATATATATATATATATATATATATCCTCTAGCGTGTCGGTTTACAAAGTAGCGTTTCGGGGAAGAAGCTACTCATGTGGAAATTACATCTCACAAAAAAGAATACGAAGAGAAAGAGGTTCGTTTTACAATGGGCGTGTCAAGCGGGTCTTAGACGTCATGGTTAGAACTGGTGGGTTTAAGGTTTCTGTGATAAAAAAGTGTTTTAGGGCGAAAAATAATTCAGCAGGCACAAGGCCGAATAAAAATGAAAATGACTGAAATAGATGAATGAATATATAATGAACAAACTCAGATAGATAGATAGATAGATAGATAGATAGATAGATAGATAGGGAAGAAGAGAAAAGTATAGAATATCCTGTGGAACTGACGAAGGTAAAAAAAAACACACACACACACAGAGAAAGAAAGAATGAAAAGAAATATGAAAGGAAGAAAGAACGAATGAACGGACGAAAGAAAGAAAGAAAGAAAGAAAGAAAGAAAGAAAGAAAGAAAGAAAAAAGAAATTAAGAACAAAAAAATCAACGAAAAATGTAAAATGAAAGAAACAACGAACGAAAAATATAAAGGAACAATGAAAGAAAATGAAAGAAAGAAAAATGAAGCAAAGAAAGAAAGAAGGAAAAAGAAAAACAAAGAACGACATAGGAACAAACCAAAAATAGATAAAGAAGGAAAAGAAATTAATGAATGAACGTGAATAAGATAAAAACAATGACTGAAAGAAAGAATGAACAAGAAAAAAAAACAATAAAAGTAAGATAGATAAAAGAAAGAGAAAAAGAAACAATGACAGAAGACAAGAAAGAAAAAAATAAACTGTTATGATGTTAATTTGGGGTTAATAAAGACAAACGCCAAATAACATGTAACAATAAAAAGGGGTTTATTCGGTTGGTAAGTTGGTGCAGAAATCGCCTGAGTAGTCTATAACTAACTCAGCCCAGAACTTCTTCTACACTGTCTTTTGACATGCCACTATTTTAACGTCCTTGTTTGTAGACGAGTTCATCTTCAAGAGGGGTGGTAGGTTCCTACACAACATAAACAATCAACGAAAGAAAGAATCAACGAAAGAACGAAAGAAAGAAAGAACCAACCAAATGAAGATAGAAAAAGAGAAAAAAGAAAGAAAAAAAGAACAAACAATGAAAGATAGTAAGAAACAACGAAAAATAAAGAATCAACGAAAGAAAGAACGAAAGAAAGAACGAAAGAAAAAAGAAAGAAACGAATGTAGCAATAAAATGAAAAGTATGAACATATTTTGCTCAATATAAAGAGAAAAAAAAGAGAAAGCGAGATAGAATGATAGAGAGGGAGATAGAAAGAGAGAGATTATTGATTTGTTATTTTTGACGGTTTTGTTAAAGCAAAACATATTTTGGATCGCAAGATTAATTAACTTTGAGTGAATATTACATTAAGTATTCAAAGAATAACACTGATTCTTCTAGATAAAACTCCTAGTATTTAATCCACAGATGGGAGACAAGGAGGAGGCGAGGCAGAAGCTGACTGAGAAAGACATATATCAACAAACTTAGGAAATTTATGAAGATATACAAATTAATTTAAAATTTTTACATCTATACTTTCTACTAGTTTTGTTAGAAACAAAGATTCCTAACCGACTAAAAAAGATGATAATATTGAGAAATAGCTTCCAGGTAATCAAAACTGAAAAATGAACAAATAATGGAATGAATATGGTATTATATTAAAAGAAACCATACCAAATCGAGAAAAAGATCTCAATAAAACGTGGATATCATACAACAAATTGAAGGATATATATATATATATATATATATATATATATATATATATATATATATATATATATATATATATATATATATATATATAAACACCACGCAAGAAGAAAACAAGCGAATAAAACGAAAATGTGAATACCGCCGCGACGGGTTCATCATAATCTTGCAAAAGATGGGAGTGCTTCTTGTAAAAGTATTTTAAAGAATAAGTCAAAGAGATTAAATAATAGTTGCGTCTCCAGGCCGACAGTTGTACGCATGGGGCCTTGATATGGTTGTACCTTACCCTCCGGGATTTAAAACCTGACCCAACGGCTGGCAAACAATAATTATTCCATTTTCTCTAATGTGTTTAATGACTTCAAGATGGTGGCGATTGAGAATGGCGATGTTGCTGAGATACTGTTTATATGAGCGTGCGGGCAAAATTAGAATTCTAGTGCGAGACTATACGAGACTTGGGAAATAAGAGTCAGAAAGATAATGGATGTTTGAAAATTCAGAATATTGAGCGAATACGTAGAATAACTTGTTCCCCGGTGAATTAGAAGGATAAAGGGAAAATGCAGTATAGATTAAAAAAAAACAAACTCCAAGAGCTTGCTTTAAACAATGGCAGTGAAATTTTAAAAGATCCTCCACAGATTCATGACACATAAGGGTTAAATTTAATTTTAAATATTAAAAAAAAACTTTCTTGAAGCTTTTATGTTAATTTTATTTCAAGATTAATTTTAATATTTACAATATGCAATATACTTAGTTATATTTCAAAACTGATTTAACATTTACAAAAACTTAATCCTGACACTGCAAGCGACTCGGATGAATTAATGATAGCGTGTTTGAATTTTGCAGTTGTGCTGTCATATCCTGCTATGGCAACAGAAAATGACCATGATCGAAATTAACTAATGTTGTAGAGGAACCTTGAAAAACAATGCAGTGTAAAAGAAAGGTTAAATGTTTGCTTTGCAAACAAGATCAACAGCAGCATGTTAATGGTTAAATTAACTGGAAGGAGTTTTCACTTTGATTGCTACCACATATGGTCCGGTGCCCCTCCTACGGACCTTAAGCTCCTTGTTAATATCCAAATAAGAATAAGCAACATTATTGGTCCTGATCTGGCGGCTCGGCTTCAATCACTTTCCCACCGCCGTAAGGTTGCCTTCCTGTGTCTTTTTCTGTAAGCATATTTCTTGAGGTCCGTGATAAAATCTAAAGAAAAATCAGCAATATTATTGGTCCTGATCTGGCGGCTCGGCTTCAGCCACTTTACCAGCGCCCCATTGTTGCCTCTCTGTGTCTTTTCTATATATACATTCATGGTAAGTGTTTGGATGAGTAGCTAGACTTTCTGAATTTAAATGCCGTACTAGATTGGCATCGAGATCTCATCAATTTACAGTTGAACTGGCTACATCTAGCCGTAAGTTATATACTAACAGTTTCTCTTCTCTATCTATCTATCTATCTATCTATCTATCTATCTATCTATCTATCTATCTCGGACTGATCATTATCTGTTTACCTATCTATCTCAGATTTTCATATCTATCTATCTATCTATCTATCTATCTCAGATTTTCATATCTATCTATCTATCTATCTATCTATCTGTCTGTCTGTCTGTCTAATCATAGTTCTATATACTTATCTATCTATTTATCTAACTATCTATGTATGTATCTAAGTCTCATCTATCTGTTTACTTATTTAATCATTACTATATCTATCTATCTATCTATCTATCTATCTATCTCTCATCATTATCTATCTATCTATCTATCTATCTATCTATCTATCTGTCTAATCATGGTTATATATACTTATCTATCTATCTATCTATCTATCTATCTATCTATCTATGTATCTAAGTCTCATCTATCTGTTTACTTATTTAATCATTACTATATCTATCTATCTATCTATCTATCTATCTATCTATCTATCTATTGTGGAACTCCTTTCCGGCTCCATGATTTCAAGCCAACTCTAATCTGCAATAAATTAAATGCAATATCAATCTGTTGTTCTCCTGATTACTCTTTTGTTTCTGTTTGTAATTCTTCCTCACCAAGTAACCCCTTCTGTCTTAATGGCTTTACCGTCTAGGATGGTCTGAAGCTGATTAAAAATATTGTTGAAATTGTTGATTTTAGAAACAATTTTTGCCACCCTACCCCCAAATTAAACAATCGTCCAAAAATAAATATGCTTTTCTGAAATTTTATTTGAGGAATATTGGCTGATTTAAAGTTTAATTAATTAATTAAAGTTTAATTATTTCAAGTTTCAAATATCGCAGAAATGCATTTTTAACACAGCCGTAGCTGTTTATTTAAGGTGTTAATATCTGGAATTTTATCTAATGTTTTTCTTAGGTAGATATATCTGTAAAATAGTTAAGGAATATCACGAGCATATTTTTTTATATAATTTTTAATTACTCAGTAATGTTAAAAATTTAGGGAAATATTCTACGCAATATAATGTTTTATTGAAATTTAGTTTTAATTTGTAATTAATTAAATTACATTAAATTAATTTGGTTTTAAATTTTCGCTCCTATTTTCTGATAATTTCGTGTATGGATGTTCGTATCTACATAAATTGACATGTTTACACAGATAAAAAAAACTTTCAAAATTCTTTTTAAAATACTGGGGATCATTAAATTGTTACAAGCTTTTCTACAGATGATTGGTAAATATAGGTTTTACTTAATAACAATATAAGTTAAAATTTACAAATTAATACAGAATTTTAAAACATTTAAAACTTTAATAAAAATTTTAAAACATAATGAAAGCAATTCTTTAAAAAATCCATTATACATCGAAAAAATGTTATGCTCTTCATAATATATCATATTCATTAACGTAATTGAAAGCTTTTCTAATTAAATAATAACCTTATTTTTATTTAAAGATTCAGAATAGATTTTAGGTAAGTGGAGTCCTGTTTTACAAAGGAAATTGATGATATAAATTCTCCAAGGAGTTGTACTAATTTCTCGAAATTTCAAAAAATTAGATAATTGTGGTGCTTCAAGAAGCTAAAATATCCAAGTGGGGATTTAAGAAAAAAAAATTATCAAGATTTTCTAAAAAAAGAAACATTTTGAAAATAATTTCATTAATTTGCGAATAAGTCCTGAATGTTTCATTAAAATCCGACAATTATTTGATTTTTGCAAGAATTTCAAACTTGTATTTAATCGCAAAAAATACCCTAAATATTCCTATAATAATCTTTGGTCCCGCTTCCTGAACGCTGACATAAGAAAAACAAGATTTTTAATCAACATTTTGAACGTTCTAAAAAGAATTAAAATTATAATTAAATAATAAAAAATACTTTGGTTTTTGCTCTTAATAATAACATAAAGTTTTTAACAATAAAATCTTATTTTTAGCAAGTTTGCGGCATTTTTTCATCATGGTATGCTTTTCACTGCGAGTTAGTGAAAGTACCTAGATAAAAATGTCTTTGAGGTTAAATGATTTTTATTAATCGATTAATTATAACGTATCAGACATTAATTTACCTAAATGATCGGCTCATGAGTCGTTTTTGGTCGGGGTGAAATGTGAATATTTTTTTAATGGTACCATTCATTAACCTTACCTCAAGCCATGTCATTTGTCAAAAAAAAATATATATATATATATATATATATATATATATATATATATATATATATATATATATATATATATATATATATATATATATATATATATATATATATTTTTCATTTTAGAGATCAGGTGCTCTTCATAATACGAATACCGTTTCATTATCCTTTATATGTCGTGTCCCCTCTCCACAATTTCCTCTTAAAAAATTTTGACTTTTTATTAGTTCACCTAAACCCTGGTCCGCCCTTTATTTACAGAATTTCATCAAGTATGTTATGCTTTGTTTTCCTCTATCCATCTTGTCCTCAATCTGTCAAAAAGATAACTTTAGTAGTAGGCAATTACTAGTATGTAGTTATCAGTAATGTAATTAAGTTTATATGCATTGGAAACCTAGTTACTGATAACTGCATACTAGTAATTTTGTCTTTTCTCTAATAGTAGTCAGTTATATGCCAGGCGTGATGCACGCTTAGGCAACCATGTATCTTTCGATACATGACTGACGAGGTAGATTCTTTTCTCGCAGAAGAAAACAATGAAAGCAATTAAAAGTTTTTCTAATTATAATGTTTGGAGTGATCTCTAGCGATGGCGGCATTATGCCTCTGTTCATCTTCCCACGGGGCCCCAGAATCAACATTAAGCCATACATCAAGTGAATTGGGGAGGAAGTGCTATTTCTGGTAGTGCTATGGTTAATTTTGGTAAATATATCTATGAAAATGAGATGACAATGTTGTTTTCATTTTTACGTCAGTTAAACGACAATTTATCCATCGCACTCTCTATTTCTGCTAAATTGAGGTCAGTGTTGTTTTCCCTTTTGCTTCATTTAGACGCCAATGTATCTATCGCACACTGTATATCTGTTAAATTGAGAGGTCAGTGTTTTCATTTTTGCGTCATTTAGACGACAATTTATCCATGCACCGTGTATATCCGTTAAAATGAGATGTCAGTGTTATTTTCATTTATGCGCCACTTAGACGACAATTTACCATCACAGATTTATCCATCACAGACTGTATATATATATATATATATATATATATATATATATATATATATATATATATATATATATATATATATATATATATATATATATATATATATAAATTTTTTCCCCAACATCGCACACTGTTGCAAAACCAAAATATTAACCTAAGAATCGAGACATTTTCTTAAAATTTCTCTTCAGATGAAGACTCTCCTAAGAATATGATGCATAGTGGCTAACCCGTTCTGAAATATGTCACCTTTCAACTGTCAATAGACGCTTTCAGATCAAAGATTAAAATGTCGAACGAATCGTGTAGGTCTTAGCAAAGATCATCCTTTTCGAACCTAGTGGGAAAGAGTTACTGAATCACAAAGAACAGATCTGGCCATTCGAAGTCGAGGATACCCGTCTACTAGGACGGCTAGCCAATCCCTACTGCAGACGCTTTGCTCAGGTGCATTTCTGTTTATTCAACAAAAACAGAAAAACGTGTTATCTAGCGTGATCAACAATATGAACAAGGCCAGCACGATTAAGTCCTCGGCCACGATGACTTGTGACTTCGTGCTAACACAGCTCTCGATGGCTTCCAGGGGTTCCATCTACCCAATTTCACTCCTGAGACTTGGTTCACACCGTGGTATGGTTTTCAGACACTTTCCAACAAGCAAAAATAGAAAGAAACGTTGGATAATGTCTCCCTGACAAATCGACCATGGTGCGATTGGAACCTGCGTCTCATGGTCAGAAGGCCAACGTTCTAACCACTCGGCCTCGAGCCAACATACAGAGGACACTACCAAATACAAAAAAAATCACAAATATGCGCGCTTAACAACTTTAGCAAAACAGTGAGTCCCCAGCCTATCCGCGTTTCAGCATTTGCGGCTTCACACATTCGCGGATTTTTTCTTTAGAACATACGTACTTGTTATTCGCGGAAACTCCGAATATTCGCACGTTTTTCTCAAGAACATATGTACAAATTATTCGCTGAGAACTCGATTGACGTATTTTTTCGATAGAACATATTTAAAATATTCTTGTATTATTTTCCTGTTATTTAAGTGATTTAAAACATATAACAGTCCATTTTTGAGGTAAAACTTGACACAATTGCACATCTTCGTTGCAAAAAACAAAAGCAAAAGCATGCGTAGTGCTTGGGCTTTCTTCTTTGTTCGGGGCTGCGGCTGAGGTCTTAAAAGTGACTCATGTTAAATCTGGGGGTATCATCAAAGATCTGTTTTTAGAAAATATTTTAAATTTATATTTTGTCTTGTTACACATATTTTTTACAGTATTTTCAAAGGTTGTATCGATCTATGCATAATTAAAAACGGTTATCGTACGAATGAAAGAAAATTTACGTTAAGTGTATGGTCAGCAATACTATTTTTCGAAAATGTTTTTAAAAGGGTTTGAAATGTTTCCAAAGATTTTAGGATCAAAGTTTAAGGCATATGGGGTTTTCAAAATCAAAATTGATACTTATAAGCACTTTTAGGGAGGTGTAAAAGTATTCGCGGATTCTAACTATCCGCGGCCAGTTATGGTCCCTAACCCCCGCGAATACGGAGGACTCACTGTATATTACAACAACAATCGTAAGTATGAAGGCAGGTGGAACCTTGTAGTGGTATAATGGTTAGCAAGCTAGAACAATTATGACTGAGTAATGAGTTCGGTCTTTCTCGTTTTTATGCGATTTCATTAGCTCACGAAACCCCAAAAGCGTCTCTGATACATCACTTTATTTCGCCTTTACTCGCAAACAATACGGAATGGTTTAGCATTTATCTGAGGCAATGTCAATGTGTAACGCCCGAGTACCTTACAATCAAGCGGCTAGCAAGCAGAATTACTAGTTTCTTCCAGGATGAAAAGTGATTATTCACTTCTGATCCACACAATACACAAGGAGACTCAGACACGGGGACTCAGACGGATAGACTCAGAAAGACAGACTCAGACACAGAGACTCAGACACAGAGACTCAGAATGTAGATCTGAGATTTTCAAAGAAAGCGACTAAAAATAAAATTAAGGAAATACTAGATCAATTTTAGTAGTGTCTGACAATACTTCATATAAGGAGATTCCGAAAGGGAGATTCAGACACGGAGACTCAGACAGATAGACTCAGACAAGCAGACTCAGACAAGGCGACTCAGACACAGAGACTTAATCACGGAGACCTAGACTGTCGATCTGAGTTTTTCATGAAATTCGGCTAAAAAAAGTGAGTAACTACTAGACCAATTTCACTAGTGTCTTACAATGCTTCATATGATATAAATTCCTGGTAATATCAGTGATTATAGAGAATACAAAAATATGGCATCAAATCTAAAAGAGTTCCTAATAATATCCAATTGAACTGCTTCACCTTTACAGAAAGGCGTCAGAGAATATTAATGCAATCATAAGGTGGCTGGATTGGCGTCGAAACTGTTTACGATTCATTAAAAAATCTTGTTTCATTTGATGTGTAAATTTAAAAAAAAAGAAAGCAGTGATACAAAAAACTGTCTTATTGACGTTTTATGTTTTGCAATAATGCCAGAGCTTCACTAAAATTATACACATACACGCGCGCGCGGTCACACACACACACACACATATATATATATATATATATATCCGTCCTGGATAAGACGATAAACTACGTCCAACAGCAAGGCCTCTGATCAGGAGGTTTTGAGGAGCGTGGAACCACCTCTTATTTGTTGGTGCTCCCAGGTCCACCCTGACACGAGTGGGTAGCACCTGTTAGGGTTCTAGCTATGGGCAAATAGTTAACACCCAAACTTGTATAAAAATAAGTTTTAATACCAGAAATGCTTTGTAATAAAAAATAAAATATTAACAACAATAATTTTTGAAGGAAAAATTATTATCAGCAATACCTAAAAAGAAAAGTACCAGCAATACAAACAGCTATAGATTCTTTGAAAAAAATATGACCAGCTATAGATTTCTTGAAGGAAAAATATTCCCAGGAGTAGATTTTTGATGAAAAACATATTACCAGCAATAAAACTTTTGTTGGCATTAAATAACCCATTGAGGTTGATATGCTGTAAAACAAAACAGACCAAACAAACCACACACACACACGAGCAATTAAGAGTTGGTTAAACGTTCATCAAAACTTCCTGATCAGAGGCCTTGATGGCGGATATAGTTTATCGTCTTAGCTAGGACGTCGATGTAGTTTATGGTCATACTCAGGACGCTGCCGCATTACTAAATTTTTGGTCTGATCTCGCTCTTGTAAAGGTAGAGGATAGCAGGAGTATTCAGGAACCGTTACAGGGAACTGTACATTTTTCCAGAATATTTAGCGATGGATCGTATATATGTGTTCCACTTGAGATCTGGAGGGAGTTTAAGTCTGAGTAGGCGCCTTAAGTACGGGGCGTCCCCAAGGGAACCTACATTCATCGAAATAGACGAATATTCAGAGTCGGCTTAGTGTTGATGTCACTAGTTTGGTTTTTGTGGCATGGAATGTAACCAGACAGTATTTTTTTTACACTGAGCTGTTAGAGCTTGGTAAGATGAGAGATCAGCTGCCAGGCTCTGGTCATTTAAAATTTTAGAGATGCGCACATATACTGTTCTGTCATCAGCATCTGACAGTGGTAATAATTGGTAACTTGTAGGATGGCAAGTGAAAATTGTTTGGCACTTCATGTATCAATACTGACCTGAATATTCGAGAAAACCTATTAATGAAAAAAGGATCCCCTCATCAGGATTCGAAAGTGCGTCCATCTTTGCAGGCGAAACTGTCGTTTGATGCAATATGGTTTTATTCGATGAGCGTCGCCGGTCAAGAAATATTCCACACTGTCTTATAAGTTCATTCTTCTCGTACAGTTTAATAAGATTTCTCTTTTATTCGGGTCGGTAGGCAAACAAAAAAAAATGTTTAAAAAAAAATAAATAGAACGTCTGCTCAAATGTGAGTAGCTTCTAAAAATAACGTTTAAAATGAAAAAGGTCCTGTCGGATTAACAAATAACAACCCATTATTTCTTGGCTTTATTTACGTTTTGGTCACGAAACTGAGAAGACATAAAGCATTGGAAAACATAAAACAGACTGTCGTTGCTTCCTGTGGAACTCAGTGTCCACTTTTATATTTACATATGCTCTATCTCTGATGTTGAGCACTTTTACCCATAAATAAGCATACCTCCAAACCATATTATTTTTTATCATATGATGAAGATTGGCATTTCTTTGCAGAAGAAAGTCAGCTTGTTATATTTTCTTCTGTTTTTCATTCAGAATTTTATTGTTTCCATCATTTTTACCCATGCTATGGACGCGTATATGATTCTATTTTTAAGCGTTTTACCCCAAGCAAGGCGGGAAGCCACTAGCACGCAAGGGGTTATAGAGAGTTGGAGCGAGAGCAAATAGGAGTGATAGAGGAAAGGATGAAGAGAAGGATAGGGGATAGATCAGGGCCTCTTGGAGACGTCGATTGACATTACATTTTATAGTTGGAGATTATAGCTATCTGGAAAATAGGAAAAGAGAAGGGAGTTCCACAGGCGAGAGGTGAGAGACATGAAGCTATTGGAGTAGAAGAGACATTAACAGTTTCGACAATAAAAGGGTGAGAGCGAGATGCCAACCTACTTGAAAGCTTAAATTCATGAAGTCTGGTAACCAGCGAAAGCAGCTCATCGGAGCAGTTACCGTGAAAGTATTTGTAAAAAAGACAGAGGTTAGCGACGGCACGTCTGTGAGAGAGCGACTGCAGACAAGATGCCAGATCAGGGCCAATTATATTGCATATCCGTCTCTGGATTTTATCAAAGACCTTGAAACAAACAGAAGGGGCTCCAGACTATAAAAGGCAGCAATACTCTATGCATCGGCGAATGGTTTCTTTGTAGATTTGAAGGATCGAAGTCGGCGAGAAAAATTATCTGGCGCGGCACAGGGAGCCAACTTTCCTTGCGTTGGACGAAGCAATTGACTCAATGTATTCGTTCCATTTCAGGTCAGCGGACAATGTGAGACCGAGCAGTCGCAAAGAGGTGCTCTCGTGGAGTTGAGCTTCAGGCATTCTAATGGGAAGCAGGGATGGTTCTCTATGGTGAGAAATAGAGAGTAGTCTTGCTTTTGAGACATTAAAGTTAACCAGCCAATTTTACAACCTCTCTTACCCACGTGTATTGGACATTAGCCTATACCTGTGTACAATCACGTGATATTTGAGTCCTGCAACAAAACTTGTCACAAATCTCGCACAAGTAACTACCATTTCTTTCTGGTATGTTTGCACCCACAGGTGTCTTCTCCTAACCTCTTTGTGGGATTTTATGGCTAAACGAAAGGGTGAATTTTCCATAAATACTGCAAGTGTGATGAGGTCCTTATGGCTCTGGCACAAATTCTATTTTCCCTACCTAGTAAGGCGCTTTTTAATGGAAGAATCAATTCTCTCCTGATGGAAACTATTGCTACGTTCCCAAATTTACCTTCTCCAACCAGATATATCTCCAGTAACAATTTCCAAGTCTTTAACATTGATGCCAAGAGTATTTACGTTACATTTAACTACATCATTGAAACGTTTTTGGGTTTATGAGCGGGTCGATTACATGTAAAGCACACCATGATACATATATATATATATATATATATATATATATATATATATATATATATATATATATATATATGCGAATTCATGGGTGTGATAAAAAAAACGTTGAAAATCGTATGTAACGGATCGCTCAGAGGTGATATATTATGACATTCTGGCAAACTAACATTTTCTTTCTCTCTAATTTCCAATTGCTCCCCCACCGCCTCGTCAGGCGGCGCTCTTGCGTGTCCATCTTAATTAGCTAACGCGTCATGGATCTGTTAATTAAGAAAATCTCCCAGCCTATGAAGCAATCTCGTCTTTCGTCGAGCAAACAGAAGAGCAAAAGTTCTTCGTTTTCGAGTCTTTCCGTTCAAATCATCGGATTGGTCGAAAAAAACACGATTTCAAATATGGCTGCAGAGGATTGAAGTAGCGATGCCGCGTCGGAGACTATTACCCAATAAGGAATAAGTTCATTATAATAAGTGAAGGATAAAAATAGATAATATAAATGTATATTAACCGACTGAGATAGATAGATAGATAGATAGATAGATAGATAGATAGATAGATAGGATGAACAGATAGATAGATGAATAGATAGATAGACAGATAGATGGACAGGCTGAGATAGATAGATAGATATAGATATAAGTGAGGCTGAGATAGATAGATAGATAGATAGATGGACAGGCTGAGATAGATAGATAGATAGATGAACAGGCTTAGATAGATAGACAGATAGATGGACAGGCTGAGATAGATAGATAGATAGATAGATAGATAGATAGATAGATAATGAACAGAATGAGATAGATATGAATAGATTGAATTAGATAGATAGATAGATAGATAGATAGATAGATAGATAGATAGATAGATAGCCCTGAACAGACTGTGATAGACAGAGAAATTAATATTCACTCTTGTGCCAATTAACTGAAACAACTTTCCTTTCTGTCACTATACGTTCAGTTTTAAACCCACTGCAGTGACAGGGTGTAATCGATTTCAATCTTTTCCATATTTTATTTCATTTGCAGTGGTGTGCAGTAATATGAATCTATTTTCGGAGTGTATGATGAAACTTGTTAGGCCTTGAAAAATATTGCGTCGTCCGTTATTGCATAAAATTCTTTTCACGCCCAGACACTATTGTCTCTACTGTTGATTAGTTCTCCTACGGGCATTGCCTGCGATGGACGTTTCTTGAAGGAGGGGCACGAAAATTGAGCAAATCAAAGTACTGTAAACCGTCCCGTAAAATTCTCTGATTTAAATTCAATTGAGAATCAGTGGTCAATTTGCAAGCAACGACTTCTTGGAATGGACATACGAAGTATTAACATGTACTGGGTCATATTTCTTTTGAAAATACGAAAAGGAAATAATAACTGAAACGGAATTATCCGTTTTGCGTCAATTAATGCCATAAGGATATATATATATATATATATATATATATATATATATATATATATATATATATATATTGTTTGTTTAAATAACAAAGTCCGTGTTTCTTAATATGCAATTTTCTTCTGACTCGAAGTGTTCATCACTTACGGGATTATTCTTGTCGTTCGTATGAAGTTTACTTCCTGCAATTATTCTACTGGGCAATGAATGCCAATTTCCTTTATCCATGTCGCCATTCTGCCAATTATGTGCACCAATGACAACTGGTATGCTTGAGACCTCTTTCAGTTTTCAAAGCCTTGCGACTTCAAGCTTCAATAGACCATAGTTAATTCCTTTCTTTTCTTCCTTTTGATCTATATCTGCCTCAAAAAGACATGATGATTAACCCTTCTTTTTTTTCTATTTTATCTTCCATTAATATGTCTGGTTTGTTGTGATCCAGTTTTTCATTCGATATTATTGAAAAATCCCGCCAAATCTTGCAAGCTTCTGATTCAATATGCCAAGAGTTTTCAGCTTACTTCATGAATATATTCGTCCTTTTGTAAGATGTAGATGTGTGATGATTATATTAGTAGTCGTGTTTATTCCGATACCTGTGAATGTAACCAGATCGCAATTATGCATATCTCTCTCCCTCCCTCTCTCTCTCTCTCTCTCTCTCTATATATATATATATATATATATATATATATAAGGGAGAGAGAATTGCTCTAAGTAAAATGTTTGTCACTTAGGTGATTGGTATTACCTTCAGAATCCAAAGCAAGGCAATAAATCCACTAAGACACAAAATGATTACTGAGTGCGAAAGAATAAGGAAAAGAAAAATATTATTAAGAAGTGAGCACAAAAGGAAGAGAAATCAAGAAAGCAGTATTAGTTAATTCGTGATCAAAATAATATATATACATATATATATATATATATGAGTGTGTCTGTGTGAAATGTGTATGTATATAAATATAAATATATATGTGTGTGTGTATATATATATATATATATATATATATATATATATATATATATATATATATAGAGAGAGAGAGAGAGAGAGAGAGAGAGAGAGAGAGAGAGAGAATAAAAATAGAAATTTATGTGGTTCGTAAAAACAATATTACAAAAATTTTCCTCTAACCTATATTTCTTTTGCATCTTTTATATACTGCTGGTACGCCCTGAGGAGAGTACGGAGGGATTACAGGAGGTGTTCATCGACAAAATCCTTTACCTGGGATTCTGAAGTTAATCCTAATCAGCTAAGTGACAACCTTTTACTTGTATTAATTTTCACCCACCCACTCTCTCTCTCTCTCTCTCTCTCTCTGTATACATACATACATATATATATATATATATATATATATATATATATATATATATATATATTATAATAGTACTCGTTACCTCAACTTGCACATATATCAGGATAAATCGGTACCGGAAGAAAAAATTGAAAATAAAAAAGAAAGAACTAAAAACATTAGAAGAAGACGAAACAAATCGCCAAGTGTTTTAAGTCCTTAATCCAAAGAAGAAAAAAAAACCAAAGGAGTAGAAAGATAAGCGTAGAGTGCTCAATACGCTAAGTAGAGCGATAAACGAGAATAAATCCTAAGAGACAAACTTACCAAGGTTTAACCTAAAAGGATCTTCAGGCTAAACTTGGTAATTGGCATAAGGATGTGCGAGCGTCTCTCTGTCTCTGTCTCCCACTCTCTCTCTCTCTTATATATATATATATATATATATATATATATATATATATATATATATATATATATAATGTATAGTGTGTAATTCTGAACATGAATTAAGTTACTGTCTTCTTGATTATTCTTCTTTTTGTGCTCACTTAATAATAATTTTCTTTTCCTTATTCTTTCGCACTCAGTAACTCTTTTGAGTCTTAGTGGGTTTATTGTCTTTCTTGGGGTGAAATGATTACCAAAAGATTAAAAAAAACATAGATTCTTTGGAAATTGGACTGGTTTTAATATCATGAAATTACTCACAATATGTTTTATCTCTTTTAAATGAAGCATTTTCTCATATCTTTTAATCTGGCTTATTTTTGTTGCTTTTGATTCCAATACACTGGTTCAATACAATCTGCATTATTGCTATTAATCTTTTACAAATTTTAATACATGTTATTTTATTTATATTTTAAAATTCTATCTTCATTATCAAAGCATATAACAATTACCATTATGTGTGTATTTATATATTTCCTGTCCCGTCTGTAGTGGGAACGGATGTTAAATCAGCTTAAGTTAGTAAATTTATGAGGGCTTACGTCATTTTAATAATCTGTACACATAAAATATTTATCTGCATTTAGACAAAATAAACCACTTAATTAATCAGTTCCTTTAGTCCTATGTTTCTTAGATTGCAACCTTATATATTCAAGCCTTTCATGTGAGGCATTCAGATACCATTATCTATTAATTGTTCGTCTTGCTTCAACTGAAATAGGCTTTGTCGTTGTCGTTCAGGTGTGAATATTTTTTTCTCTGTAATATTTTCATTTAACTGTTATATAAAACATAAAACATTTTAACAGGTAAATATATTGAATAAAAAGCGATTTATATAATAACGAGGGACAATCACTGAATCATAGACGCCATTGGATATTTAAATTGAATTCGTTATTTCCGCTTAATTGAATCTCGATATATCTCCTGTCGACGTAGTGCCGGCCGCTTTCCCCGGCATGCAGCAATAAACGACATCATCAGAAGAGGTTTGGATGCAGCTGGGTTCCCTTCCCAAATCGAACCCGTAAACCTCGACCGTGGTGATGGAAAGCGGCCGGATGGCATTACCATTTTCCCTTTTAAAATGGGGAAGTCGTTGATCTGGGATGCGACCTGTGTGGATACATTTTCGACTGGTAATTTGATCAGGTCCGCGGTTGAGCCGGGGTCCGTCGCCCTGGACGAAGAGATGAAAAAAATAGTTAAATATTCTTCTCTTGCTGATAGATATTTTTTTTTACTCCTGTGGCAGTGGAGACTTCAGG
Source organism: Acanthosepion pharaonis (assembly GCA_903632075.3). Taxonomy (NCBI): domain Eukaryota; kingdom Metazoa; phylum Mollusca; class Cephalopoda; order Sepiida; family Sepiidae; genus Acanthosepion; species Acanthosepion pharaonis. The sequence continues at coordinate 529,852 of CAHIKZ030001211.1, forward strand.
GGTTATTGGCCCTCGCTCGATGGCGTTCCTTTGGAGGATTGGCGCGATTGCGTCTCGATTAAGGGACGAGCCTCGTAAAAACGGAGTGGCTCTTGCAGCGTGTCTCACTGGCGATTGTTCAAGGTAATGCTTTCTCCATCATTGCGGCTGGCAGAGGATAGCAAAAAAATGTTTATAGTTTCTGGAATTGTCATCACTGATCAACTCGATATATCGTTTCAAGACATTTGTTTCATGACATCTCACGATTAAAATTTCTAATAATTACGTCATATTTGACACTAGTTACTAATAAAATGAAAATGAGATTTATAAACTGATAACTAATATTTTTTTACAAATCCTGTTACCTAATATTTATTAATGCTTTTACTCCCATCTCTGTGCACGAATACTTTCTTTGTTATTAATACCGTTATTTGAAACTATCATTTACGCGAGTTTGGTTTGCTTTGTTTTGTTTTAAGGCACATCAACTTCAATGGGTCATTTAATGCCGACAACTTCTTTTTTTTCCCCTGGTACTATTTTTGTTTTGTCAAAAATCCATTTCTGTTAATATTTCTTTCTCAAAAATGTATAGCTGGTAATATTATTTCTTCCAAAACGTATAGCTGGTAATATTTTTTTCAAAAACGTATAGCTGGTAATATCATTTTCTTTTCAAAAATGTACAGCCGGCAACATTATTTCTTCAAAAACGTATTATCAGAGGCCTTGCTGTTAGATGTAGTTTATCGTCTTACCCAGGATATGGGTGTAGCTTAGCGTCATACCCAGGACACGAATGTAGTTTATTGTCATATCCAGGACGCGAATGTAGTTTATCGTCATACCCAGGACATGGATGTAGTTTATCGTCATATCCAGGACGCCATTTACGCCAGTCTTAATAGAAAATCCATCAGAGTTGACAAATCTGCTGTTCTTGAGAAGGACCTCAAATCAGTGGTTAACTGGGGCAAGGAATGGCTCGTAAATTATAAATCCTCCAAAACAAAACTGCTCTTATTTAACCACCACAGAGAAACTCTGCTTCCCACCATCAGCATAGCCCATGCTAGATTCATGGAGAACAACACATTGCGCCTTCTTGGCCTCACGTTTTCAACAGGTTTGAATTGGAGGGATTACATTGAATCAATAGGTGCATCTACTGCGAGTAAATTTGGTTTACTGTGTCGTGCCAGAAGTTTTTTTCTTGTCAGAGTCCATCTTGTACATTTACAAATTTACCATTCGTCCGTGCATTGAATAATGTTGTCATATCTGGTCAGGTGCTCCTGCTACACATCTCGAGGTTCTTGAAAAAATCCAAAGAAATACCTGCAATGTAATTGATCCTGACTTAGCATTCCGACTACTCACCGATGCAACGTGGCTTCTTTCTGTCTTTTCTACAAATATTTTTAAGTCTTTTTACCCTGGTACCAAACTACGTGATTTTAAATCTGCTAATAGATTGTAGCTTTTACAGTTCATTCGGTAAATATAACCACCACATCTACTCCAACAGTTTCTTTTCTCGCACTTCCCGCCTGTGGAAACCCTTCCGTTTTGTTGCTTTCCTGATTACTATAAACTTCAAAAATGCAACGTCAATCGCCATCTTCTATCTTCTTGAAACCAGCTCAGCTTTTATCCTTTCTTTGATTCCCCTATCCCCAGTTTTTTCTCTCACCTTCATACTTTGTAACCGCCCTTCATACCTGTGTAATTCCCGCTTTGCTCGGGGTGGAATGAATTAAAAAGTGGGGTATTTTTACTAGTTTTAGTTTGCCTAATCTTTTTCTTTGCCATCCTGGGTATGGCGATAAACTACGTCCAACAGCAATGCCTCTAATCAAGAGGCTTTGGGGAGCGTGGAACAACCTCTTAATTGCTGGTGTTCCCAGGTCCACCCTGTCAGGGTCCCATGTAAGGACAAATAGTTAACCCCCAAAATGGGGTCAAATCACTATGAAATTAAAAAAGTAGATTTTAATACCAGAAATACCGAGTAAAAAAATATTAACAGCAATACATTATTTTCCGCAATAGATTTTGGAAAAAAATAAAAAAAATATTACGACATATACACTTTTGAAAAAATATTACCAGCAATAAAATTGTCGGCATTAAATAACCCATTGAGGTTGATATGCCGTAAAAAAACAACTTTTTTTCCTTTAAATGAACTATTTCCACTCATATAGTTTTATTATTAGATTACATCCATTGTATTATTGTTGCTTTTAAATTAACTCTGTTTAAATCTTCTTCTTCTTCTTCTTCTTCTTCTTCTTCTTCTTCTTCTTCTTCTTCTTCTATATCTTATCCTCCTCCTCCTTTCCCCCCTTCTTATTCTTCTGTAAGAAATTCATTTTAAGACCTTCAACATAAACATGTCAAAAATCAAAATACGGAAAAATTCATATATTTTATTATCGGCTTACATTATAGAATTTATCTATTTATAACTGTCCGTTTTTTTAACACTACTTGAATTACTTAGATAACGTAATATTTACTTAGATAAGGTAATATTTACTTAGATAATATAATATTTGATAAAGAAAATAGTTAACAACTGTCCGTTTTTAATTTTGGGGCGTAATGGAAAGCGGCTCGGATTGATGAATCGGAGAGCCGAGTTCGAATTCAAGTCAAATTCATTACATTCACTTACGTACTAATACCCTTGAAAAAGGTATGAATCATTTTCTTCTCCCCACAGCTATGGGTAAATAGCAGGATAGACCTGGTTCTCTAGCTTTGGATGACAACTGGTCTACCCCAGAAAAAATGGCAACTTACAGCGGGAAAAAGCTGCCTCGTCAGTCAAGTATCGAAAGATACATGATCGCTTAAGTGTGTATCGCGTATGACAGATAACTGACTGACTGACTTGTTTTTCTTCTGATTTATTGATAGATTGAAGTTTTGGATAGCGTCTCGGATTGCAGAATCGGAGAGCCGAGTTCGAAATCTATTCGAATCTATTACATTTATTTACGTGCTAATACCCTTGGGATAGGTATGAATTCTCTTCTTCTCTACACCTAGCTAAATAGCAGGATAGATAAGTTGTATAGCCTTGGATGGCAACTAATCTACCAGTTGCCATCCAAGGCCATCTAACCCAGAAAAATGGCAGCCTACTGCGAGAAAAAATTTGCCTCGTCAGTCATGTATCGAAAGATAGATGATCGCCTAAGCGTGTATCACGCATGGCACATAACTGACTGAAATATTAAAAAAAAATATTTTCAATTACTAAGGTTGAAGAATGTTTTACCGCACTAATCGAGTATTATGTAGGCACTAATCGAATTTTGGTACATGAAATTTTAGCGCACTAATCGAAAACGCATTAATCGAGGGTGCCTACATATTGTTGTAATAGTCTAATAGTTCTAACAGTCGGCAAATTGGGAACAAATTCTACTATTCTAAATATTACGGAGAAATATTTGGAGATGAAGATTATTTAGTAAAGTGAAGACTGGGACAGGAAGAAAGAAAAAAATAAGAATGAAAGAGAGATTTTAAAAAAATGGGACACAAAAAGAGAGACCGAAAAAAAACAAATAAAACGGAGACAAAGAGAGTAAAAAATAGCGTGAGAGAGGGATAGATAGATAGAGAGAGAGAGAGAGAGAGGGATAGATAGAGAGAGAGAGAGAAGAAAATAATTAAAGAAAAAGGAAGAAATAGTAAGGTTGAGCCAAGAGAAAAAAAGAAGAGAGCCTAAGACCGAAAAAAAGAAAAACACTGACCAAGACAGAAATATACATGAATCCCTCGATTAATGCGACTAATTTGTCCATCAGTAACTATAAAAAGAAATCAGTTTTCCATTACTATGATTAAACAGAAGAATGTTTTACCGCACTAACCGAGTATTATATACGCACTAATCGAATTTTGGTACATAAAAATTTTAGCGCACTAATCGAAAACGCATTTATCGAGGAATTGCTGTATATTAACAAAGAAGATGATTTATGTCCCTGTCTTAAAAATAAAGAAAGATCTACGCATCTTCCTATTTTATCTGGGTTCGGACGATCCCGATTAAAATTAGCGTCAATAACGAAAATATTTCATCCACTCGACAGGCCAGAGACATACTGCCTTGGCTATGTTTTCTTTTTTTTTTTATCTTTTTTTTTTCCTTGTTATGAATTCGTTTTATTTTTATTTTTGTTTTTTGGTTCTTTTTCATAGAAAAAAAAAAGCGGCTAAATACAAGCCGTTGCCATCTGTGACAAAACGAAGTGTGCCGGTGGTGTAGCAAATGTGGATTTGATTTGCAATCATTAGAAGTTGGTAAAAACCAAGAAGAAGAAGAAGAAGAAGAAGAAGAAGAAAAAGAAGAAAAAGGAATAGGACATATAGAAATAGAAGAAATAGAGTTAGAAGAAGAAAAAGAAGAAGAAGAAGAAGAAGTGGAAGATGATGATGATGATGAAGAAGGAGGAGAAGAGAACGATTGAGGGATGATGCTGAAGTGGTAAGAAAAAGATGGAGAAAAACTGAGTTAAAGATTGTCAGAAAGATTTGACAGTAAGAAAAATAGTCTTGGTAAGATCATAAGCGTAATAAAGAGTGTGAATTTAAAAAGAGAGATGAAAGAGAAAAATGAAAAGAAATAGAAAGAAAGAATACGTTAAAAAGCGAGAGAGGAATGAAATAGGGAAAAGAGAGGAGCAATAGAGACAGAAGAAGAAAAAAGAAAACAAACAAACAAAACTGGAAGTTTTGTAAGAAAAGGCAAAAAAAATGCCGGAACTGAACCTTGGAAAAGATGAAAAAATTTAATGAAGACAAAGGTGAAGAAATAAATAAAGAAATAATAAGAAAGAAATCAGAAGTGGGATCGAATGAAAATAATCGCAAATATGGCCAATGAAGAACGTCAGAGCGAAGAAAATACCATACAAAATGAAAAATCGCCAAGCGAAACGAAAAATGACCGTACAAAACAAAGAATCGCCAAACGAAACGAAGAATGACTATACAAAAAGGAAAGACAAAATTTAAGAAGAAATCCCATAATACGTATATAGGTAAATATTGGCCAAATGTATAACGGCTCTTTCTTGATACATTTCGACAATATTTGAAAAAAAATGGAAGGAAAATACAAATATATAAGAAACAAACAAAGCATTGGTATGAAAGAGAAAAAAATGGCGGAAGAAAGAAAGTGTAGAAAAGAAGAAAATCTAGGAGAAATTTTTAAAATTTTATTTTACATTTTCTGTTTGAAAAGCGGACTTTCAGTTAAACCATTTGGAAATCATTAAAACAGAAACTTCCTCAACATTAAAGTCCTGCCAGAGACAACCAACCCCACTCCTCACCGTTTGTTACTCTCCCTTTTCGAATGATGCCATAAGATTTGATGTCTAGCTGTGGCATCCGTGCCTCACCCGTTACCTCCTATTCTACCCGACAAATCACCGACAACCTCTCCACCGTTCCTAGCCTCCAAAAGCCAACCCGGGGTTTTCTCATTCATTGAATTAATCTCGTTTAATGCCAGTGTTAGAAGGTGGCGGGTACGAGCAAGCGAGACGGAAATGAAAAGAGTTTTTTTTTTTTCTTTAATAAAAAGTATTCTAAAAAAATTGAGAAGGCAAAATATTCAGGGAAGAGAGTTAGGTAAAAGAAAAAAAAAATCAAGCAAAAAAATAAAAAATAAAAAATAAACAAATAAAAATCCAAGAAAAACTAACAACAGCAATAAAAAATATGATAACGAAAAGATAGATAAATATGAAAAGTTACAAGGTTTGCCGTCGGTTAGATTGTGGGGGTTCTAATATCAACAGCGTTTGTCTTTTGTTTTTGTAAATATTGTTATTCATTGCAAATACACATTGGAGATTTTTAATTATATATAATTGTTATAATTCAACCCTCACGAAAATATTCTGCATCTGGGACCAGTTAAGACTTCGTCGAAAATTTGTGGAATTCTAGAATCTACTCCACAAACGAGAAAACTGACAATTCTGGGGACTATTTATGTCATAAAAATTCACAATATGGAATGATACATTTGAAACATTAAAATGCATTATTGGATCCAATTTTAACCAATTCACCCCAAGCAAGGCGGTAATGCCACTAAGATGCAAGGGGGCTACTGGGAGTGAAAGAGAATGAAAATACTTTAGGATGAACCGGAAATCAAATCCTAAACAGGAAACCAGAGATAAACATCTACGCCTGTCCCAAAGTTCAGAGAGGAGTGTGAAACGGACGAATCTATAAATTTAGTATGAGAGATAATGAAATTCAACACAGAATAGATTGTGTTAGGGGTACTTTTATAGAGCAACATAAGACGATTTAGAACTAAAATATTAACTTGTAAACTGGTTTTAACGGGCGTCATTTTCTTAAGCAGTCTCTTAAATAATATCTGGCGTACATCCCGTTCAGAACTGTCTAAAATATTATCTGTGTATAGCCGTTTGCTCAGATAAATGCTTAAAAATAGTTGTAAATAAATAGATCATAGAAATCTTAGAGAAGAGAACTGGTTTTAACCTGAGTCATAATATTATCAACCATTTAGATAAGATCTGGGATTTCATAGATGAGATCTCTAACGTATATATCCTTCAGAAAATTCGAAAATATCATCTGTGCATACCCGTTTAAATGCTTAAAATAGTTTGGAATAAATGGATCATATAAATCGTAAAGAAGTAAACTGGTTTTAACCTGATTCATATTTTTAAACAGCCTCTTAAATAAGATCTGGGCATTCAAACAAAATATGCCTGGCGTACATCTTAAAGACGCAAACTGATTTTAACCTATTTTTTTAAGCAATGCCACTGGTTCGCAGGGAGTTATATAGATTGAAGGTGAGAGAAAAACAAAGTGTGTGTAGGGGAATTAGGAAAGGATAAAAGATGAACGGGATTCAAGACATCAGAAGATGGCCATTGACGTTGTTAAATTTTTGAAGATTTTAGTTATAAGTGAAGGAAGTAAACGGATTCCACAGGATATGAGTGCGAGAAAAGAAGCTGTTGGAGTAGAAGTGGCGGTTGTATTTAACTATTTCAACGGTAAAATCATGAGACCTAGATTCTAGTCTAGTATGTCGTTTAAATTTATGTAATCGGTACAGTGGTGGATAAAAACTCCACAGAACAGTTGCCATGAAAATATTTGTAGAAAAGACAGTAAGATGCCACATCACGTCTTTGAGAAGGTGACTGAAGACAAGATGCCAAGACAGGATCGAATAAATTGCACATCCTTCTTTGGATTTTATCAAGAACCTCGAGAAACTGGGGCATCAAACTAGATATGGCAACTGAGTTAAATTCTTAAACAGCCTCTTAAAGAAGATCTAGACATTCATAGATGTGAAGCCTGGCATGCAACACGTTCAAAAATGCTTAATTACCTGAGTCATATTTTTAAACAATCTCTTAAATAAGATCTCAGTTTCAAACATATGATATGATGCCGGGCGTACATCTTAAAGACGAAAACTGATTTTAACCTGAGACGTATTTTCTTAAAGCCTCTTAAATAAGATTTGGGCATTCACAGATGTGATGACTGGCGTTTATCTCGTTCAGAAAAATCTCCATAATCATCTGTGTATACCCGTTTACTTAGATAAATCCTTAAAAATACGTTCAAAAAATGGATCATATATATCTTAAAGGTTTTTATGATACATAAATGATCCCAAAACACTTCACTTGAACAACGCGAAGATCAGAAAAAAAATCCAACTAAAAATATAACCATAATACTAAATTTCTCCACCTTAAATAAATATTAAAGCAACGTCACATAGAGAATATAAATTTTCAACAATATTTTATTTAATTGGAATGTTAACAAATAACATCTTCAATATGATTTCCATCATTTGTCATGCAAAGTTTGATGACATTTGCAAAATTCACGTGAACTCAAAGCAATAACTTCCCGTTGCCGTCAATTTTAGCAAATTCATTATTTATGCATTCAATTAAGTCCGCTGAATCTGTGATTTTCATTGAGTACACCTTCTCCTTTAGCATAACCCAGAAAAAAAATCAATCCTTTCTTCTTTTGACATAACCATGTTGAATCCAGGGAGGTAAAGAACATAATTAATATTCCTATGTGTACAAATTTTACAAATACCATATATATATATATATATATATATATATATATATATATATATATATATATATATATATATATATATATATTATGAAATGGAAAAAGCCCGACAATTTATTTAAGGCATATTTATGTTTATACATTCTTTTTATAGATACAAACTTTAAGTAAATGCTCTGTTTATAATTGAGTAGATGCTCTGTTTTACAATAATTCAGGCCGGTAAATGTTGCTTAATACTGTTTATTATAAATACATTATTGTATCTATAAAAGAATGTATAAACATAAAAAATGTCTTTAATATATATATATATATATATATATATATATATATATATATATATATATATATATATATATAAAAGGCTGGTTATTAGGCATAGAAAAGGCTAGTTATTAGAAGTTTTTTTTTTTTTTTTTGTCGTTTGATCAATAAAGTATTATTCCCCTTGTTGTTTGTCTTAATTATTTATTTATTTTTGTCACGTGGTTATGGTTTTATCAATAAATACAGTTCCGTAATTTTTCTCTCTAGCCAGCTTACCCTGAAGATCCGATTAGGTGTAACCTAGGTAGGTTTGCTTGGCTCCTCAGGATTACTTTAGGTTCGGTCTACTTGGACTTGGAGCTTAAACACTGGACGATTGTTTTCGCCTTGTTTTAATGTTCTTAATTCTTTCTTTTTTATTTCCCATTTTTCCTTGGGTACCAATTTGTTCTACTGCAATTTGAGCTATCCGAGGTTTTTCCAAACGAGTATATATATATATATATATATATATATATATGATTTTACCTAAGTTAGTCGTTGCTTTGAAATTTTTCATGCAACAAAAACAGAGTATCATTATTCTTCCGTGTATTGGTCGATATATTGAAAAGTAATTGTCATCTTTGATAATGGCTTATGTAAGCCGAAAGCTTAGATTGGATTTAAACATGTATCAATATGACTATTTCCTTTCGTGCTTCAATGATAATGTTATTAAGCTTTTCAGACAATATGAAAGGAACTTACTTAAAATAAATAGACAAAACTTATAGATATTATTTAATAAACATTTAACATGCATCATTATATATATATATATATATATATATATATATATATATATATAATGATTTTACCCAAGTAATGCAATGCAACCACTAGGACAAAAAAAAGTTCTATATGTGTGAAAGGACAAATTAAATAGCTGGAATTAAGTAGACAGGAGATGACGATTGACATTGTATTTAACCTTTGGAACGTTAATCTGGAAAGCGAAAAGCCGGAATAGATTTCCCCAAGCGAGAAGTGCAATAGAAGAAACTGCTAGCATAGAACTTACAGTTACAGCTAGCGATTTCAAATGTAAAAATGGTGAGACCTTGCTGTCAATCTAGCACTGCGTTCAAATTAATGCCATGAAAGTATTTACCGAAAAGGCAAGGAGACATTACATTTCTCCGGTGGGAAAAGGACGTAAAAGTCTAATTTCTCTTAAAAAAAAAGAATATTTTAAGAAAAAGATTTTACAAATTGCAACAGGCAGCAACACGAAATCTTCGGTCAATGAATGTCAAAAGTTTCCTGTAGGGAAACGTCTAGATTCACCATCACCACTCACATTAACTACCTTTCTCTTTCCCTACTGGAGTTTCGAGAGTATAACGAGGTGATCACGTGACGTGAGCGCCGGGGTTGGGGAGGATGGCGCCACGACGTCACTGAACAAATAATATTAATTAATTAATGTAATATTAATTAATGTCATTAAAACTTGATCATTTGGTTGCATTTGAGAAAGCATAATGATGCAATCAAAACGAGTCAGTGCTAAACTCTCAAGAATTAAAAAAAAAATCCTAAAATATAGTGTTCATTATAGGCATGCTTGGATGGATTAAACATCAATTGCAAGAAGACGGAATCAGACTGAAAATAAGACAAGTACATTGCGGGTTCGTCAAAGCCAATGGAAGGATCTCGATATTATTGCTTATTCCTTAGAATGTTATCAAAAAGAGCAATAAAATTCAGAAGGTTTTATAGATTATACAAAGTCGTTCGTTAAAGTACGCCCCAAAGTTAACTCAGCAACCTTGACATATTTGAGAAAGTTATTAGAATAATCAATATAATATACTGTCAGCAAACCGCCTTCACACAGATTGAAAATTAATTCAGCAGTGTGGTAGCATACCTACGGACGATAATGGGTTTGTACCCATTTATATGAATACAGTAGTAAATACTGTATGTTGGTCTGCAGTCGGAGATAAATCTCCAGCCGTGCTGGTCAAACTCTCAATCTCCGGGCAGAGAGGGTCCCCAGATGTGGCTATATTGAAGGGCATAGTCTCGTCTCGGGAAACAGCTACCCCAACCCCGTTTTATACGTGGCCTTGGATACCTAACATTAAATTCAGCCTTGTGCCACATCTTACCGCTTGGGGCGGTTGGTAGATATCCTGCAGTCGGAGATTCGCCTCCAGCTGTGCTGATCAAACTCTATACCTACTGGCAGAGAGGATATCATTGCTTACAATGTTATGAAAAAGAGCAATAAAATTCAGAAGGTTTTATAGATTACGCAAAGGCGTTCGATAAAATACGCCCCAAAGTTAACTCATCAATCTTGACATATTTGTGAAGGATATTAGAATAATCAAGATAATATACAGTCAGCAAACCACCTACACACACATAGAAAATTAATTCAGCAGTGTGGTGGCATACCTACGGGCGATAATAGGTATGTACCCATTTACATGAATACAGTAGTAAATACTGTATGTTGGTCTGCCGTCGAAAATTCGTTTCCAGCTGTGCTGGTCAAACTCTCTGCATTCAGGCAGAGATGATCCTCAGATGAAGTCGTAGGATAGTCTCGTTTCGGAAAAAAAGCTACCCGACACCGTGTTATACGGGGTCTAGAGGGAATTTTTGGCTGAGTCTACGGGTCCGGATACCCCACAGTAAATTCGGCCTTGTGCCACACCTTGACCGCGTGCTGCGGTTATTAGATATTCTGTAGTTGGAGATTCGTCTCGGGCTGTGCTGATCAAACTCTCTGCCCCCGAGCAGAGAGGATCCCCAGACGAGGCTATGTTAAAGAGCAGGGTCTCGTCTCGAGAAACAGCTACTCGTCTCCGTTCTATACGGGGTCTACGGGGAATTTTTGTCCGAGCCTACGGACTCGGATACCTCACATTAAATTCTGCCTTGTGCCACATCTAACTGCGGGGTTGGTTGGTAGATATAGCCTACAGTCGGAGATTTGCCGCCATCTGATCAAAATCTATGCCTCCGACGAGCCTATGTCGAAGGGCAGAATCTCGTCTCAGGCAACAGCTATCGACCCCGTTCTATGCGGGGTCTACGGGGAATTTTTGGCCAAATTAAATTTGTGGAATTTATTTGACTCACGTCTAGCAGTTGACTAATTCTTCTACGCGTCGCTGGTGAATCTTATATGTGCTGTTCTTGTCCTAAGTATTATCGTTCATTTTCAACCTTCGCGTGATTATTCTATTCAGTAACCTTCCCTAGATTACAAACAGATATACCAAAATAGAAACGGGTGTAAGACAAGGATGTGTGGATTCATTCACCCTATACATCGTGTCGATTTTAAGTGTATTAAAATCCTTATCTGTATTCATTATTGATGGCCACAAACTTAACAATCTTTAGCTGGATTGAATACTTTCCACATAAAGTAGATGACAAAACATGGCCTGGTGGATGTAGCAAAGGGACAAAACTTATTGAGAGCTACAAGGGATAGGGTGAAGTGGAGAGCAATGATCGCCTACGTCCTGAAGGGACACGGCACATAAAAAGAAAAAATCTTCTGGTCTGGTTCTTGTAAAGGTAGATGATTGAATGAGGTGCCAGGTACTGGAGTGATTACAGGGAACTGACCATTTTTCCAGCATCTTGACAATGATTCATATGTGTGAGTTCCACTTGTGATCTGGGTTGGGTTTAAGTCCCAGAAGCTAGATACCTCCACTTTTTCGCTGAAAAAGCAGCACACCATGATGAAAAAAATAAAAATAAAAAGATCCCACACTTAATAAAAGCAAAGTTTTATCGTCAAAATATTTAGGTTACTAAGAGGAGACAGAAAAGTATTTTTTTTTATTTTATTAATTTTTTTCATCCTATCCAGCACGTTCGAGATTTTGATAAAAAAATATTTATTTTTGTTGCGTTAGCGGTCGACGTAATATTTATTATTAGAGTTTAGAGCTCCTTTTTTTTCGGTGAAAAACACACTGATTTGGAAATTCAGGCAAAAATTAAATAAGTGTTGGATTTTAATGAAACTTTCGACACGAATTCACAAATGAATGCAATTATTTTTGAAAGTTTTCATTATTGAAAATCTTGGTAATTTTTTTAAATTTTTTTTTTTACATATGTTACTCCCCACTTACTTAATTTCATGAAATTTCGAGAAATTAAATTTTCATCCTAAAATTTGTTCCATAAGTAAAAAAAAAAAAAAAACAGGATTCCTTGAAGAATGTAAAGCGTGATTTTTTTTTTAAACTGCTACTTATTTCCCGAAAACCTGTTCGAATTATAAAATAAAAATGATATTATTTAAATAGGAAAGCTTTTAATAGCTGGGATAATTAAGATTTATTAAGGACAGTATTGTTTCAGGAAAAAATTAGATTAATTATGATTTTTTACATTAATTGTTTTCAGTTTTTTTCAAAATTTGAAATATATTAATTTATAATATTTTTAAAAAATCTTTAAAAACTTAAATAGCTTATGTGATATTGTCATTAAGTGAAAACTATATTTAATAATCAACAATTGAAGAACTTAATACAAATCATTTTGCACCCAGGATTTTGAAATAATTTTAAATAAATATTTTTTATGTATGTAAAATATTACGTAATGTGCCATTTTTTGAAAGTATGGTCCCGTCCTAGGTATGACGATAATTACACCCGCGTCCTGGGTAAGACGATAAACTACATCAGACAGCAAGGTCTCTGTTCAGGAGGTTTTGAGGAGCATGGAACCACCTCTTAATTGCTGATGTTCCCAGGTCCAGTGTAGCCGTCTCTTCTACTCTAATAGTTTCATGTCTCGCACTTCTCATCTGTGGAACTACCTTCCTCTTACTTTGTTTCCCTGGCAGTTATATTCTTCAAATATTCAAATGTAATCTCAACTGACATCTTCTGATGCCTTGATCTAATTCCCTGTCCTTTTCTATATCCTTTCCTCAAACAACACGCTTTCCACTTGCTCTCATTCCTTGTATCGTATTGCGTGTTAGTGGTACTCCCACCTTGCGTGTTAGTGGTACTCCGACCTATCGTGCTTGTGGTACTCCCATTTTGCGTGGGGTGAAATCCTGAAAGAAATGTGCAACATGGCTTCTGGCGAGAAAGATTGTCTGACATGAGACAGTGAACCAACTTTCCTAGAATGAGATATAGCAATTGATTCAATATAATCATTCCACTTAATTTCGGGGCAAAACAGGGAAACCAAGAAGGTGCAATGATTTGGTCTTTTGTAGATTAGCATCTGTCATACTTTCTTTCGATGAGATAATCTTCTAGTTTATTGTGTAAGAGATACTATAAAAAAAGTTCAGCGTGCTACTAAAATTTCCCAAACCGAATGGTATATAGAATACAGTGTGTCCATAAAGTTCGTGTGAACTTTAAAAAATTATAATTTTATTTGTATTTGCGATAGAAATAACTTGTAAAAAGGATTAGAAATAATTAAATCTATATTTTTTAAGGTTTTATTGAAATTTTATTTAATTTTCCACATGTCTTCCATCATTAGCAATACAAAGGGTAATACGATTTTGGTGTTCATGGAAAACATTTGCCAATTGATTTACAGGAATGCCTGAAATCACATTAGTTATTTTAGCTTATACTTAAAACTAGGTACATTAAACTTTCTTTTTAAACATTTTTTACAGATTATTTCTAACGCAAATACAAATAAAGTTATAATTTTTTTAAAGTGCACACGAACTTTATGGACACCCTGTAGTGTATATCTAAATTTTCACCTGTACTGAAATCATTATTTAATCCAATTAATACAGCAGGTATGGCGCTCAACACCAGAAAGGTAAAAATTGTAAAAGAAAATTAGATTTGTCTATAATTAAACTTAATTAAACATCAGGTATTATAGGTTTAATTGCATGTAATATTGATAAATAAGATTTTACATTGCTTCGAGCTTCTTGGTAATTAGTAAATAATTTTGTAATTAGTAACGGGATAGTTTTTTTTTTTTTTCATATTAAGAATCATTTCGTCAAATTTTAAATGCCACAGTTTATTTAAGTTAAACTTCTGGGTGGATAGCTATCCACATCCATACTAACTTCTCTTGGAGGCAAGTCTCTCTGATTGAGTATAACGGTATGAACAAGACTTAACCAAATGCGGGTTGGTGAGGCTATTTAATCCATAGTTGGAATCGATAGTCGTTGACTTTCAGGAATTCATTCGGCGGTTAATAGCTATTTTTTTGTGCTGCTGGGTTACCACTTACCACAGGGTCAGTAATGGTGGCAGCTGGTTTAGTCGTTGATTTTGATCACTCGACAACTCAGGATTTGAATTCAAAGTTGTCCTTCTAGACCAGATGTTCTCAACCAGGGGTAAATGTACCCCTAAGGGGTAAAAAATTATATAGTCGGGGTTAAATAATTGAAGTACCTGATAATTTAAAAATAAAAAACGCCTGAAAGCCGATGATGATATGAGAGTAGCATTATCAGAAACAGCTCATCGCATAAACAAACTGATTAACTCAATGAATCAGCAGTGTTCCCACTGATAATGCTTTTGGTGTTTCTGTTCATTATTTTTTGTAGTATAAATTAACTTCCTAATTTTCTATTTAGAAAAGGTTTGATTTTCTTCTTTTTTTTGATACGAATGTATAATACTATTTTTCTACAAAACCTAAAGTCCTAAACAATAAAAAGGTTCTTTCTGAATTTCTTGTATTTCTCTCACTTTATGACATTGATCTACAAATGAATGATGGATTACTAATTTGTTGATCAGAATACTGAATTTTTACTAATCTTTGGTATTTGTCAGTATTTTTTATTTCTGTTTTGGTGTTTTTACTAATGACTAATTTGCACAATTTTTAATCGCAGTTTAGTCAGTACTAATCATAATCATTCATTCAAAAAAAAATTTTAGTATTTTCCAAAAAATTTTTAAATTGGCAAAAACAAAAATACTAAAAAAAATATTTTTTGAATGAATGATTATGATTAGTATTAATTTGTAGATCTACTAATACAGCGGATAAAATGAATAATTTTTTATTAATGACTACAAGCGTTAATAAAAATACTGAATTTTGTATAGAGTACTAACTTATACTAAAAAATTAGTACATTAGTACTAAAAAAGAAATCAGTATTTTGATTGTCGCTTAGTATTTCTTTTTTAGGCAGAGTATTTTGACTAAAAAAACTCTTAGTATTTTGAATGAAAGAATCATTCATTCATTTAGTCACGAAATTGTACATCAATGCTTTATGACGGCAATGAATTTTTTGTATGGGAGTAGGGGGTGGTAAATGGAGAAATACATAAAGCCGAGGGGGTCAATGATGGAGGAAAGTTTGTGAATGGCTGTTCTAGATTGATTGCTATCCAATGCTTTACTACCCAATCTATCTTGCTATTTACCCACAGGAGAGAAAAGATGGATTCGTACCTTCCAGAAAGATATTTACGCTTAGGTAAATGTAACAAACTCGACTGGAATTCGAACACTGCTCTCCGATTCCGAAATCTGAGCCTCCATCCATTACGCCACCAACAGCAATATTAATATTATTTAATTTGATGGAATTATTTGTTTTGTACGGTTTATCCATATATGTGCACATGGCCGGGTGGTAACGTTCCCATTCTGACCATTAGGCCTGGGTTCGAATCTAACTATGCATGATTTGTCAGGAAGGAGAATTCCTAATGTTATCGGACTGGAGTGATCCCAGCGTGCGGAGCCTTTGAAAAGTACCACGAGTTTCCCCAAGCTTTTTGAGTGAAATTGGGTAGACGGAAGTGCAGTACTTGTTGATCACGTTAGATAAAAACGCTTCATCCCCCCCAGAAGCTGCATACTGTTCCACGAACAATTCTTTATCAAATGATAGCACCGTGTACAGGGTGGTCGGTGTTACGGTTTTTTGGGTATATTACATATGACTAGGAGATTTATTCAGTACAAATGTACAGAATTGCGGCACAAGGCCAAAAAGGGGAGGGGAAAAGGCTGGTCTTCACTAACTATCTTATACCTAGCTAATCAGATTCACGACCCATTCATACGTTACAATTAACCCATTCACCACAAGAACTTGTCCATCACCACTCAATCCTTCATGCACCATAATACCAGATTCTCACCAGGGGACCTACAAAACGCGCCCCAATCCATATTACATATGACTAGGGTATTTATTTGTAAATATATACAAATTGTGGCACAAGGCCGAAAGGGGAGGGAGTAGAGGCTGGTCTTCACTAACTATCTTATACCTAGCTAATCAGATTCACGACCCATTCATACCTTACAATTAACCCATTCACCACAAGAACTTGTCCATCACCACTCAATCCTTCATGCACCATAATACCAGATTCTCACCAGGGGGACCTATTCAGCACTTTATAAAACGCGCCCCAATCCATATTACATATGACTAGGGTATTTATATATATAAAATTACAAATTGTGGCATAAGGCCGAAAGGGGAGGGGTAGAGGCTGGTCTTCACTAACTATCTTATACCTAGCTAATCCGATTCACGACCCATTCATCCCTTACAGTTAACCCATTCATCACAAGAACTTGTCCATCACCACTCAATCCTTCATGCACCATAATACCAGATTCTCACCAGGGGGACCTACCAAAACGCGCCCCAATCCATATTACATATGACTAGGATATTTATTCCGTTATTTACAGAATTGTGGCACAAGGCCGAAAGGGGAGGGGGTAGAGGCTGGTCTTCACTAACTAACTTATACCTAGATAATCAGATTCACGACCCATTCATACGTTACAATTAACCCATTCACCACAAGAACTTGTCCATCACCACTCAATCCTTCATGCACCATAATACCAGATTCTCACCAGGGTTTTTACTAAAACGCGCCCCAATCCATATTACATATGACTAGGGTATTTATTTTGTAAATATATAAAATGGCACAAGGCCGAAGGGGAGGGACTAGAGGCTGGTCTTCACTAACTATCTTATACCAAGCTAATCAGATTCACGACCCATTCATACGTTACAATTAACCCATTCACCACAAGAACTTGTCCATCACCACTCAATCCTTCATGCACCATAATACCAGATTCTCACCAGGGGGACCTACCAAAACGCGCCCCAATCCATATTACATATGACTAGGGTATTTATTTGTAAATATATACAAATTGTGGCACAAGGCCGAAAGGCGAGGGACTAGAGGCTGGTCTTCACTAACTATCTTATACCTAGCTAATCAGATTCACGACCCATTCATACGTTACAATTAACCCATTCACCACAAGAACTTGTCCATCACCACTCAATCCTTCATGCACCATAATACCAGATTCTCACCAGGGGGACCTACCAAAACGCGCCCCAATCCATATTACATATGACTAGGGTATTTATTTGTAAATATATACAATTTGTGGCACAAGGCCGAAAGGGGAGGGACTAGAGGCTGGTCTTCACTAACTATCTTATACCAAGCTAATCAGATTCACGACCCATTCATACGTTACAATTAACCCATTCACCACAAGAACTTGTCCATCACCATTCTCACCAATCCTTCATGCCCCCATATTATAATACCAGATTCTTGTAAATATAAACAAAGGGGGGAGGGGGAGGACTAAAAGGCGCCCCAATCCATATAATCACATATGACTATTAACCCATTCATTTGTAAATATATACAAATTGAAGGCACAAGGCCGAAGGGGAGGGACCAAAACCGCCCCAATCCATATTCTTCACTATTTTTTCTTATACGCACAAAGGCCGAAAGGGTCTAAGATCTGGATTCACTAACTACCCATTCTAATTAGACGACCCATTCATACGTTATAATTAACCCATTCACCACAAGAACTTGTCCATCACCACTCAATCCTTCATGCACCATAATAACAGATTCTCACCAGGGGGACCTACCAAAACGCGCCCCAATCCATATTACATATGACTATATATTTATTTGTAAAATATACATAATTGTGGCACAAGGCCGAAAGGGAGGGGTAAGGCTGGTCTTCACTAACTATCTTATACCAAGCTAATCAGATTCACGACCCATTCATACGTTACAATTAACCCATTCACCACAAGAACTTGTCCATCACCACTCAATCCTTCATGCACCATAATACCAGATTCTCACCAGGGGACCTACCAAAACGCGCCCCAATCCATATTACATATGACTAGGGTATTTATTTGTAAATATATACAAATTGTGGCACAAGGCCGAAAAGGAGGGAGTAGAGGCTGGTCTTCACTAACTATCTTATACCTAGCTAATTAGATTCACGACCCATTCATACGTTACAATTAACCCATTCACCACAAGAACTTGTCCATCACCCTCAATCCTTCATGCACCATAATACCGGATTCTCACAAGGGGACCTACAAAACGCGCCCCAATCCATATTACATATGACTAGTATATTTATTATGTAAAAAATACATAATTGTGGCACAAGGCCAAAAGGGAGGGGTAGAGGCTGGTCTTCACTAACTATCTTATACCTAGCTAATCTGATTCACGACCCATTCATACGTTACAATTTACTCATTCACCACAAGAACTTGTCCATCACCACTCAATCCTTCATGCACCATAATGCCGATTCTCATCACCCTAGGGGGACCTACAATTTTAAAACAGAACTTGTCCCCCAATCCATATTACCATATACCGGATTCTCTACCTACCAAAACGCGCCCCAATCCATTTATTCGACTAAATTTATTCGTAAAAATTACAATTTGTGGCACAAGGCCGAAAAAGGGGAGGGGTAGAGGCTGGTCTTCACTAACTATCTTATACCTAGCTAATCAGATTCACGACCCATTCATTCCTTACAATTAACCCATTCACCACAAGAACTTGTCCATCACCACTCAATCCTTCATGCACCATAATACCAGATTCTCAAGGGGGAACTACCAAAACGCGCCCCAATCCATAAAAATTTGATGATACATAAAATGCTATACATAAAATTCTAATAATGATAGGATGCAAGGGAAGGGAGATGAACCCACTAATAACTAAAAAATAAACACAACATTCAAAAACTAAACATAACATATGTTAGTAGGGACCGTCCAACCCTCAAAACAGAGAGGCCGCTGTATTCTGCCCAAAGGGCAGAATCAAGAAGCGCTCTCGCTAAGGGAGTGGGAAAAGGATAAAATATTATGCCGGAATGGGTAATATAAAACTGACCCAGTCAAGATAAAAAGAGGACCAAACAAACTGGGAGGTTGGGAATCTCGACTTGGACCATAACCAAAGAGCAGCCGGGATACAGGCCAGGAACAACACTTACTCACATTAACTAGGTACACTGAAGCTTGTCTAACCTAACCAAGGGAGGGTTCCACAGGAAGCCACCCCGATGTGCTATAGGTTGACTTAAAAAAAAAGAAAATCAAAGGCTAGCCCCGGTCACACGAACCAGGCTTGCTACTTTTACCCACCTTTCGCTGAAGACTGTCGAATGCAATCGTTTTCTATCAGATCTAATCTTCATCTTGAGCTGATGCTCAAAGAATTGGATTAGATGCTGCCATATTACATATGACTAGGGTATTTATTTGTAAATATATACAAATTGTGGCACAAGGCCGAAAGGGGAGGGAGTAGAGGCTGGTCTTCACTAACTATCTTATACCTAGCTAATCAGATTCACGACCCATTCATACGTTACAATTAACCCATTCACCACAAGAACTTGTCCATCACCACTCAATCCTTCATGCACCATAATACCAGATTCTCACAAGGGGAACTACCAAAACGCGCCCCAATTCATAAAAAATTTGATGATACATAAAAATGCTATACATAAAATTCAAATAATGATAGGATGCAAGGGAAGGAGATGAACCCAATAATAACTAAAATAAACACAACATTCAAACTAAACATAACATATGTTAGTAGGGACCGTCCAACCCTCAAAACAGAGGCCGCTGTATTCTGCCCAAAGGGCAGAATCAAGAAGCGCTCTCGCTAAGGGAGTGGGAAAGGATAAAATATTATGCCGGAATGGGTAATATAAAACTGACCCAGTCAAGATAAAAAGAGGACCAAAACAAACTGGGGAGGTTGGGAATCTCGACTTGGACCATAACCAAAGAGCAGCCGGGATACAGGCCAGGAACAACACTTACTCACATTAACTAGGTACACTGAAGCTTGTCTAACCCTAACCAAGGGGATGGTTCCACAGGAAGCCACCCCGATGTGCTATAGGTTGACTTAAAAAAAAAAAAAAAAAATCAAGGCTAGCCCCGGTCACACGAACCAGGCTTGCTACTTTTACCCACCTTTCGCTGAAGACTGTCGAATGCAATCGTTTTCTATCAGATCTAATCTTCATCTTGAGCTGATGCTCAAAGAATTGGATTAGATGCTGCCATATTACATATGACTAGGATATTTATTATGTAAAAATACATAATTGTGGCACAAGGCCGAAATGGGAGGGGGTGTAGGCTGGTCTTCACTAACTATCTTATACCTAGCTAATCTGATTCACGACCCATTCATACGTTACAATTAACCCATTCACCACAAGAACTTGTCCATCACCACTCAATCCTTCATGCACCATAATACCAGATTCTCACAAAGGGGACCTACCAAAACGCGCCCCAATCCATAAAAATTTGATGATACATAAAATGCTATACATAAAATTCTAATAATGATAGGATGCAAGGAAGGAGATGAACCCAATAATAACTAAAAATAAACACAACATTCAAACTAAACATAACATATGTTAGTAGGGACCGTCCAACCCTCAAAACAGAGAGGCCGCTGTATTCTGCCCAAAGGGCAGAATCAAGAAGCTCTCGCTCAAGGGAGTGGGAAAGGATAAAATATTATGCCGGAATGGGTAATATAAAACTGACCCAGTCAAGATAAAAAGAGGACCAAAACAAACTGGGGAGGTTGGGAATCTCGACTTGGACCATAACCAAAGAGCAGCCGGGATACAGGCCAGGAACAACACTTACTCACATTAACTAGGTACACTGAAGCTTGTCTAACCTAACCAAGGGGAGGGTTCACAGGAAGCCACCCCGATGTGCTATAGGTTGACTTTAAAAAAGAAAATCAAGGCTAGCCCCGGTCACACGAACCAGGCTTGCTACTTTTACGCACCTTTCGCTGAAGACTGTCGAATGCAATCGTTTTCTATCAGATCTAATCTTCATCTTGAGCTGATGCTCAAAGAATTGGATTAGATGCTGCCATATTACATATGACTAGTGAGCGAGTCAGAATGACTTATTTCCCTTTATAGTCGACCAATAGAAGGTTGACCAATCAGAAGCCGCCGAACACTGTATCCGTCGTGTATAAAGGCGGCCATCTTTGTTTCCTCTACCGGAAGGACCAAAGGCGACCAGGAGAAGGATGAATTACACTCTGCTGTGATATCCACTGCGAACCTGCACTACGCTTTCCTACTGTCTCCGAAATATTCACTGCCAACCTCTAGATTCTATACTCGAGGACGACCGTCATGAAAATGTCTAACAGTCGGAACACAACATAATATTATTTTCTATTTCAGATGATTGATACGATCTCCAGCAGTTTGGAAGAGAAGCTGCTTGCAAGTGTATGGACACATGATCGTGTGCATTCTGGTAAGAGCAAGGAGAATGTAGAGGACGATAATGCAATGGAAACATTAACTCACAGGATCAATTAATGAAGAACCGAGGACAGAACGAGCCTCAACGTGAACGGGCACAGGTTCAGAGGAGGAGGAGGAGTCCAGTAGATGTGCTTTGAATTAGTTTATCGTTCCTCATTACTTTTTGGTAGCCGGTAACAAGACGTTCGGACCACTCTGTATAATTCCAAATTCTCCACAGCGAATTTCGTATGCATATCTTTAGGCTCCTTTGCATTGAGAATGTCCTCTCACACTTGACTTGAGTATCTTGATAGTGTCATATGGCTTTTTTGTTCTTTTTTATTACCAAAACAGTTGTCTGTGTTTGTTTATTGCGTTTTTATTTGGAACTCTCACCCTGGCCAATTTGTCACTGCAAGATTGATTATTTAAAGACGAATCATACTAAGCAAATAATCATTATATCCAATACATTTTTAATACAATATTCGTTATTAAAAAAATAACGAATATTGTATTAAGAATGTATTGCATATAATGATTATTTGCTTAGTAATTCATCCGTACCTTGAAGGAAGCAATAGGTTCATACCTTTTCCAAGGATAATTACGCGAAAGTGAATATATCCAATTCCACTGGGATTCGAACTCATGTTTCCGCAATATATTATACCACTAACAGGCAGGCAGATAGATAGATAGATAGATAGATAGATAGATAATGAACAAAATTAGATAAATAATGTAAAGAAATAGATAGAAAAATAATGAACATACTGAGATAGATAGATAGATAATGAACAAAATAAGGTAGATAGATAGATAACTAACTGTTGTGGATTCCGAGAGGAAATCCGGTCTCCAATGAATGACAAACGCAGGAATGAAATATAACAAATAAATGTATTTACACAATAATACAATTGGTAATACGGTTAGTAGATCCAGAAACGTGGTTAGTAACAATAATAATATATTTCCACAGTGTGGTAAATTCAGTCTCGAAGTAGGACTTCCTTAGAGTCTACGTGCTTGTAACTGTGACTTCTACAAGCGGTTACCTCACACTATTACTCTACCTCCAACTCAATCACAGTCTCTGTTCTCTATACTCTGATTGACTCTGAGTATTTAACGACAGCAATCCAAATACACCCTGGACGAGTCCACTTGTATGAAAAAGGGGTGGACCCCATAACACTAACAAAATTACATAATGAACAAAATTAGGTAGATAATGAACAGGAATAGATAGAATGATAATGAATATACTGAGATAGATAGATAGATAGATAGATAGATAGATAGATAGATAATGAATATAGATAGATAGATAGATAGATAGATAGATAATGAATATACTGAGATAGATAGATAGATAGATAGATAGATAGATAGATAGATAGATAGATAGATAATGAAAAGACTGAGATAGATAGATAGATAGTCTCAGTTTTTAGTCACTATTCCTTGGAAGCACAAACTGATATATGGGGTTTTGATTTTAACATAGTTCCTGTTGAAGGCCTACATGTGACATTGGCTAAAAAAAAATTGAGAAAAGTTTTTAACAATGCATTTATTGTGTCCTAACTTTACTGACAATAGAAAAGAAAAACAAATTTGTGTATTATAGTAAAAAATACCGCCTATGACAATGTACATTTATAGTTATTACAGTGAAGAGGAATACACATTGAAATATAGATTTCTATAATCCGTCACAAGGTAAATGTTCTTAATATTGAAATAATATTATCTCATAAAAGTGTAAAAATTAGGCTTTCTGTAAAATCTTTTCCTCTATTTATTCCTTTGTTATCTCCAATAAACCAGATATCAGTTTATTGCTATACTAGCCGAATTACCCACTCATTGCTGCTTGTCACACATCTTTTTGTGAGTAAATGATAATTGTTTTTAAATCATTGTTATAGTTAGTGGTAAAAAAAATATGCATTTCAATATTAGTCAATCTTCTTGTTGAGGTGACCTCCATCTTCTGGATTTCTCCTATATTTTGGTTAGGCTTCATCCCCAAGTTCAAATTTAAATTTGTGTCAAAGGAAAAAAAAATCATTGGAGTTTTGTGCAAAAGCAGCTTGATCTGACTCCTTTGATATATATATATGTATATTTGATGTAATATTTAGTTGAATTAATAGAAGAGCAGATTCAACATTGACATGACAGTTGAATTATCGTAATAAATATCTATTACAAGGCACTACCAACTGATTCGTGATTTCTTGCTCCACTTGACGTCCATATTGTCTCATTTTGATCTTGCCGATGTGACCTCCATCTTTTGGATTTATCCTTCTATATTTTGGATAGGATTCATCACCATGTTCAAATTTAAATTTAATTGTGTCAAAGGAAAAAATCATTGGGGTTTGTGCAAAAACAGCTTGATCTGACTCCTTTGATATGTATTTGATGAAATATTTAGTTGAATTAATAGATGAGCTGATTTCAACATTGACTTAACAGTTGAATTGTCGTAACAAATATTTATTGCAAGGCACTACCAACTGATTAGTGATTTTTTGCTCAACTCGACGTCCATATTGTCTCATTTTGATCTTGCGACGTGACCTCCATCTTCTGACTTTCTCGTTCTATATTTTGCATAGGAGTCATTTCATTGTTAAAATTTAAATTTAATTTAAATGAAAGGAGAAAAATTCATTGAGGAATAACAAACAGACAAGCAGAGGCTACAACTTTATATATATACTAGCAGCATAGCCCGGCATTGCCCGTGCTTGATTCAAAAATCGCACGATTCATACAGCAATCGCTATCACTTGACTTAAAATATTTTTGCCCTTCCTTGCCTTTAAAGGAGTGCCCTTTGCCGTACTGATGTTGCTACATGCCTTACTTCTTGCCTATCTCACACTGCGAATTTTTTCTAAGCTCTATACTAAACATTAAATCTGTTACGAAAAAAGAATTAAACAAAATGAACACAAAAAGATCAGCTTTAAAAAAGGAGTCGTAACTGGAAAAACCGAATGAAAAAAGTATGTTAACAACAAATACTTTTTCACACCCAATCAGTTCTGCGGAATCAGAATCAACGTTGAGTTTAAGCAAGCGAATGAGCCAATTGGAGTAAAGTGCCATGCAGATTTAAATTTTTCCCACTTGTGACGAATGCAGCTATCGATTTTTTTTGCATGCTAGCATGCTAGTTAACATTCGTGTCAGTCAGCTGTTGGCTCTCACGCTGGCCAATAGAATCTTCCTGCCTATTCGTGGCAGCCAGCTATAGGCTCTCACTCTGGCGAGTAGAAAATGGCCGCAAACTACATGAAAACTGCCGTAGAAGGATAAAAAATCGATTATTTCCGCCATCGATTGGAGGATGTGCATGTAAATTTTTGGTGCAAATCCGTCGAAAATTGCAGCCGTGCATTCGTTACACACACACACACACACATATCATGCCTATATATATATATATATATATATATATATATATATATATATATATAGAGAGAGAGAGAGAGAGAGAGATTGTAAACTGCAAATAAGCTTACCTTTTTTATTCTAGTGTAAATGGGACCGACATCTATCTTTTGGAATTTAGGGTAAACTGGACTTATATCTACATGATTATTAAGTTTAAACCGAACTTCTGAATAACATTTATAGTAGACGTTTGTTAATGTGGCAGCGAAATCCGAAGTTGCATTGACAATTGCCAAACATTCCTTTCAACATCTAAACAAAGAATATGTTTACAATATTTTGAGCAGGGGTTCTTAACCGGTGGTATCCATACTGGGGGTATGGGACACGATTTCTGGATACTGCTCGCCCCCCCCCGCCACCTGTATTGTGTTTGACAGATTGCACAAAAACAACAGCAAATATCTTACTAGATTTGTAAAAGTCTGTTTCAGTGGTTGAGATACTAAAAAAAACTTGTACATTTATGTTTTCTTCTTTCTTATGAAATAAAACTGAATTGTAACTTTAGTTTGCTTTCAGTAAAAAAAATATAATAAAGTTATAAATGCTTATGTTTTTGGTTTTTTTTTCATGCTCTATTCCTAGCAATCCATAGCTAAAGTACAGTAAATTCAAGCGATTGAAATATTTGGAAGACATACTGGCAAATAATAGGATTGGTGATAATTATTTACACAGTCAAGAGAAGTGAGTAATGGACCATAGTGGACAATCCATAGGTGGTCTGGAATCATCAAAATGTTAAGAGCCCCTGATTTAGAGGGTGTGATGAATAAATTGTGGTCTAAATTATGCAAAAACCTAAAGAACACTGCCATCTAATTTTAACAGCAATATTTATTAAAATTTCACAAAATATCTTGAAATACTAAAGCGTAAATCTAATCAATAAAATCACCTGTGGTTTCAATAATAATAGTAATATGTCTATATTATTGAATGAAACATGGTTTTTATATATATATATATATATATATATATATATATATATATATATATATATATATATATATGCACTGCGTGCCAAATTATTATCGAGATTATTTTTTTTTCTAATATTTAAAAAAACCGTCCAATCAATTCACACAAAATTCTCACACAATGTTGGCAACACTAACCTACGCAATCAGAGAAATTTTCGTACTGATATGCGCAATGTAAACAAACTGGCGCCATATTTGTCATCAGCACGGGGATTTGAACGTGCCAAATTATTAGAAAAGTGTAAGAATTTAGTGAAAAGATGGGCCGTAAAAACAGTTTAATTGATGCTGAAAAGAAAACTATTACCTCAGAACTCTCAAAAGGTAAATCTACCCTAGAAAAAAACAGTGAAAATGTTCACCGCCGACCCAACACAAGTACGATAATAATTTAGCACGCAGTGTACATATATATATATATATATATATATATATATATATATATATATATATATATATATATATATATATATATATTGAGACTTGCCTCATTCAATAATTAAACAAGTTTGTCTACTTAGTTTCAATTGGGTCCTTTCATATACACGGACTAGCTTTTTGGTGACATTATAAAAGAAAAAGACAAAATTACCGTGTTCATACATATTATTTATTCCGAGTACATTCGGCACTAGCACAATGTCATCATCAGGGTGTTGTTTCTTTCAAGACAAAAATAGTAATGTTCATCATTTTCAGACGAAACTGTTGTGTTCATCTGAAAGTTAATTTTTCTTACCAGTGAAGTGAAGGAATCTGGGAAGCTGAGTTTAGTGCAATTAGTCGAGTAACGCTTCTGGGAAGGTAGCTAAATTATAAGGTGTCGATAATTTAAATTCAAAAATTATTAAGAACTTTCAGTACACACCTCGATATTTTAAACTATCTACTGTACGCAAACACATATATATCCTAAAATAATACATACATATATATATATATATATATATATATATATATATATATATATATATATATATATATATTATTTTAGGATATTACATCAAAAACGTGTAAGAATCGCTACACAATTGCAGTCGTGTTTCAACGTATAACAATGCGTTCCTTCAGATGACAATTTCCAATTTTTCATGTAAACCCAGAAAACGGGGTTCATATAAGTATCTACATGGCCTTGCCATTTAAAAGATTCCATTACACCTTCAGAGTTTTATCATCATCTTATAAAATCCAAAAGTATTTAGAAAGCTATGTATTATTTGTATAAGTATTATTGGTGAAGAAATATATATATATATATATATATTACATAAAAAAAAAAATTAACTAATTTGGGTATAGATCTATTTCAACGTTGGTATTAAGGCCATTCACCATCCATCGTAAGTAGCGTTGGTTGATATAGATTTATGCTCGAATTAGGTGATATGGGAATTGTTTGTTGTGTAATTTATATGCAGTTATAATACATATAATGAGATCTCTTTGTGGATCAGTTTTAATATTTGATATTATTAGGATTCACCTGGATTACATACCAACGGATCTATAACTGTACTACACACACACACACACACACACACACACACACACACACACATATATATATATATATATATATATATATTTGTGTGCGTAACCCGTTTTATTGAAAAAACATATAAAAGGTTTCACTGTTTAAACTTTTCTATTGTCTTTCCAACTTACTTCTGATGGAAATGTTTTACATCGGGAATAAAAATGCTAAAATGTCGAAAATTTATTTTCTTACATTGGAATTCATTCGACTGCCACTTCAGTCGTTATCAACAATTAGTTTTGTTACCAAAATATGTTTAACTATTTCTGGAAATTATACATTGCTGGAATTAGAATTTAATTCAAAGGTGACTTCTCTGCAATGGTTACACTGAAAAGCAGGTGTTTGTATTATTTGGAGCTATTGTTCACATAGTTTTTTATACATATGTTGCTACAGACACATTATTGCGATTAAATACCCTCTGGTCATAATCAGGTATCAATTAATTGGTTGACATAGAACATCTGATGAGTGTTGTGTCACTGTGATGTCAGTTATTATTCGTTTCTGCTGAATTGGTACATTACTACCAGATCCAATAATTTAACTAGATTACTGTCCTAGGTATGACGATAAACTACGTCCGGCAGCAAGGACTCTGATCAGGAAGTTTTTAGGAGCGTGGAACCACCTTTTAATTGTTGTTGTTCCAAGATCTACCCTGACTCAGGGTTGCAGTATCTGTTAGTGTCCCAGCTATGGGCAACTCATGAACCCCCAAAATGGGGTCAAAACGAGAAAATATAAAAATACATTACAGCAATACATTTTCATAGTACACAAAATTACCATCTAACCCATATAATATTCTACAATATTCAAAAATATAACTTCAACAAAACTACAACATATATATCACCGTCTATAGTAATTATAGCCAGACAAACAATTATATGCACAAAAGCTGAGTATCAGCTACCATGTATTAAAATGTGAAAGCAGAATAAAATATATAACATTTTTTATTACTTCAAATCTCCAAAGAAAATTAAATTTCGGCATTATATGACCCATAAGGATGTTGATGTACCATTAAACAAACGAAAACAAACCAAACCAAACTAGATAACAGTAACATATATGTAACCAATTGATATGTCGACTACACAAACGTCCAGAAAAAATATTTAAAAATAGTATAAGAAAATTGATAATTTCTAGTCTAATATTAAATTTTGAAAAGCTTGTATCGAGCATTTCTATGTCTTTGTGCCAGACTGAGTTAAATTTTCTCAATATATTGGGTCTCTTTTAAGTATTTTGCATAATGTTATATTCAGTGCTTGTAACTCATTCGTTTCCCGCCCTTTTAATGCTCATCGTTGTCCGCCATGTTGGAGTGCTTTGTCTCCCATTAGAGTTAGCTATTTATCTGACAAGTAATCGGTTTTCTATATTACTCGTCTCCTGGGATCTGACTCAGTAGAGTTTCTACCAAAAAGAATCAAACCGTGAAGCACAATATCAGATGACAGCTGAAAAATAAGCATTTACTTAAAACATTTCTTGAAAAAAATATTTTATAAACATTTATTTAAATTTTTAATGGAGACCTACTCACTCTTCTTCTTCATATTCATCTTCAACTTCTTCTTCCCCTTCTACTTCTACATTCACATTCTTTTTCTTCTTTCATATACTTCTTCCTTTTCTTCTTCTTCTTCTTACCCTTTCTTCTTTCATATTCTTTTTCGTCTCATTCTTCTTTTTCTTCCCATTCTTCTTCTTTCATATTCTTCTTCTTCTTTCCCTTCTTCTTCCTCTTCTTCTTTAAAATTCTTCTTCTTCTTCTTCACCTTATTCTTCTTCACCTTCTTCTTCCCTATTCTTTTGTTTTCCCTTCTTATTCTTCTACCATTCTTCATCTTTCCCATCTTCTTCTTCCTCTTCTTTCATACAGTTCTTGTTCTTCTTTCATATACTTCTTTCATATAATTCTTCTTCTTTTTCATATACTTCTTTCATATACTACGTATTTTATATACTTCTTCTTTCATATACTTCTTCTTCATGTCCGTTCATGACGTAGCCGAATATGACTCTTCACCATTTTCTTCTTTTATAGCTCTTAGTAAATATTGTCTTTTTGCTATCCTTCCTAATCTCTGTTCAAACAAGCCTATACACAAGTTAGGTAGTGTATTCAATGCCTTTCTCTGTCACTGTCGTCTTCAATGTCTGCTGTGAGTATCAATGTTTCTAAACCTTCTTTCCTCATTACGTATCCTCGAAATTTCACTCTTGTCTTTCTGATGTTACGTATAAGTGTTCCTTCTGTTTCCATTTTCTCTAAAACTTCGTCGTTGCTCATTTTTCCCCATAGTGTTCTTATCATACTTCTGTTGAAACACATTACTGTTGCCTCAAGCCTCCTCTTCAGGAGATATTTGGTAAAATCTAGAGCGCAGATTGACATTTTGGCAAGATTCGATAGCGGCACTTTGAAGAACTTTTTAGTTAAAGTTATTTTCTATTTTAAGCACAACTTAGATCTAAAGAATATCACACTTATTAAAAGACAAAATAACTTAGACGAAAAGTTAATGAAAGTGGCGCTACAGAATCTTATATATATATATATATATATATAGTTGGATTGATGCGAGTTTGTGACCGTAGGTTTCACGCCCTTTGCAATCGATAGACAAGGATCAGTTATTCAGGGAATTAACAGTAAGTTAATATCTTATTAAGTTTGTTAGCGAAATGATTTCGCCATTAATTACATTAAGATTACTTATTAATTATTTGTATGATCACTTCTTTATATATATATATATATATATATATATATATATATATATAGTATAGAGAGAGAGAGAGAGAGAGAGAGTTCTATCTATAAAATAACCTATAAACAAAAAATATATTAAAATAATTATCAGACTTAGTTCTTTCCATATCATTTTTTCGTTAAGATACGCTCCGTGAATCTGTGAGCATTCGAGATAACTTATGCAAAATTTGTTGTTCAAGAACAGTAATATATATATATATATATATATATATATATATATATATATATATATATATATATATATATATATATATATATATGTATGTATGTATGTATCTGTCCCCGGAATTTTGGAAATATCTCCTTTTCTGAATTATATAATCTTTTCCCAAGCCAACACACATCACCATATTTAAACTTTTAAATAAAATTATTCTTTTATTTAAAATAAATATATAAATTAATTTCTCAAAATAGTATATTAATAATAATAATAAAAATACTAACAATAATAATAATAATAGTAATAATAAGAAAATAATAATAATAATAATAATAATAATAATAATAATAATAATAATAATATTTTCAAACCGATATTTTGCCTTGAGAAAGTGTGATTGACAAAACACGTCGGCAATTGCTGGGAAATATTTTCCAGTTATTATTTAATTCAATTTGTCTCCTCTTTAGAATTATTCTCAGAAACTTAACCATATATATATTCTTGGCATTTTGTATTTGTAATTTTGCGCATGCGCAATGTTTTTTCTTTATTTTTTTCGACTGCACAGTATAGGAGGTTCAGATGGGCACCGTCTGTAAGAAAAACAGCCGCATGGTGCACTTAACTCTGTCAAAAGTTTGGAAGCTGAAATATGAAGACTAGGTTTCAATCTGAGGACTGAGCAGAAGATTCGGAAATGGTTGGATGAGTTTAATGGTGAATACAAAGTTGTTTGGAGTGATCACTAGTGATGACGACATTATGCCTCCATTCATCTTTACACAGGACGTCAAATCGCGATTTGATTGAATACAATTACTTTGGTATACATTTGTGTAATTTTTGTAAAATTATATGTCAGTGCTATTTTCATTTTTGGGTTATTTAGACTCCAATTTACCCAACTCACCATATATATATATATATATATGTGTGTGTGTGTGTGTGTGTGTGTGTGTGTGTGTGTGAAGAAATATAGTCTTAAGTTGTGCTATATTTATGTGATAAAGTGCTCAATATCAGAGATAGAGCGTGTGTAAAAATAAAAGTCAACATTGAAGTCAACACATAGAGGCGACAGGCTGTTTCATGCTAGACGCAATCATCAGGTGGCTTGACGATTGCGTCTAACATGAAACGGTCTGTCGCCTCTAAGTGTTGACTTCAATATTCACATATATATATATATATATATATATATGTGTGTGTGTGTGTGTGTGTGTGTGTGTGTGTGTGTGTGTGTGTTGAAATAAATAATACCTGATGATGACATTATACTAATGTCGAAAGTACTGGAGATAAAATAATATTTATCAACACGGTAATTTTCTTTCTTCCTTTAATAATGACACCAAATAGCTTGTCAGTGAATATGAAAGGATCCATTTGAAAATAAGAAGACAAAACTTCTCTAAATTTGTCAATGAAACATGTCTCAAATGTGTGTTGTGTGTGTGTGTGTGTGTGCTTTGTATGTATGTGTGTGTGTGCGCGCGTTTGGTCCGACTAGTGTGTTTTGCCACCATGTGTATATTGTGTGTATGCATGTTTGTGAGGTTATGATCTGTTTAGTGCTGCTTTTAATTTGTCTGTGAAGTTTTTTTTTTCTTGTATCTGTCTTAAGTTTAATCGTCTGTTTGATATATTGGCATGATTGTAAATTTGCCTTTGTTGCATTTGGAGATGTGTTTTTTGTTGTCTGATAATTTAATGTTAAAAGTTAACTACTACTCACAAAAGACAATGTTTGAAAGGATCAACGTAAGAAAAAATTAATTCCTTTATATAATATATATAAATAAGCATTCTTCGCCTGATCAACGTCGCAAGAGACAAAACGCGTGTAGCAAAAATATAGAAAATGAAATATAATATATAAAATGCCCAATTTATAATCAAAAACTTCTATGGCGTCTTCTCTCTTTAATACACACATACACACACGCACACACACACATATATCAGGAGGCACGGTGGAGTCATGGATTGCGGCTTGGATTGAGGAATCGCAGAGCCGAGTTCGAATTCCAGTCGAATCCATTACATTCACCTACGTGCTAATGCCCTTGGGAAAGGTATGAATCCTCTTCCTCTCCCTCCAGCTATGGGTCAAATAGCAGGACAGACTGGGTTCTATAGCCTTGGATGGCAACTGGTTTAGGAGAAGGACAACTCTGAATTCAAAACCTGCGGAGGGTCGTTTGGGAACCTTGTGGCATTCGGTGCACCAGGTCTCTGTATTCGTCCCTTCAAAAAGTGTGGATGGCCCTGCACGATGCCTTCACCACTATAATCAAATCTCATGTGCCGTTGTCGGGCTGTCGGTTTCTTGGAAACTGATCTGCTTGACCGTCATACGTCGAATCTCGACGGGAGAGTCGATTGTATATATATATATATATATATATATATATAAATCTTTATAAATATTTCAATAGTTAAACATTTTTTTAGATATAGTTAAAACATCATATTTATTTTTTAAACAGCATCTAAAATATTATTACAGTTAGATTCACGTTAGGAATATTCGAACACAGTGGCGTTCCAGATCACGTGACGTCCGTGTTTCGCAACGGACGCTACTCGTAAACAAACAGTAATTTTAATTTATTTGTAACAAACAGTTATTTCTGAAGAAAGACTGAGCTCAATCTGAAATATCAAATATATATATAAATAAATAAATACTTTCATAAAAAAGCATTATTTTTTAAATTTGCAACTTTTTCAATATATACATATTAAGAAAGTATACGTGGCTTCGCATTATGCTATATATATATATATATATGTCTGATTACATACATTATGCCATTATGTCTGCTCGTTGTTAATAAAATCTGTTCATACTTACGAATAACCTTCCGTTTATTGATGTTAAAGTAGTACATATCTATATATTACCGTAATGGATAACAACATACATCTTTGTATAAATACTTATACTAATGAAGAACATAATTTTGTACCACTTGTTCCTCTGAAGATGATCTTGGAAGAAGCTCAAAATTACTTGGGAAATGAAAATAAACGAAATTTGAACTGGTATATCCTTTAACATCAATCCACGGAAGGTTATTCGTGAGTATGTACGGATTTTATTAAAAATTATCAGACATAGTGTCTGTAATTTATTGTATCATACATGCCGAAAAGAGGATTTACTGCCTAAATACAATATATATATATATATATATATATATATATATATATATATATATATATATATATATATATATATATATATATAATTTGTTTTGTATAGAGACAATTCAGCAATACTCTTTGATGCCAGACAAAACAAAAGACGACAATTACCAGCTCACCCTCCTTGCCCATTTCTAAAATTCTTCAATATGTTTTAGTTTTTTTAATTGGATAAAACCCAAACGCACTTCCTTTCGGATGTTGTACAGAGGAAAAGACCCAACACAAATTTTGACAGTTTTTATACAAACATCTTTGACGAATATTTTTTTAGGCCCGCACCCACCATTACTAATTTTTGTTTGTTTTGAGGAATATTTATTTATGTTTCTTTCTTTATTTCCTCATTCAGCAAAATCATTCTGTCTTATTTTAATCTTTATTGTTTAATAATTCTTTTTATTACAAACTTTCTTATTTCTTTCACTTTCCTTTCTTTCTCCATTTTTTTTCATTTTTTTTCTTTATCTTTTTTGCTTTACTTTTCTTTATTTTCTTCCTTTCCTTTTTTTTTTTACTTTCTTTAGTTTTTCTTTCCATGTTTCGCTTTTCTGTTTTTCCTCTACTTTTCTTTAACTTTTCTTTCTTTCTTTCACGTTTCTTTCTTTCAGGCTTTCGCTATTTTACTTTCTTTCGTCTTTGTTCTTTTTTTCTTACACATTTCTTATTTTCGTTTTCCTTTCTTTCTTTCTTTCACTTTTCTTGCTTTCTTTTTCGTTATTTCACGTTACTTTTTTCTTTCTTTCTTTCTTTCTTTCTTTCGTTCACATTTATTTCTTCATCTGTTCCTTTCTTTTTTCCATTCTTTCTTTCATTCTTTATGGCTTACCATTTTCTTTCCTTCTTTCTTTCACTCATGGTTTTTCCTTTTTATTTCTTTCTTTCAATCTATCATTTCTCTTTCTTTATTCATTTCTTTCTTTCTTTCACTTTACGTTCTTAATTTATATCGCTTTTCTTTCTTTCATTTTTCTTTCTTTCAGTCTTTCGCTATTTTTCTTTCTTTCTTTCGTCTTTCTTTTTTCGTTCTTACACATTTTTCTTTCATTTTCTTTTCATTCTTTCACTTTTCTATCTTTATTTCTTTCATTCTTTCATGCTACTTTCTTTCTTTCTGTCTTTCTTTCGTTCACATTTCTTTCTTCCTCTGTTTCTTACGTTTTTTACATTCTTTCTTTTATTCGTTATTGCTTACTGTTTTCTTTCATTCTTTCTTACTTTCTTTAGTTCATTCATGGTTTTCCCTTTTTTTTCTTTCACTTTTCTGTCTTTATTCATTTCTTTCTCTCTTTCACTTTACATTCTTTATTTCTATAGCTTTTCTTTCTTTCTTTCTTTCTTTCTTTCTTTCTTTCTTTCTTTCTTTCTTTCTTTCTTCCACCATCTTTGTTTCAGTTTTTCCTTCTTACTTTCTTTCGATTTTCTTTCTTTCTTTAACGTTTCTATATTTCTATCTTTTCGCTTTTTTTTCATCCATTCACTTTTCTTCCTGTTTCACTTTCTTTCAAATTTTTCATTCACTTTTATTTCTTTCTTTCATTTTTCTTTCATGCTTTTTTCTTGGCTTTTCTTTCGTTCTCTTCCTTTCGTTTTGTTATCTATCTTTATTTATATTCCTTTTCTTTCTTTTATT
Organism: Acanthosepion pharaonis; assembly: GCA_903632075.3. Classification (NCBI taxonomy): domain Eukaryota; kingdom Metazoa; phylum Mollusca; class Cephalopoda; order Sepiida; family Sepiidae; genus Acanthosepion; species Acanthosepion pharaonis. Next base: position 565,777 of record CAHIKZ030001211.1, read on the forward strand.
TTACTTTTTAATTGTTTCCCGAACTTCTTCTAACCTTACTCAATAGATTTGCTTCTTTCTTTTTTCTTTTTTCTTTCTTCCTTTCTTTCTTTTTTCTTTCTTTCTTTCTTTCTTTCTTTCTTTCTTTCTTTCGTTTAATTTAATATAAATATTCTTTATTTCTTTTCCTTTTAGTTGTTAACCATTCCTTTTCTCTATTAAATTAATTTTGTCTTTCTTAAGGCCATGGGCAGCTGTTTTCCGAGACGGGTCACTTATCAATAATATTTTCAATTCGGTAGACAAAGAGTTGCGATCCGTCAAAAGACACAGAACCAATAGGGGATAAAAGAGCAGATACAACACTTTGATCCTACGACGATGGCCAGAGAATGACGAGAAAGCAATGGCTACTCAATCAATAAAAGCCGAATGTTTCCATATAATGTAATGGTTATTGTTACCGCCACCATGTACTTTCATAGTTATAGCCCTGTCGTACTTTGCTAAACTTAGTATTAAAAGCAATTTTATAGTATGGAGATACACATCGATTAGTTAGCATAGAATTCATCTAAATTGAAAGTATTATGTATATGCTTATCAATATTTCTGTCTAGGATTAGCAGGGATAATCGTGTTCCTCCCAGAAACTTTAACTTGGATTAGTGTATAATCTCTTTTACGAAATATGTAACACAAAATCTATCTATCTATCTATCTATCTATCTATCTATCTATCTATCTATCTATCTATCTAAGTTTGTTCATTATCTATCTATCTATCTATCTAAGTTTGTTCATTATCTATCTATCTATCTATCTAAGTCTGTTCATTATCTATCTATCTATCTATCTAAGTCTGGTCATTCTCTATCTATCTATCTATCTATCTATCTATCTAAGTCTGTTCATTATCTATCTATCTATCTATCTATCTATCTATCTATCTATCTATCTAAGTCTGGTCATTATCTATCTATCTATCTATCTATCTATCTATCTATCTATCTAAGTCTGGTCATTATCTATCTATCTATCTATCTATCTATCTATCTAAGTCTGGTCATTATCTATCTATCTATCTATCTATCTATCTATCTATCTATCTATCTATCTAATTACTGACTTATCAGATCTCTCTATTTCAATTTATTCATGTCTATCATTTTTTTTTCTCTTCATTGGGATTTCGATCCGGGCTTAAGGCATTCGGTTGCCTAGTCGCACTGAGGAGCAGTGATATAGCAAAACAGTACTGTCTGCGAATGGCATAATTTATCTCTTGAAAATATATTTTGAATTGAGCACAACTGAATGACAAGCTAATTCTAAAAACAACGGTCACCTGCGTAAATGCGAAGCTGTTCATTAAAATGAATGGAGCACTATGGCTGTTTGGCGCTTGTTTACATTTGTAAAAACAATACACTGGCTGATTCGTTCTGTCGAGTGAAGATGGCTTAGTAGTAGAAGCTCTAGACTGACGCCAAATCGGTTAGGTTTCGATCCGGGTTTGAAGCATTCGGTATTCTAGTCGCACCCAGGAGCTGTAATACAGAGAGACAGTATTGTCTGCGAATGACACACACACACACACACATATATATATATATATATATATATATATATATATATATATATATCGGTCCCTGTATATAAGTTGTCAGTTCTTCTTAATAAACCGTGTTGGATCATTATTTACATTATCCGGACTATTGTCCTCATTTTGTCCCCATATTTATTACAAAGTTTCGGCCGTTGTACGCTCAGGTAATTGGAATGTCGAACTGAACTCTTTATTTTGCACACTGGAACTAAAGCAGTCTACCCGAGTGAGCGCAATAATGGGTTTATTTCGACATTCCAACCACCCGAAGAAAGCCGGAGCGTACAACGGCCGAAACCTTGTAATAAATATGGCGACAAAGATGAGGATAATAGTCCGAATAATATAAATAGTGTATATAATATCTCATCCCAGAAATATAAACAGATACTTGTTGGATCAATATATATATATATATATATATATATATAATTATTCTACGCACTAGGTCTATCACAACTACAACCGAAATAAATTCATCTAAACTCAGTATAAAATTTCTCACAGCTGCATCTTAAGCAATAGATGACATGATCAATAAAAAAAACAAAAAACAACCCAGAACTTGAAGGAGAGATTTACTCTATCAACTGCCAGCATTGCCAGAAAAAATATATTGGAGAAACTTCAAGAATATTAAACAAATGACTATCTGAACACAAAAGAAGCATTTTACAATCAATACACAAAATGCATTGGTTTTTCATCGTAACAAAATTGAAAAAAAAAATCATCTAAAAAATGCTACTTTAATTAACAGAGAAAATAATTCCCTTAGACGTAAATGTCTAGAAGCTGATATAATCGCTAATTAATTAGCCATAATAAATACATGTCATTATTTTCATCATTTTTGGCAGATTTTCTGTTAACGCAACGAGAACTATTTAAAAGCTGGGATGATGGAAAGGAAAATAGAATATAGATGAATTTGGCTAGATTGCAAAAATCTCTTTCAAAAAAATTTGAAGTTACCATCGTCTCTTTTTCATGCACATATGTTGTCACAACAATGTCAACAAACCCCCAGTCCGATGAATTTCTAACGGATGAAACGTGTGACAAATACAGTTTTTTTTTTCCATTTTGTCTCACAATTTCCTCAATACTGTTGTTGATATATAAAAATATATGTCGCTATCTCATATATATGACACTTTAGGATTTATTTAATTTATCTCTGCTCTACTTAGCGTATTGAGCACTCTACGTTTTAACTTTATTACGCGCTTGTTTTTGTTATTTTTATTTCTTTGTACTAAAAACTTAAGAGACTGGACGATTTATTGCGCCCTGTTCTGATGTTGCTAGTTCTGACTTTATTTTTCAAAATTTCCTTTCCTCGAGTACCAATTTGTTTTGATAGACTTACAAATTGTGCTATCGGAGGTTTTTTTTTCCAAAAGAGTATTTCGATAGTTTATATATATATATATATATATATATATATATATATATATATATATATGATTTAAGGATAATGTATTCATTATTATATTTCTCTGTTCTTACATTGAGCTCTATTTGGATTTATATCCTCCTTCGAATGATCCCTACTCAGGCTGATTCATGCTAGAGGAAACCTTCAGGCCTGATAACTGCGTCTATCATGAAACAGTCTGTCGCCTCTAAGTGCTGAATTCAATGTCCACTTTTATATTTACATACGCTCTATCTCATAGTGTGCCAAAAACAAATCCGATGTTAATGTCTTGGTTATTTTTTCAAATGTTTCCTGGCATTGATCTGTCCACTACCAAACTTTTTCTTTCTTTAACAGTTCGTTCAGTGGTGCGCGAAGTTTATGCATTTGATGTATGAATTCCTGGTAGTAATTCACTAATCTAAGAAAACTTTGTAGTTCTGTTATGTTCTTAGGAACTGTCATTTTTTTTATTGCTGTAGACCTTTCAGGGTCTGGCCGTCTACCTTCTTGATCTATGATATGGCCACGATATTTAATTTCCTTCCTGAAAAAATCACTTATTTTCTTTTACTTTGAATCCATAGATTTGAATTCTCTTAAAAACTTCTTCTACATGTTGCCAGTGTTATTCAACGCTTTCGCTATTAATCAATATGTCATCCAGGTATGCAATTGTGTAGTCTAGTCCGGCAAGTATCGTATCCATTGTCTGTTGGAATATAGCCGGCGCGACCTTAATTCCAAATGGTAATCTTTGGTATCTGTACAATCCCTTGTGTGTATTTATGCATAGAAGTTTTGAACTTTCTTCGTCGACTGGAATTTGCAGGTACGCCTCACTTAAATCAATTTTTGAAGAATATTTTCCGCCATTTAATTTAGTGAATACTTCTTCTGGACTGGGTAGAGGATAGTGGTAGTCCTTTATTGCTGCGTTCAAACCTGTAGAAAAATCAGCACAAACTCGAATTTCTCCTGATTTCTTTTTGACGTAGACCGTTGGTGCGGCCCATTTGCTGTATTCTACTTTTTTCAATATGCCTGTATTTTCGAGTCTAGTTAATTCTTGGTCAGTTTTTTTTCTATTGACGCAAACGGTACGCTCCTTTTTTTTCTTGAAAACAGGTTGAATGTTTTCCTTTATTTCGATATTAGCTGCCATTTTCTTACATCTTCCGAGAACTGCTGAAAATACTTCGGAGAAACTCGTTTTTAGTTTTCCTTTTAATTTGTCTGCCTCGGTTGATAAGCTTTTTATATTTTGGCAGTACGTACTAATAGGTAAATCCCACAATTCGAATTTTTGAAACCAGTCTGTTCCGAATAGGTTTTCGGTATTTCTTAAGACGTACATTTTTGGTTTTTTCGTCATTCCATTAAATGTTACGTTTGTAATTACTTCACCCTCGAATTTTATCTTTCTCCCCGTAACTGATCTAGTAAGTTTATCCGTTTTTAACATGACAGGTTTGTTCAGTTTTCTCCATGTTTGTAGATTTATGATAGTTAAGTCTGAGCCAGAATCCAGCTGTAACCTAACTTATCTCTTTTGCATCTCAACTTGTACATATTTTCTTATATTAGTCTCATCTGCTTGATCAGTCCTCGTAATTCTTATTCTGCTTTTGCTTTCTTTTCTATACCAACAATGAGAACTTTTGTGGCCAATTTTTTTACATGATAGACAAGTTTTAAAACGATATGTAGTCTTTCACCCAATGCCAAGACCCACAACGATAGCATGAACCGGGTGGTAGTTTTTTTATGTTGATTATAATGAGAAAATTTTGTTTTACCTGTTCTTGAGGCGGGAAAATCGGTTCGGTTTGTTTGTGAGGAGGGAAAATTTGTTTGCCTTCCTACTTTGCGCACGTGTGCTATGCCAGCTTGTTCTATGTCTTTTGAGTCTTTCTTCACACTGATGCATCTCTGGCAGTCTTCGGCTAGTTTTTGAAGTATCAGATCAAGTTCACTCTCCAATTTAGTAAGTATTCTGCGTCTCATTTCCACGTCTTTGGTTGAAACCAGGCCTTGGACGTAAATTAAGCATTTGAAATTGTCCGCGCTGAGTTCCGATAATCTGAAGTCGTCACAATATTTGTTAACAGTTGATGCAAAAGTTATGTAATCTTCGCTGTCCTTTTTTGTAAGGTTCATGCATTTCCATCTTTTATGAAATAGTGAAGTATTATGGCTGAAAAGTTCCGTTAGCAGTTTTATGGATTCTTTGAACGTTAACTCGCTTGTTTTTCTGGGAAGGATATGATCTACGAATTCGGTATATTCGCCTGTGCCTAATTTTCTTAGTAATAGGCATACTTTACATGCGTCTGACCAATCTTTGCAATCAAAATCATATAGATCTTCGTACCTTCGGAAGTAATTTGCAAAAGTTTTTTCTTCGTCGGGTGCGTACTTGAAATCTTCGATATTACTCCAAATAGCGTCTTGTGAGAGAACTGTTTCGTTCTAGGATTTTTGGTCCTTATTTGTCATTGCACGTAACAATAATTCTTGCAATTCCTGATGTTTCTGTTCGTACCTTTGTTGCTGTTCAAATTGGATTTTGATAAGTTCCATAATGGTTGACTTAAGATCTTCCATGTTTTTTTTTTTTTTTTTTTGTGTAACCTGATATTCTGTAGCCTGGGCAGGCAACAAAAAAAACAAACTTTCCTTTGTTGTCAGTGAAAATTTGATATAAAAAAAAGAATTTTTTTCTTTTTTTTAGAATTAGTTTCGTATTACCCTTTTAGAGTTTCCTCTTCACCACTTGTTATGCGCGACGGATAGCAAAAAAAAAAAAAATGGTTTGTCCTCCGCTTCGAGAGTTGATTTCCTTGTCGCCACTTGTTATGGTCCGGTTCCTTGTACCACGGTGATAGTCCAAGTTAGAACCATTAAAGAAGAACTCGAACACGGGCATGGAATAACACAGATATATTACAAACAGAAATATATACAGAGAAGTTGAAGTGTTAGTGTTGTTTTTTTTTTGGTTTTTATTTATTAGCTTTCATTATTTTTAGACATTTTGTAGATGATGCAATTATATTAGTGTTGTCAACAAGTATGTTACGAATAGTGTCCGGCAGGTCTCCATGAATATTTAAATGAGATCTAATTGAGCTATTGTCAGAAAGATTAAGAGTGAGTCTTCGTGTTAACAGTTAAAATACTTCATCCTTGAAAATGGCTAAATGTATAGCCGAAAGCGCTCGAATTAAAAGAACATTCGGACAGTTTTTATATAATTTATCACCTGAAAAGAAAAAATATTAAAAACTAAATCACGCATCTTGTCTGTCGTATTCAACGAAAAGTGCATATATATATATAGTCAAACATATGCTGTGAAATATAACAGACGATGAATGCGTATTATATTTGATCATGAGCCGTTCTAATCTTCGTATAGTGACTTTAGTTTGGGGAGAAATTAAAGACAAAACTGTCTTAGCTTTGGATGTGTTTTTATTAGGCTGTTCCTCGATCTAAGGTTTCGGCTCACTTGAGCCATCATCAGAATGGTTATATGGACATTACAACAAAGATTTTCGCCATCAAAGATGACATCCTGTTATGCTATGCGATGATAACTATATATATATATATATATATATATATATATATATATATATATATATATATATTGTGTGTAGATAACTATATTTATAATAAGATATAATAAATTCCTTCATTACACTTTATTAAATATACACTTTAGCCACCGCCCTAAAAAATAATTGTCGTATAGCGTTTTCATTTTCTTTCTCTCTCAGTAGTCCCTTGAGTCTTAGTGGCATTATCACCCTGTTTCCAGGAAATTGATTAGAAAAAAACATTAGTGCGCTTTAAGAATATAAAAATCTCATTGTTTAATATGAAAAATAATAAAGCACATTCTCTTCACCAATGTATAATTAAAATTGTATTTCACAAAATTTGTATCAATAGGATTACCCATAATTTTCACGATGGCGACATCTGTATATAATAATCATTACTATAAAGATTTATGTTAATGATTTATATAAGGATTACTTATATTATCACGATGGCGGCTTCTGTATATAATAATCATTAATATAAGGATTTATGTGAATGTTTTATGTAAGGATTACCTAAGTTTTCAAGATGTTTTTAGCAGAATATAACAATGATTGATGTAAGGAAACATATTAATTTTTTATATAGCAATTACCTATATTTTCAAGATTGTGGGAGCAGTATATAATTATGATTGATGTAAGGATTTATATCAATTATTTATATAAACATTAGCTAAGTTCTCAAGATGGTGGCATCAGTATAACATAATGAATAAAATATAAGGATTTATATTAATGATTTATATAAGGATTATCTATAGTTTCAAGATGGCGGTGTCAGTATATAATAAAGATTAATATAAGGATTTATATCAATGTTTTATACTAGGATTACCGATGTTTTCGAGATGACGGTATCAATATAAAATAATGATTAATATAAAAATTTATATTATTGAATTATGTAAGGATTAGCTATGTTTTCAGGAAGTTGGTAGCTGTGTATAATAATGATTAATATAAGGATTTATGTTAATTATTTATATAAGCATGACGTATGCTTTTAAAATGGTGGCGTTAGTGCAACCCAACGAGTTGCAAGCGGTGAAATATATCTGAAGTAAATGAAAATGATGGCGAAGAGGAAATTATCTGGAAAATAATATTTTTCAAAAATAGGTGAAAATGAAGACGATGAATACATTTTTTTTTCATTTCTAAAAAGATCTCAATCCTCAACGAAATTCTACTGCCAGAAGAAAAAATAAAGATTTTTAAAATGTCGAGTAAAATTCTGACGTGAAAATTAAATTAAAATTCAAAGAAAATTATGAAAATATTCGCTCGCTTTTCAGCAGAATGTAGAGTTGAAAAAAGCCTTCAGGAAAATTGCACGAAAAAATGTTAAAAAAATATATTAACCTAGTTTTCAAAAAGAAAAATTAAAGTCGTTAGTAACTTTTCTATAATATTATTTCTTGTTTGATTAATAGTCGCTATGAAGCGTGGATCAGATGTTGCACTGATATAGAGTAATATAAAATAGATGATTTTGTTCCCAACGAAATCAAAGGCATTTTCAGTTGTTTCCATCGTGAGAGGTAGACTGCTACAAATACAGAGAGTAATACATACAAATATAATTGCTATATCCCCAGACATGTTGTCATGGTTAGCAAGTTTGTCTCGTTCGATCAATTGCGGCTGAATAGGGAGTTCGATCCTCACTGGGTGCCCTAAACTTCTGGCCCTTTGTCACATCTAAACTACGCCTAGCCATACATGATCACTGTCAACTCATAAGCGAATATGACCATCACTGACAAGATTGATTAATGACTTTATATCTCTTGAGAACAACAGTAACTTGTGGAAGTCAACAAGCAACTTGTAAAGCTTATTGCAGATGTAGCAAACTAGTTTGTTATGTACAGCTCCTGGCCGGTTTTGTAAATTCTTTTCAACTTGCTGGTGGAGTTCATGTAACCGGTGAGTTCGGAGCGGTTTCTGCACGATTTCTGATACACACCGAATTTGTAAGTTCTTTCCAGCTCGTAATTTATACAATAAATCTCTTCTCATGGATAGAAAGGCCTGCCTTGGAGAGACATACTCTGCCATTGTCTTCACATGTAAATTGTTGGACCAATATTTTCGCCTTAACTGCTGCTTGTCATTAGCACAACTCATTGAATTCTTTTGGAAGATCTTAATAATGCCTTCAAGAATTGTATGCATCCACTTATTTTAATCACAAGCAATATTTTCCCAATCAGGAAATAGATGAGGTTTGTCGATTCACTAAACAACTATGACCATCACAGGTAAGTTTCATCAATTTATTTTGTTCTCGTGAGAATGAAAATGGCCTTTTAAATCTGCAAGTAACTTGCAATACTTATTGCAGATGTGACAGACTCAATTGTTTTGTAAAGGGCTTGGCGAAATTTGTAAAATCTGTTCAACTAGTTCGTAGGTATTCATGCGACATGTGTAACCGGTTCTGTTTCCGCTAGTTTTTAGATACACCCCGCAGGAGTATCTTGGTCACTCTATGAACATTCCAGTCGACTCTCGTAGACTGCTACCTTTCCGTACTTTTTAAATCCTTTCTCAGACCAGACATGATAGCTTCAGTTGCCTTATTTACACGAAGAGA
>CAHIKZ030001211.1:585000-670000 GCA_903632075.3 Acanthosepion pharaonis
AATAAACAAAATGAACACAAAACGATCAGCTTTTAAAAAAGGACTCGTAACTGGAAAAACCGAATGAAAAAAGAATGTTAACAACAAATACTTTTTCACACCCAACCCACTTCCGCGGAATCAGAATCAACGTTGAGTTTAAGCAAGCGAATGAGACAATTGGAGTAAAGTGCCATGTAGATTTAAATTTTTCACACCTGTGACGAATACAGCTATCGATTTTTTTGCATGCTAGCATGCTAGTTAAAATTCGTGTCAGTCTGCTGTTTGCTCTCACGGTGGCCAATAGAATCTTCCTGCCTATTCGTGGCAGCCAGCTATAGGCTCTCACTCTGGCCAGTAGAAAATGGCAGCAAACTACATGAAAACTGCCGTAGAAGCATGAAAAAATGGATTATTTCCACTATCGATGGGAGTTGGGAAATGCAAGGTCGGTCGTAGCCTTACCACTAATTTGGAGGATGTGCATGTAAATTTTGGTGAAAATCCGTCGAAAATTGCGGCCATGCATTCGTTACACACACACACACGCACGTCCTGCTTTTTATAGATAGATATACACTCTCTATCATTTTCACCATATCTTTCTTATTATCTTTCCTCCTCCACCCTCTATCTCTCCCTCTCTATCTCTCTCTCTCTCTCTCTCTCTCTCTCTATATATATATATATATATATATATATATATATATATATATATTATTAGTATTATTATTATTATTACATTTTTAGTATATTACACCTAAAACATGTAGCTATCGCTTCACAGATCGTGTAGTATCTTAAAATAAATAATATTGTTCTACTCTGTATTGACATTATTCGTTCTCATCTTACCTGGATATATATGTGCAGCTGTTCAATTTATATTACATGAATCATTCATACAAAAAGTAGATTAGTAAAGTTAATGATATAAAATGGCGAAATCCCTTCGCAAATAAAATTTTAAAGTTGTATTAACCTACGAACCACTCGATAAATGTTATGATCCTTGTTTTGAATGACTACAAATTGTATTAGGTCATTTTTTTTTCAATCTGCAAGTATTTTCGGCTGTACATCCATCCATCCTCAGGCATGGAAATTATTTTGTTTTTAGTACATCCAGGCAGTAGCGGAGACGAAAGATTAAATGCGAATCGAAATATGTTTTTTTAGAGATATGTTATTGTTAACGAATAAAAACTTTTGAAGCGTGCAGTCGCAACGCTAAGGTTGAATTTTTTTTAAATTTAAGAGAGTGCGTTTTTTACTAATATGGTAATTTGAGAATTTTTTTTTGTTGGAGTTTTTGAGTCATTGTGACATGAACTAAATTGTTCAATAAATAGATTAATGTCTTAGTTGTTACCCCGAAATTTTGCACTTCGGAACCGATTTACAAATTTTCGGGATAACAACTGAGATTTTCGCCATTTTACTAATCTTTGAATCAATGATTCATGTAATATATATATATATATATATATATATATATATATATATATATATATATAGAGAGAGAGAGAGAGAGAGACAGACAATCCTTCGTTTATGCATGTTTCATTAAAACCGACAAACAAGACAAATCTCCACAAAGACATATAAAGAAATACACTACCCCAATTGACCCGAATAAAAAAATCAAATTATCTATTATGAAAAATTTAAGACAGCTGACTTTAGCCTCAAAAATAACAACATACCAACTAAGTCAAAATTACAAAGAACGAATATTATCTAAGAGTTTAAATGCCCCAAAGCGGGCTCAAATAATTTCATCGGTTACACAACTACGTGCTTATCCAGACGTCTTACGTTACACCTATCTGATCACAGCTCCATTAGAACCCATTTCAACACACACACAATTTTACCAGACTCCATTAGAAACATACTAGTAGAAAACACAAATATAATAACTTCATCCACTTTTAAAAAAAGATTAAAAATAATGTAAGCTTTAATAATAAAAAAATGAAAAAGCCAACTCTATATATACCTAATGTACACATTGAATTACGCTGAACAATTAATCGTCCTTGATATATGTATGTATGTATGAGATATTGGCATTTGTTTTATATATCGAAGACTATTGGGGGGAAATATATGACAAAGTAGAAAAAGTTTTCTTGCGACGCGTTGCGTCATTTCGGACTAAACATGCGCACGAATGAGGGATCCTGTGAATTTTTTATTTTCTATCTAGACGATTTAATTTAGATTCTTTTCATTTCTATCACATTTCTCAGTAGATATCGCACATTGTGATAACAGAAGTTTTACCAGGAATGGAGAAATGTTGTAAGAACCCGGATGCAAATTTACTGTAGATCACCTTGCGATTAAGACACTCTCTAGATATTTACGCCATAAAGAACTGTTTTCTCCTTTGATTTTTTATGTCAAAATTATAGTGGGCAACCAGCGTCATTGATGTATAATTTGTAAAATGTATTGTTTTGCAAAAACGTGTGCATCTCTAGTCGCACCAACATATTAATTTTAGTCCTTTTGTATATAGTTAAAGAGTTTTAATTAGGTCGTGTGTCATTCAAGATTCATTAACATAGACTAAACTTGTGACGAGCGATGAAGTTTTAGAGAAAATTTAAACAGGAAGAGGCATTTGATGAATTTCTGGAGCACATGATGAGAAAGGAATACTTGGAAAATCTGAAACTCATTTGATAGATTGAGGGAGAGAGGGACATTTAATAGCAGTGCTTGATGAGTTTGAGAAAATGGATGACAGAACAGGGTTTGGGAGAAATCACAAAAAGACAAAAGGTATTAACAGCTACAAGGGATAGGAAGATTTGGAGGATCATGACTTACTTGTGGAACTCGCTTTATGTTCCCTGATTTGCAGTCACATTTAATCTTCAAAAAAATTAAATACAATATTTTTCTTTAATAAGATTTATCCAATATTCAGGTCGGTAGATGAAAATAAATAAATATATTGATTAATAAATAAATGGAGGGTCTAAGTAAATATGGGTATCAACTAAAATAACGTTTAACGTGATTATGTATATATATATATATATATATATATATATATATATATATATATATATATATATATGGTTGGATTGATGTGATTTTGTGATTATATATATATATATATGGTTGGATTGATGTGATTTTATATATATATATATATATATATATATATATATATATATATATAAATATATCAAAAAGTATATAATTGGTATACACGGAATGAATTCCAATAACCAACAATTACTATTCTTAAAAGAGTGCTCAATACAAAGTAGAGCAGATATAATTATTTTTAAAAATTGCCAGTTTTTAATTTTAATATTAAATTTTATCATGTAAATTTATAATTATTAGTTAGTATAAATTAATTTTAATATTACACGTATTTAAAGATCTGAATAGCTATTAGAGCAGGATTTCGTTGTCAAGCTTTTGAATCTTTCTATACTTTGTTTTTGATTGGTTATTCTAGCTTTTGTAACAATGTTTCCCCCTAGTGTAGGATCGTTAATTAATCTGAAACTTTTAAAACCATTTATTTTCTTTTCAACATCATCACTTGATAAGACACAGAGTGTGTTGAAACAAAATGGCTATTTTGTAGTGATTTTATAACATACTTATGTTATAATTTTTTTTAAAATAAAATAATATATATATATATATATATATATATATATATATATATATATATATATATATATATATACACTCTCCATCCCCTGAACCCTCCTGCCAAAACCTCTTATGAATTGGAACTTTTGTAATTCATTTTTTTTAGGTCAAAACTGTAATTATGATTCCTCATGCTGTTGCAACTTCCTGATCCAAGTTTCCTCTCTATTGTTCAATCATTTTAAAACTTACTCTGCTTTCTGTTGTTTGTTCTTGAATGGACTTTTTATATGGAAGTCATAGTATGAATTCTGGTGCCATTACTGAAGGCCTGAACGATGTTATTTTTCCTCTCACCATTGCTCATGTGGGGCTGGCACAAAACGATTTTAACCGGTTCTCTTTACAGCTGAATAATTCAAAAGTGATTTTTCGCTGCTTCTTACAATAAATGGTGTCATGATGGCTGAAAACCTAGAAAAAAGAATTTCAATTAATTTGGTATATTTTTAGATATTAAACATTTTGTGGGATAAACAATTCTGTACTTACACGATTTAGAAAAAGTTTGCTATTACACCCGGTATCTATCTATATATATATATATATATATATATATAATTATTTATTTAAAAATATGATTCCAACTCGCGACATAAGAGGTCTCATGTTTCAAAACAAGAGCCGAAAACTTAAAGTAAGCTCTGTTCCCTCTTCAAGCGAAATTTTTTTGGGAATAACGTATTTCTGAAATTTACGTGTTTTAATAATTGAAATCAAAAATCAAAATTTCCATGGTAACAGCTAGGGCGAATTGTTTAAATTGGGTAGGCGTGTGTTGGGTGTTAATAATAAGTATTAGTATAGAGTTACTTTCATAGATGTCAAGTCAAGGAAAGGTGGGGGTGTCTAAATTTGAAACGGAAGATGTATTCACCCTAGTCTGGTATGCGTGTCTATGGAGATTTATTTATTTATTTATTTATGTTTTTTTTTTAACATATGGAGTAAAAATCCTCTGTTCGTAGCATTTACTTTTAAACAGTGCTCAATACAATGTAGAGCAATATATTATATTTTTCTTATAAGAGATGCCAATAAAAATTCGTTGAAATCGCTACACACATAGTATTGAAACCTGGAAGATTGTGTGTAGCAATTTCAACATTTTTATTATAATCTCATAATCTCTTATAATAAAATGAGTAATATATATATATATATATATATATATATATATATATATATATATATAGGTTGAAAATAAATGAACACAAGTTTTAAAAAACCATTATAATGCAAAGGAAGCAATTGTGAAAACAAAAACATAATCTTATTTTTCGCTTTCAATCCACATAAGGCAGTAAAGTAAATAAGACACAAGGGCTTACTGGGTGTGGAAAAATTAGGAACAGAAACATTAATAATGAGCAGAAAGATAAAAGTGTAATCAGGAGGTCAGTAGATAACGATTGACATTGCATTTAAATTTCATCTTGGCTTCAATCACTTTCTCATCGCCGTAACGTAGCTTCCTTGGGAATTGTTCTGATGAGCTTTTTTCTTTGGTATCTTGACGTCACGGATTTATTTCCAGTACTAAATTGGTACCTATGTCTTATTGAAATGGCTAGATGTAACCGTAAATTCTATGCTAATAGTTTCCTCGCTCGCAGTTCTCGTCTTCCAATCAATAATTTTAATGAAATGTCAACTGTTATATTTTTTCCATTCATATTTCCTGTACATTTAGCGTTCTTTCTCTCTAATAATGTTTTTTTTTCTTTTTCATATCCTTTTATACTCAGTAATACCTTGAGTCTTACAGGATTTATTGCTTCGCTTGGGGTGAAATGAACAATAATATATATATATATATATATATATATATATATATATATATATATATATATATATATATATTTCTGATTTTACTCAGGCAAGCGTTAAAAACATTCAAATTTTATCAATGATGGATACGTTTACATAGATTACTTTAAAACTTATTCACGTTATTTTATAACATCTTTGAAATTATATTTTTGTTTCTAATTGCAATAAAATTAAATACATTTGGTCATTAAAAATTAATTATGTGTTCGTAATGTAATTATGTATATTTAATGTAAAATTTGTCATCCTCTACTGGTTGGTTTCAGGAACAACGGAGTAATGATCAACTGCTCGGATTGTGTAATCGAATTTGAATACTAGTCAAGTTCTTTATATTCATTTACGCCATGGGAAAGATATGTGCCCCCCTATGGATAAAATAGCAGGACAGACTAGGTCATATAAACTTGGGTGGCAACGAATTTAATAGAAGAAAACTGAATTCAAAGCTCTTAGACTCTTGTAATTCCTACCTCTTTGGGGAAAAAAGTAGAAGAAGCTATGTTGAAAACAAATTTATCACTGAGATGAAGGACGGTGTAACCCGTGGGCAAAAGAAAGTGACAAGCCATTGCTCTATTCTTCCTTGAATGCCATTATGAACCACAAGGAAGTTCGTGTTGACCAAAACAATGCAAAATGTTCTAAATGATTAAACCACCTACTATCCTTAGCTTCTCTCTTCATAGTTTCAACCTTTAACTTCGGAGAGGAGCTACGGTGTACCTCAATATCCCTAGGGCAAAAGGAACAGCAAAGCTATTGCCCTATTTATCCTTGAATGTCAAAATGAACAAAAAGGAAGATAGTGGTGACCACAACAGTGCAAAATGTGAAAAATGAATAATTAAGTCGTAGCGTAGATTAGAGATTACGTGAAAATGGATTCTATCGCGGATGCAATTTATGAATTGGAGAGACGAGTTCGAATTCCAGCCTAGTTTATTGCATAATAATGCTAATACCGTTGGGAAAATAATAGGACAAACTGGGCCTATAGTCTTTGTTAGCAAAGTCTACGAGAAGGAAAACTCTGAATCCAAACCACCCGCTACCTTGAGAGAAGGGACTGGGTAACTTCTACGTCCCCAGTGCAAAAAGAAACCGACAATCGATTGTCATATTCTTCCTTGAATGTCACCATTAACCACAAGGAAGCTATTGATGACCGCAACAGTGCAAAATGTGCAAAATGATTAAATGAATGATTAAGTAGAAGCATAGATTAGAGATTGCGTGAAAATGGATTCTATAGCGGATGCAATTTGTTTGGCAACCAATCTAGGAGAAGGAAACCTCTTAATTCAAACCACCTGCTGTCTTTAGCTTCTTGCTTTTCTCTCTTTTTTGTTCCACCCATCTGCTGCTTTTATATGCCTTGAATGTCATCATAACCCACAATTATGAAATGGACGGGTAACCGCGCTAGTTGAAATGAAATTCTAGTTTTTAATGTTTGAATGTTAATTTTTGAAATTTAAATTTTGGTTTTAATTTAAAAAAAAAAATTTAAATCAGTTTTTAATGTAAAATTTGTCACCACAGTTTTAAGTTTCCAGATAGGGAAAAAAACTTAAATTCCGTATTTAAATATGTTTTAGAATTATAAAATTCGACAAAAAGCTACTTACTTGCATTTTGATCGTATTACTCAACATATAGTGTAAAACACAGTCGTTTACAGCTGGTGTCTGTTATTTTTCAAATCATTTCACTGGTTAAATGTGTACTGAATCAACCCTACTTACACATGAATGATGAAAACCTGCTTAAATTTACAAATTTTTCATAGGACTGCTGGAGTATGGATGACTTAAAAAGAATAAAATCTAACATTACACACGTTATGAAATATACATACTTATCATTAAAATAGCATCATGCTTACGCCGTAAGATCAGCGAAGTTAAGTAAGGTTGAACCTTGTTAGTACGTAGAGGGTGACCAGTTGGCAATTCCAGGTGCTGTAAGCTTGGAAGTGCGGGTGGTGAAATGCATAATAGTGTACTGGATAGCCGAGTTCGAATTTTCCTTTTCTTCGTTATATTCGCACGAGCAAATAACTTTAGCAAGTTATGAAAACGCACCTTACCCCCAGCTATGGATTAATAAGTAAAACATGTATCGCTAAACCATTATTATCTAAATAAAGAAATATTAAAATCTAAAAATATTTCTAGCTTTAAATAAATTACAACGGGTTGATAAGCCGTAAAAACAACTGATTAAAAAAATAACATCTCATGACGAGCAACAATTAAGTCACATGATCAAACGTACCCTTTACAAGAAGACAAAATGCTAAATAAGACATGAGCAAATGATACAACACCCGAGAGCCACTCACGGTAGAGTATTTTTGTTAAAATGTTTATGGCGTCCATGGGTTTTTCATATGAATAAATAGGCGGTGGTAGGAAATAAAGATTCTGAGAATAAGAAAGATAGATATGGAAAAGATTTCGGTGTTCAGAGAAGCATCCCTGTCGGAGTTTGATTCAGAAAGTGACGGTTCTTGGAAAAAAAAGAACTTTCAACTTAAATTTGGAATACTTAGGAAATGAGGGTGATTCGGGTCCGCGGAAGTAGTAATATGTGTCATGGTTGTAATTTTTTGAAATAGTGGAACGAATGAATACTGCTCCTTCCAACATTTGCCATGGAAAAGAAAGTTAGGGTAGCGATGTTATATCCGCGCGAAAAAAATCTGTAGATTAGGAAATAACTGTTCCCCAACAAATCTACGGAAACAATCTTTTATTCTACGAACGCTGGAAGATGAGGATTGTGCAGATTCAGATTACATATGACTGCAATCTTTTCATTTTTTTCAATCTTTTTCATTTTTAAACTATTCTAACTCTTGTAAAAATAAAACATGTCAGACGGAGTCAGGTAAACTATTTACATTATTCAGACTATTGTCCTCATCTTTGTCGCCATATTTATAACAATGTTTCGGTCGCAGATATCTCTCCCGAGTAAGACCTCTCATAGAGGAGAACATGACTAAAGACTATGTGTACTCTATTCCGTTCAGCTACGGAAATAAATATAAAGGGGAAAGAGGCAGTCCTTTTAAGATAAGGTTTCAAGAACACCAGAAAGCTGTAACACGAACGGAAGTAGAAAAATCAGGCATGGCTGACCACATATAGAGAGAAAAGAGACATCACCGCCCTCTGTGGGGTCAAGTTGAGATCATAGACAAAGAACATCATTGGAAAATTCATAAACTTAAGAAATCAGCATATATGAAAATTCTCCTGAGCCGACCAAGCATAGAAATGAATACAATATGGGAACCAGTAGTAAAGAGTGCCAGAGAAAAGCGATAACAGCAAAGAAAATTGCAATATGAGCTCTGGTAAAAAAAGGTTGCTGAAAGCATTAGGTTTTTGAGACACATGCCACAATGGATAAAGACGTTAGTTAGATCCTGTGAGAGGACCCAGAGAGTTCAATACCTGGTTAAAGCAGTGGAGAACTTTCAAGGGGGAATAACTGATATCGATTAGACATGGCATGTGAAACTAGAACTGTCTACCGCAGTGAGCGAAATAAAGGGTTCAGTTTGACATTGCAATCACCTGAAGAAGGCCGTAGCGTTCAACGGCCGAAACGTTGTGATAAACATGGCGAGAAAGATAATGACAATAGACCGAATAATGTAAATACTGTATATAATACCTCATCTCAGAAATATAGACAGATACTGAAGGGCCGAAACGTTGTAGTAAATATGGCGACAAAGATGAGGACAATAGTCCGAATAATATAAATAGTGTACATAATACCTCATCTCAGAAATATAGACAGATACTGAAGGGCCGAAACGTTCTTATAAATATGGAAATAAAGATGAGGACAATAGACCGAATAATGTAAATAGTGTACATAATACCTCATCTCAGAGATATAGACAGACACTGAAGGGCCGAAAGGTTGTAATAAATATGGCAACAAAGATGAGGACAATAGATCGAATAATTAAATAGTGTACATAATACCTCATCTCAGAAATATAGACAGATACTGAAGGACCGAAACCTTGTGATAAATATGGTAACAAAGATGAAGACAATAGTCTGAATAATGTAAATAGTGTACATAATACCACATCTCAGAAATATGGACAAATACTGGAGTCATGTACATTTTCTTTTAATCCTTTCATCTCAAACGCAGCATTAAAACCGATTATGATGCAAAGTGTTACTGTGAAATAAACAGATAGAATGTCGTTTCTACCTGGATATTGGGCGGGCTAAAATCGTGTAACAAGTAATCTCATAACAATGCCAGAGGTGAGCTAGCAGTATAAGAGGGATAATGACAAGAAAACCCACGTGTGGTATCTAAGAAAGCAAGATAAGTTGTCGAGTACCTTGTTTAAAGAAAAGGAATAAAATATTTAAGGTTCGTAGTTTCGATGGATTGTCAAGAAGAGAAAATTTAAATAATATTCTAAAACGATCAAAAAGCGATTTGACGTTTGCTCGTTACGTTTTTCTCAGTTTGTTAGCCACTCCCTTTTCCATTGGTCAAAACCGCCCTGTCGGCTGGGGCTGTAGAATACTGCAGAGGGGTAAGAGAAATGGGGCGTCCTGGGTATGAGGATAAACTACATCCGCATCCTGGGTAAGACGATAAACTGCGTCCAAAAGCAAGACCTTTGAACAGGAGGTTTTGAGGAGCGTAGAACCAACTCTTAATTGCTGGTGTTCCCAGGTACACCCTGGCCTGGGATGGTAGCACCTGTTAGGGTCCCAGGTATGGGCAAAAAGTTAACCCCGAAACTGGGATAAATACACTATGGAAGTGTAAAAATAGGTTTAATATCAGAAATACTTTGTTGTAAAAATTATTATTAGCAATAAATTTTTGAAGAAAAAAATTATTACCATCAATACATTTTTGAAAAAAAAGAAATATTACCAACAATACATTTAAAAAAAAACATATTACCAACAATAAGTTTTTGTAAAAAATATTACCAGCAATACATTTTTGGAAAAAATATTACCAGCTATATATTTTTGAAGAAAAAAACTATTAAAAACAATACTCTTTAAAAAAAAATATTACCAGCAATATATTTTTGAAGGAAAAAACTATTACCAGAATAAGATTTCTGAAAAAACAAAATATGACCAGCAATAAAAAATTTGTCGGCATTAAATAACCCGTTGAGGTTGATATAGCGTAAAGCAAAAGAAGCCAAATGCATTGGTCAAAATAAATTTTCACGTAGGCTCATTAAACTTTGCTTTGGTTTTTTCTTCAGCCCAGAGCCAATCCTTTTTCTCTTGGTCAAAATAAATTTTCGCACCTGCTCGCGAATTTGAAAACAGTGAACAAAAGAGAGTTATTTTTATTTTGTATTCACCACAAGCTCATCTAAGTAAATGCTACATCGCGTGTATTCTATTTGGTCAAATCTTTAATGAAACGTTGACTAATCGTCGCTAAGATCTGCGAGTGAGAGATTTCCCTCCTATAGCCTTCGTATTTTTTGGCCATCTTTTTCTTCTTCTATACACCGTGTTTCATTTCAGGACACAGGCATACTTGGCTCTCTACAACTTCCTATATTGTGTGGCTAGTATCCGGTTTTATTCATTGTTTCCGACCCTCTTTCTACCATCCATTCACGCAAGCTCGTTATGTGTCTTGCAGCCTCATCCTATTTATCTTGCCCTCAATCTGCCTTATGAGCATTAATTTTTCCGAGCCCTCCATCCTTATTATATTTCCTGATTCTAAGTATAATTCTTCTTTCTACTGCCATTTTCTTTAAGTTTCACACCGTCCAGGACATCTCCAGTATTCTCCTGTAGAACCCCATTTCGACTGTCTTCGAGGAGATTTAGCAACATTCACGGCCATACAACAGGATTGGTATCACATAGAAATCCAGCACTTTTTTATTTGTGTCTAACGGAATTTTCCGTTTCTCAGTACCTTGCTTAGCTTTCCGAAAACCTCTTTCTTTCGATCAATGCATGATCAAATCTCAGTGTCGTGTTTTCCAACTTCCGTTAAAACACTTCCCAGATATTTAAACATCTGCAATTGCTTGATTTTGACGTCTCCAATTTGTAACTCGAATCTTGGGCTTTTTTTTTTTGCTGATGGCTATAATTTCTCGGTTTTGCTGGTGATAATTAGTCCTTTTTTCTCCCTTTCTTCTACTAACACCCTGTTTTGGATGGTCGGTAGTTTTCATTTTCAAGGTATCCATCAACAAAATGTCATCTTCGTATCTTATATACTTGAGATTAGGTCCACCGATAATAAATCCTGGTAGGATCTCAAATTCATTTAGCAAAGCTTTTGTCGGCGAGTTCGAAAAAAATCTGACGAGAAGACACGTCCTTTTTTCATGCCAATTTCTTTTTTTTTTTACTGCAACTCAATTCATTTTCTATCAATATACACACATTTTTCTCCCAGTATAAGATCTGGATTATTCCAGCATATTTTCTAACTAGATCGAGTTTTCACAGCAGTTAAAATAAACCCTTATATCGTACTCAACCAAATGCTTTTTCGTAATCTACAGGGTGATTAAAAAGTAACTCCCCATTTTAAAATACTTATAATTTAATTATTAACTATATTTTTTTACAAGAAATGTATATGAAGAAATGGATACAAAGCGCTTATCATGAGGTTTTATTTAGAATTCAATATGGGAACCAGATTTCGCTACCAACTCATCGGGTTTCGGGTCGTCAACTCATTTCATCAGGAACTCTTATAGTATGGAAGAAATAACTTTTTCTATTCGTCCTTCAAGTTCTTCCATTGTCTTGGTTTGGTAGAGTAGAATTGCTCCTTTCACGAACTTTAAAGAAAAATTCACGGGGTCTTAACTCAGAACCCCCGGCTCGCCACATAAAATAGGGAGTTACATTACAATGACCCTGTACAAAACACGAGTGCACATCTTTCTGCTGTTATATAGTTCTTTCTTTTATCAATCTGATTATGAATACCACATTTTTTCCATTCTCTGACAAAGCCGCACGGCTGTATTCGTCGAGATTCATATCATTAGTTTGAATATATGGTTCATTAAACAAATTTTCCTATGGGGTTCTACTGATTTCTTAGTTAATGTTAGGATGTTGGATCTAGGGAGGTCCTCCGGTTGCATATTTCGTGTTCTAAAACACGTAATATATATATATATATATATATATATATATATATATATTCAAATGTAATGTCAATCGACATCTCCAGTTGCCTTGATCTATCCACTACCCTTCTCCTCATCCTTTCTTCTATCACTGTTATCTGATCTTGCTCCAAATTTTCTGTAACTCCTTGCATCCTAATGGCTTCTCGCCTTGCTTTGGGGGAAACGCTTTATATATATATATATATATATATATATATATATATATATATATATATATATATAATGTTTATATACGTATTTTATTTATGTCCGAAAGTTTATCATAACTGGTGGTGATAGTGGGGAGATTCTTTTGCTGTCTACAAAATGTTTCCGTGGTATGCGTCTGAAATAGCCTTTGACAAGCCGGGGAATGGCCGACGGTGAAAAACAGGTGACTCGTTAAGACCTGTTTCTCATACATGGAACTCAAGTGCCCATGAAGGCAGTCCATCTTGTGTAAGGAAAAACCCGATCTGAAACCTCCGCTATCTTGCGATCATATACAAACACGGAAAAGGCTATGGAAGTAATTCCAGAGAGAAACTCGGTGTAGAACCCCGTAGGCGGTTGTTTGTCAACGCTGACAACGTGCCGGCAATTCCTGTAGCCAAGCCGTTCCTAAATGTAATTTAGCGATACGTACACCCTTGTGAAAATTAATTGAAACAAAATGAATAATTCCGCTATTATTTACTGTTCTTTTCGGGGTTTTTTCAATGAAACATGGCAGTGCACATGCAAATACTTCGTATATCTATTCCACGAAGTCTTTCCTTACAGATTGCCTACAGATTCTCGATTGGATTTAAATCAAGAGTTTCCGAGTTAGTCGATAATACTTTGATTTGCTCACTGTTAAGGTTTGCCAGTGTGTTCATGCAGCTTTACATGTTTCGTATGCTTTCTTAGAATAACGTCAATCGCAGGCAATGACCTTATGACAACTAATTGACAGTCGAGACAATAGTATCTGGGCGTGATAAAAGATATGATGCAATTATGGACGATGCAACACTTTTCAAGGCCAGACAAATTTCATCATACACACCTAAAATAGATTCACATTACTGCACACCACTGCAAATGACTTAATCTGACGAAAAATAGAAATCGATTACAAATTGTCACTCCAGTGTGTCTAAAACTGACCGTATGGTGAACGAAAGGAAACTAAAACAGTGGTTTCAATTAATTTGCAGAAGGGTGTATCTGTATTCCATTAAAACTTGATTTTACGGCCGAAAGTGTGTGCATTTCGTCTTGACAGCACACGGACCTCCATTTACAACCGCCCAGGCCTGCGTCCTGGAGAGGTTACTCAAATTTCCCCACCAAAGGACTGCGTGTTGAACAAACAGGGAGCTACCATTATATAAACGGATTCTGGCTATATTTCGTTTATTATGAAAATGGCTGAGGGCATTTATGTGACGATCCTATAAAACCCTACTATTTTGTACCTGTTCATCTTCTTCAGTGTTGATTTTACTTCATCTTTTAGTATTTATGACTCTTCCATATTTTCTAGCTTAGCTTTCTCTCTCACACTGTTGCTAGCAAAATGAATAACTCACTGAAGAAAAATGGAAGTAAAATCTGCATTATTCTTTTACCTGGATATCTCGCATTGATTATCGTTTGTGATTCGTCAATTGAAAGACCAATGAAAATAATTCACTACATTTTGTTTTTTTTTTCTTTTTTTTTTACTTTTATTTATTCCGCAGGACTTTAGCCATAAACATGACTTGTCTGTTACAGAAATACGATTTATTTCGAACAACCACTGTGGATATTTATAAGGCGATCATTCTTTTTCTTCATAAACTTAATCTACTTCATTGAACTCCCACAATATTAAATTACTTTTAGGAAAAATCATTGTTATTCTAAAAAGAAATTTATTCAAGTTTCAATTTCAAAAAAAAAAAAAAAATACTTAAAAACCAAAACATGTTTCAAAATAACTCGTTCGTGAAACCAAAATCAGTCAATCAACCAAACATCAAACAGATAGTGGGTAATAATCGGATCAGTGTCACTGCCACTAACTATTCTGTGACACACGCTGAAGTTTGGGCCCACTATGTTTCTCGCTTCGGAGCCGTGTCTGTATCACTAATTTTTTTTTTCAACAATAGAATGTAGCCGATTAGTCGTCTACAAAGGTGAGAGAGGGAACTTCGGAACTATAGCCTACTTTTTAAACAATCAACCGAGACCAAAAGCTCACTTCGAGGGAAAAAATTACACTATTTTTCTGAATATCTCACCCTCGAGCTCGTTTCTGATTAGGCAATTCAAGGACCAGTGAGAATTCTTAGCTACTTCCTCTTTTATTTCTGCTATTTTTTATCTTCTGTTTAACATTACACCTTCAACAGACCTGTCAAATATATTATATTTCAAAAACACGGTATATTCACAACAATCTGTGTAGCTGTTTATTTAGGTGATTATTTTTTTATTATTATTCTTTACTTGTAAAAACACGTAATGTATATCATGGGTATATAATATGGAAAAGGTTGCGTGTCATGTGGAACTTGAATGCAATGCTGGTAGGGTCAGTCATGATGGTAAGGCCGCGGGGAAGGGACCAGACTAAGCACGATCCCACGCTCGGCGTTTCAGACGTTCTACGTACGAGAATAAGTCGGCAGTCCGATGCAAGCTGTCACCATGAACCTGACAGTCAAGCAGATAGTGCCAGCTTAAGTGTGCATGCCATGGAGTGGTGACTCATACAATCCGCAACCAAGGCGTTTATACTCAAAGATTTTTTCTTCTTCTCACGTCTAAAGAACCCATTGGAGAAGAACACTCCACGAAAAACAAACATCCTTCAAATCACAAACAGAAGAGATGAAGAGATCTCAAAGAAAAGCCAGTGCTCTCCATTCCTTAAACCCTCTTATCTAGCATGCGGTGGCTGCAGACGTCTCCTCTGATCTAACGTGGGATTCATTTCACAAAAGTTCAAGGAGACAGATGATAAAGATTGACATTGCATTTATATTTTAGAAAATCAAAGTCGACTGGAAAGCAAGAAGAGAGTACCACAAAGGAGAAGTTCTAGAGAAGAAAATGTTAGCATAGAACCTACGGCTACGTCTAGCCAGCCCAGTCTGTAATATGATGAGACATAGTTGCCAAACTAGTACTGCGATTAAATTCGTAAAATCGATGTGTCATGGAAGAAATTTCATTAGAAATATTACAATCAAAATATTTATAGAAAATTCGCTAAAAAGCTACATTACGACGGTGGAAATGTCACTAAAGCCGAGATGCCAGGTGAGAACCGAGAATGTAGCAAATTCTTGTTTGGATTCTACTTTCTTTCTTTGAAAACGACCAATGATAGACGAAAGAATTCGGAATATAACATAAAATATTTTTTTAATGTTCACTCGATACAAGGCGCAAGAGTCACTCAAGGTAGGTGGTTACTGAAGGGTATAGTGTGAATTTTGAGAGTAATAGGTAAGAAGAGCTGTTAACGGTTAACCCAAAGATTGTTTTTATCAGGAAAGCACCCTCTCGGGAAACAGTTCCATAAAGCAGCGGTTCTTGGGAAGGAGTTGCTCAAGTGGAACTTCCATCTTGGAGGAAATAAGGAATGTAGTTCGTCAGATTAGATCATTCTTCATCAAGCACTAAGACGCAAAGAATGCGAATGAGAGAAAAAAAAAAACATTTACGAGAGACGACAATAAAAGAACAGATTTATAAGAGAGAGAAGATGAAGATTAACATTGCATTTAAAATTTTGAAGGTCAAAGTCGACTAGAAAGCAAGAAACCGCAAAAGAGTTTCAAAACTGAGAGGAAAGGATTAGCAGAGAACTTCCATTTACAAAGAGCAATTTCAACGCTGGTAATCTAGTACTGTGCTTAAATTCATGAAGGTCGAGGTACCAAGGAGCGTGGATCACCAGAACAATTAACATAAAACTATTTATAGAAGAATCACGGGGAGGGTACGTTACGATGATGGGAAGGGGATTAGTTGGGTTGATCAAATATATAAATGCAGCTGCGTGTTTCAAGATAATCAACATCCATACATTAAATTTAAACATCAAAGAAAAAAAAATCAAGCTCAGTGAACATTAATAATATATTGTATTAACAATGGTGTACAAATTTCAACAATAAGTATAAAGAAAGTTGCTTCCCTTTTTCCGTAATTAAAAGGGTAAGTTTAGCTAATAAATGTTGAGTACAAAATTGAATGTAATTTAACTACAAAGTTCAATTGAAGTCTTAGCTAAATACAGAATAGTTCCACAGTGTTTTATCAGTGTAGAAAGATATAATGTTCATGAGTGATATCAACAGGAATTAGTATGATTACTCGAATTAGTAATAATTGAGAATTAAAATATCAATATAGCGCCGTGTCTTATTTTCCAAGAATTGAACTGCTACTGGTCTTTTGGTTGATAGTGAGATTCTTTTTATAACGATGGGTAGGCTCCGGATAGCTTGGCGCCAAAAATATAGAAAAGATACTAAAATACGCGATTGGTCAGGAAATGGACCAATCCGTGATTTTAGAGAAAAATTTGAATTACTTGCGATGGGTAAATTGCCCTATAATAAGTATCATGTATTTATAAACCAATGAGAATTGGAGAAAATGTAGGTGTGGCACTACAGGGTGACTAAATCCGAGATGCCAGGTCAGCACCGATAACGTTGTTATTATTCAAGAATCTTTAGATGAGGCATTAGTAAGATTTTTATTACTAAATCATTATTATATCTCACTCAAATTATTCTTAAAATCAAAAAATATTTTCTTGTTCCAAGTAACCTGCAATGGGTTGATAAACCGTAAAAAAGGAATCAATCAAATAGTGATTAGCTGCACAGGCATGTTTTTAGATTAATTTTCATTCTCTCTAATATAAATTTATAGAAACTATTGTGGACAAAAAGTGAGGGATCAGTTTATGTATTGAGTGTAATATATAATTGATACCCCACTTTATATCCACAAAATGATTTCTTGTTTGTTTATCAAATCCTGTTTGAATCCACCTCTTCTCCTCCATCTATGGGTTAATTAGTAAGACTTGTATCACTAAACCATTATTATCTACAAAAAAAGAAAAAATCTTTACGATCTTAAAATATGTCCTGTAAAAGTTTGATAAACCGTACAAAACGAATCAGTCAGTGAATTACTTTGCTACACAAGAACGTCTTTTAGATTTATTTAAATTCATGCAAATATAAATGTATAGAAATTGTCTTTGCCACAAAGTGACTGACAAGTTTGTATATTACTATATTTGACGGCGTATAAGACGCACGGGTGTATAAGACGCATCCCAATTTCAGCAGGGGAAATCAAGAAAAAATTAGTGATTAGTAAAATTATTAATAAATGGTACAGTTCAGGCTATATTTATGAGGTATTATTTTGCTTAAACAAGCCATGATTACAATTAAGCGAAAAGTCAAATAAAAAAAGAACACGAGCCTATAAAATATTTATTATATCTAAAGGTAAAAAAAATAAAAATCAATTATTGCAATTGAGCAAACAGTGCAGTTAACATTAAAATTTTATTCATCTTCAAATCATAGAATTCTTCGTCTTGGTTATCAAAACTCTGATACTCATTTTAAATACTTCTATCATAGTCGTTAAATAATGCGTTATCTTCCGTTCCAATGTGAACATTGCTAATGCCACACTTTTTAAAAGATTTCACAACAATTTCTGGTCTAATATTATCCCAAGCATGCTTCACCCATTCCCAGATTTGGGCAATGTTAGGTTTTTATTCTTCCTGTATGTGTAATGTCGTGATCAGGCGTCTTCCACTGCTCCTATATGTTTAAGTCTACGCTAATAGGAGTTGCTATGTAGCTAATTTCAAACGACTATCGCGAATTATAAAACTACATATAAGACGTAAGGAAAAAAAATACGCCTTATATGACGTCAAATTCGGTAATTGTAATATGGAATTGATTCACTATTTTATATCCGCATTATAATTGCTTGTTTATCAAATTCTGATTAGGTATGAATCCATCTCTACTCCCCCAACTATGTGTTAATAAGGAAGACTTGTATCACTAAATCATTATTATGTAAAATGAAGAAAATATCTAGAAATATTTTCTGGCATGAATAACCTGCATGGGTTGATAATGAATTACTGTCAATAAAATAAGGATTCTCTACACAAGTTTTTCTTTGAGATTTATTTCCATTCTTTGAATTATAGATGTTTATAAAGTACCTAAGACACAAACTGAGGAATCTATTTATATATTGACCGTAATATAGAATTGATAACCCACGTTACTGTTCTCTAACTTTAACTCAGTTATAACGCATTTAAACACACACTGAAACTTATAAAAATTCATCTGAAAGTTAATAGAAAATACAAATGTAACCACCTCATCCACATGGAAAAAAGACTAAATGTACTATAGCCACTAATAGTAAAAAAGACAAACCAACACTCAATAACATCAAATGTGAACACGGTCAAAATGTGCTGACCATGTTTAAAATATTAAAAAAGTATTCCAATCTCTCGAGAAAAAAAAACTATACAATGAATTCAAGCTATAATATAAAAAAAAATCCTTGACAGTGACTAATAGATTAGCCGAAAGCGCTCGGCTAAATAGTACATTTAGAAAGTTTTTTCACACTTTCCGTCTAGAAAAGAAAAATCTTATACGAACACAAGAAAAATTAAATAAAAAGCTTATTCACAGAAACTTGACAGTCGTCTTTAATGAAACTTCTATAAAAGAGAGTCTACTGCCAAAATACACAGTTATATATATATATATATATATATATATATATATATATATATATCTGTATGTGAGATGGTGTATTAATCACAATTTCCTGTAATTCTGTCTTGATTTCATGACCGAAGGAGGAAATGACGTGAAATCAGTTTTAAAATCTTTATTCCAGCTGGTATACATGACTACACAGAGTCAGTCATCAGACGGCGTCGTTAAATATATATATATATATATATATATATATATATATATATATATATATATATATATATATATATATATATAATGAAATCAAGGTCTTCAATTAAAGGAATAAGTATTTAGAGACACGTGGCTACAGAGAAATTTTCAAAATATTTGAATAAGCATGACTAAGGATTCCTGTAATTAAAGTTCCTAGGAAATTAAAAATTCAAAGGAAAACTAAGAAGATTTCTGCACAGTTTATGGTTTGATGTGAATCTCAGAGTTCGAGAAAAATCTGGCTTGGAACCTCAAATGCCTCGAAGACTAAAGTATAATCGTTTCATCGTCACCGATCAGATGATGCTTTTTTCTCGGGTCACGATGAGCAGTTACAATTCGCAATGCGATCACATGCTCTGGACGCTTTTTATTTCTAGGGATTAGCAAAGGGAGAAAACTACTAAGAGGCAAAGTGATTGGAAGTTGTGGAGAGCCATGATCACTTATATCCTGAAGGAAAGCAGCTCAATGAAAAACAAGAACAACGGGGGTGGGGACATAGACTTCTTCTTCTGTGTGCTGTAACTTTTCATGCGATCATAGCTCTCCACAACTTCGTTATAATTTTAGCTCTTAGAAAGGTCTATGTTGTCGCCAATGCTTCAGCTCCTTGTTCGGCCATCCACTTTCACCATGCTCTGGACATTTATTCTTTCTGAAATCACCTACAGAATTCAGCTGACGTCATACATACGATCCACGGCTGGCAAAATGGTTAGTTTGTTATCTTCTTCTTGCCAGAATCTTGCATCCACGTTGAATATTGTTGCCTCACGTGTTGATTGCTCGATAGATTTGTTTTCTATGGCTTATCAATTGCAGATTATTTAAAACCAGTTTAGATTGTAGACATTTTTTTCTTTTTTTTTTTTTTGGCGGGGGGGGATAATAATGGTTTAGAAATACACGTCTATTTGAAGAAATAGTGATGGATGCGAACAGACTGAGATAGATAGATAGATAGATAGATAGATAGATAGATAGATAGATAATGAACGAACTATGATAGATAGATAGATAGATAAATAGATAGATAGATAGATAGATAGATAGATATGAATAGACTGTGATAAATAGATAGATAGATATGAACAGACTGACAAAGATAGATAGATAGATAGATAGATAGATAGATAGATAGATATGAATAGACTGTGATAGATAGATAGATAGATAGATAGATATGAATAGACTGACATAGATAGATAGATAGATAGATAGATAGATAGATAGATAGATAGATAGATATAAATAGACTGTGATAGATAGATAGATATGAATAGACTGTGATAGATAGATATGAACAGACTGACATAGATAGATAGATAGATAGATAGATATGAATAGATAGATAGATAGATAGATATGAATAGACTGTGATAGATAGATAGATATGAACAGACTGACATAGATAGATAGATAGATAGATAGATAGATAGATATGAATAGACTGATAGATAGATAGATAGATAGATAGATAGATAGATAGATAGATAGATAGATAGATATGAATAGACTGATAGATAGATAGATATGAACAGACTCACATAGATAGATAGATAGATAGATAGATAGATAGATAGATAGATAGATAGATAGATTCTTGGTTACCATGTAAGGTTATGACCAATACATACATATATATATATATATATATATATATATATATATATATATATATATATATATATGTGTGTGTGTGTGTGTGTGTGTGTGTGTGTGTGTGTGTGTGTTTGAAACCAAGAAGATTTAAAAATATTTGCTCAGTTATTTTGTTCAAATTTTGGGAATTCGGTCCCTCTGAGAAATTTTCAATACAACTTCGTACACATACAAACACACACACATACACAGAGTGCACACACACACACACACACACACACACACATATATATATATATATATGTGTGTGTGTGTGTGTGTGTGTGTCTCTCTCTCTCTCTCTCTCTCTCTCTCTCTCTATATATATATACACATACATACGTACCTTGTAAGATCCACTCTAATTATCCTGACTCCCAAACGAATATTTTTGGGGATGGTCTCATGTTTGTGATTATGCCTCATAAGATTATAAATGCCTCAAATAGATTTGTAGGCGACCTGCAATTCATTCAACATTCAGCATAGGGGAGTCTTCCCACAACAATAGACCACTGGTTGACATACGTATTTAGTCACAAATGGTTCAGAAAAATCTTGCTGTGAATATTTTTGTGGCTGAGAAGACTAGCCCGCGAGATGCAAACTCGGCGACTTTGTGACATTCTCATGTGAAGGGTTGACGAATGCCATATATCTACCAGCTCGTTTCAGCTCAGCGTGACTAACTCGGTTTTTACTAATTACATCAACACCGAAAATCGGATTTCTGTACACATCTCTCTGTAATACAAGTTGTTCCCGGATGTTATTAACTACGTTGAACGTCTGTCTATATTACTGAGATGAGGTATTATGTACATTATTTACATTTTTCGGACCATTGTCCTCATCTTTGTCGCCATATTTATTACAACGTTTCGGCCGTTGTACGCCCCGGCCTTCTTCAGGTGGTTGGAATGTCGAACTGAACCCTTTATTTCACTCACTGGGGTAGACTGTTCTAGTTCCACGTGCCATGTTTGATGGATGTCAGTTATCAGTTATCTCCTGTTGATTCCCCTCTCCAAGTTCTCCACTACCTTAACCTGATATTGAACTCACACTGTTTGGGTCCTGTCACTGGATCTAACCAAAGCCTTTATCCACAGTGCCATGTGTTTTTAAGACAGATCCTGTAAGTTTATTCGTCATCCTTGGGGAGACTGTGCAACATTCACTGCCATGAAACAGGATGGATATCACATAGCAATACAGCGCCCTTTTCTTTATTTCTAACTATGTTTTTTTTCCGTTTTTCAGCACCTTGCCTTTGGAATGCGTCTTCAGCAAGTCCAAGGTCTGTTCGGTTAAGAAAATTTTTTTCTTCTTGTCTTTTCATATATATATATATATATATATATATATATATATATATATAGACTTTTCAATCACGTTCTCAAATTTAAAAGTCTTGATAAACCAATGGCATCCTTGATTTTGTATATAAACACCTGCAACCAAATGAATCCTACATTTGCCTTGATAATGTCCCTCAGAGTGCGATACCCGTCGGCCGAGAATAGATTTTTGTCTTTTCATATATATATATATATATATATATATATATATATATATATATATATATTCTTGTGTAGCGTTCCTTTAAGACATAGACGATCATGGCTCTTAGCAAATGTTCTTGTGTGTTTCTTAGCAGTTTTTTCTCCTTTTGCTAAGAGTCTCGTTCTACCATCCGTCCACACAAACTCTTTAGGTAAGTGACGAGCTACCTCCCTTTATTTCTTTTGGACTTAAGATGCCCTGTGAGGCTTGCGTTTTCCAAGCCTTCCTTCCTCATTATGTTTCCTATGAATTCCAGCCGTCTTTTCCTGATTCTGATCATAAGTGTTCATTTTGATGTCATTCTCTTTAAGACTTCCTCGTCGCTTACTCGATCCGTCCATGGAATTCTTAGTATCCTTCTGTAGCACCACATTTTTGTTGCCTCTAAGTTTTAACGTTATACTATGAGAAAAAGGGATGCATATCACATAGATATTCAGCACACGTAACGTTGTTTTTTCCGTTTGTCAGCACCTTGCTTAGCTTTTGGAATGCTCCTTGCGCTAGTCCAAGTCCCGTTCGGCTAAGAATAGGTCTTCTTCCTGTCCTTTATATATATATATATATATATATATATATATATATATATATATATATATAAAGCGTTCTGGTGAAATAAATTATTATAAATGGAGCTTTAAAGTGGTCTGTTTTTCTTTAAAATATTTAATATATATATATATATATATATATATATATATATATATATATATATATATATTTGTTGTGCGTCTCTTTAAGACATAGGTGATCATGGCTCTTAGCATGTTTTCTTGTGTGGCTCTTAGCAGTTTTTCTCCATTTGCTTAGGCTCTCATCCGCCCTAGTTCTGCTATTCGTCCACACAAAGTAAGTGGCTAGCTACATTCCTTTATCTCTTTTGGGTTTAAGATGCCCTGTGAGGCTTAAGCTTTCCAGGTCTTTCTTCCTCATTAGGCTTCCAATGTATTTCAACCGTCTAACTTGCTCCGTCCTTGGAATTTCCAGTATCCTTCTGCTGAATCACATTTTGCTGCATATAAGATTATTCCTCACCCGTGGAGAGACTATAGCTTTCGCTATCATATAAAAGAATCACATAGCAATCCAGCACTCATCTCCTTGTTTCTAATGAAATTCTTCCGTTTGCCAGTAACTTGCTTAGTTTTTGAGAGACTTCTTTCTCTAGTCTAATGAGTGTTCGGACGTTGTTGTCGCATATACCATCTTCTGGTAAAACGGAACACAAATTTTTCTTTCTTTTACTGAAAAAAATTTCACCCAAATGGAGGTAATAAATCCACTAAAGCACAATTCATTCGATATTGAAAAATATCTTCATTTTGATTGTCATACACCATTGAGCAAATTTATTGGAATAAAACGAATAATTCCGTTATTATTATTATTATTATTATTATTCGTATTTCTCCAATGATACATGACCCAGTACACATGTTATTACTTAGTATGCCTATTCCACGAAGTCGTTCCTTGCGGACTGGCCACAGATTCCCGATTGGATTTAAATCAGAAGAGTTTCAGGGCCAGTCTATTGTACTTTGACTTTCTCATGGTAAAGCTTGCCATTGTGTTCCAACTGCGTTACAATTTTTGTGCGCTTTCTTGGACTAACGTCAATCGCAGGCAATAGCAGTAAGACAACTAATCGACAGTCGAGACAATACTATCTGGGCGTGATAAAAAATCTGATGCAATTGTGGACGACGCAATATTTTTCAAGACCAAACGCATTCAATCAAACACTCAAAAATAGATTCATATTACTGCACACCACTGCAAATGATATAATCTGAGGAGAAAATAGAAATCGATTATACCCTCTAAATCCAGTGGGTCGAAAATTGACCGTATGGTGAAAGAAAGGAAACTAAAGGGGTTGTTTCAATTAATTTGCACAAGGGTTTAGGAATGATATTCATTGAAAAATAAGCGAAAATTTATTTCTATTAAAATATACAACGGAAAGACTCTTTCATAAACTAGAGCTCAAATATTCTAAGACAGGTTTACATAATTTTGAAAAATGTTACAAAATAAAGTAGATATATTTATTTCACTTCCAAATTACGGGTTATGATTTGAAAGATCTAAACAACATTTAAAACAGAGAATAATAAAACTGCTATCAACATTATGTAAAATTTAGTTCTATTCAAATTCTGAGTATTGGTTGATTGCTAAGGGTTTCAAATACGACAAAGCAAGCTTCATATCAAACATAATACGGAAACTTGTACTAAAATGACAATTGCTGCTTGAATAGAAAAGTCTGCAACAGTATAAACCAAAACCAATTTAGATGGTATAATCAACTACTCGCAAGACAAAATAAATGTATTTCTCTAAAAAAAATACGAGGGTTGATTGATAAGAGAGGTTTCTAATTCTATAAAAGGAATTCGGGAACATAGGATAATCAACTGTTAAAACCAGAGAATATAGCTTGTTAGAACACATGCCATGGGGATAGCGATAGAACGGCGAGAGGTTCGCAAAGTTCCGTCTGTTGGAAATCGGTTGTTGATAATTAAGGTTTGCAGAGCTATGAGGCAACTTTTGGACCAGACCGAATAATAAAAGCAGGTATCAAACTGAGGAAAACATATTTCTCGTCAAATTTGCGAGGGTTGATTTATAAGTAAGATCTCCAATCTTATAAAATAAATGTTATGCTATTATAATGACTGTATAATGAAACTGGTATCAAACGTAAGTCTATTTATTTTTAAAATAACGAGGACTGATTGATAAGTAAGGTTTCTAATATTATAAAATAAATTTTCGAAGATATAGGATAATGAACTGGTATCAAAATCACGACGGTTAGTGGATAATTATGGTTTGCAGGTTTATGGGAAAGCTTTTAGACCAGACAGAATATTGAGAAAAGGTATCAAACTGAGAAAAAACATATTTCTCGTCAAATTTGCGAGGGTTGTTTTATAAGTAAGGCCTTCAAACTTATAAAATAAATGTTAGGCCAGACTGAATAATGAAACTGGTATCAAACTGAAGACTACTTATTTTCAAAATGACGTGTACTGATTGATAAGTAAGATCTCCATGAATCTGAATCCAATTTTAGATTGAATGAAACTGGTATCAAACTGAAAACTACTTATTTTCAAAATGACGTGTACTGATTGATAAGTAAGATCTCCATGAATCTGAATCCAATTTTAGATTGAATGAAACTGGTATCAAACTGAAGACTACTTATTTTCAAAATGACGTGTACTGATTGATAAGTAAGATCTCCATGAATCTGAATCCAATTTTAGATTGAATGAAACCTGGTATCAAATGAAAGTTATTTATTATTCCGATTATCTGTCTAAAACTTGAGGTTTTAGTTTATCACGGAAACTAAATTGACACAGTTGTGTTCAGTAAGGGCTAACCGAGGGTTGGGTAGGTGTATCTCCAAAAGCCTGATCCTAATTTTCCCTCGCTGGAATTTAATAACATTTATTACTGGTATGTGTGCATTTGAGTTCTTTCTTTCTTTCTTTCTTTCTTTCTTTCTTTCTTTCTTTCTTTCTTTCTTTCTTTCTTTCTTTCTTTCTTTCTTTCTTTCTTTCTTTCTTTCTTTCTTTCTTTCTTTCTTTCTTTCTTTCTTTCTTTCTTTCTTTCTTTTTTCTTTCTTTCTTTCTTTCTTTCTTTCTTTTCTTTCTTTCTTTCTTTTTTCTTTCTTTCATTTTCTTTCTTTCTTTTTTCTTTCTTTCTTTTTCTTTCTTTCTTTCTTTCTTTTCTTTCTTTCTTTCTTTCTTTCTTTCTTTCTTTCTTTTCTTTCTTTCTTTCTTTCTTTCTTTTCTTTCTTTCTTTCTTTCTTTCTTTCTTTTCTTTCTTTCTTTCTTTCTTTTCTTTCTTTCTTTCTTTTCTTTCTTTCTTTCTTTCTTTCTTTCTTTCTTTCTTTCTTTCTTTCTTTCTTTTTCTTTCTTTCTTTCTTTCTTTTTTTTCTTTCTTTCTTTCTTTCTTTCTTTCTTTCTTTCTTTCTTTCTTTCTTTCTAACCATTCTTTCTTTCTTTCTTTCTTTCTTTCTTTCTTTCTTTTTTTTTTCTTTCTTTCTTTCTTTCTTTCTTTCTTTCTTTCTTTCTTTCTTTCTTTTCTTTCTTTGATCAGGACATTTATCGAGTCATTTTTAGTGGCTTGTGTCATTATCTGAATTGCGGGGAGTTTTTTTTTTTTTTTCTTCTATTTTCGTGTTTAATTTTTATTCGTGCAAATCATTTTTTTTAAAATACATCACGCCGGAGTTAGTTTCTTCGGAATGCTTAACAGTCTGATTTTGAAGGTCGAATGCAAGTCAGTCGCTCTTTCGACGGCAAATTTGGCGTCTCTGTTAACGACACTCTCTTCCTCGGTGCCGTTAATTTCTGATGAAGTGTGTTTACCTCTTTCATGATCCTTATTTTTATTTTTTTAATTTGAAATAAAATAAGGGGAAAGATTTTTATTCACTTTATACGCAAGAGCTTAAAAGGAAGATTCGCTTGGACGAACTGAGATACTCAGGCAGACAAGACGGTGAACACAAATTAATCTACAGAAATACACACACAAACGTGTGAGCGTATATATATATATATATATATATATATATATATATATATATATATATACATGTAGGTATATATATATTTTTGTATATATATATATGTATGTATATATATATATTAGTTGAAAGGATCTTTTTATTCGACATTATTTCTTGTAACTATCTACATTATTTTTTGGCGGGCACAGGGGTTTGAATTGCATAAATAGGGAATTGAAACCTTCCTCTTTCGCCCTAATCTCCGGGGCCACTCTGGTAGCGGCACGTTTCGACTAAAGAATCGTGATAAAGTTCGATTCTAGTCGGAGGCACAGTTTTTTCTCTAATACGCCTTGCAAACTAGAACGGTTTTTATTAAATTCACTCTTTAAGCTTCCCACCATATATATATATATATATATATATATATATATATATAGTTTAAAAGTGAGGTATATTTATCAGGGAAAGATCGTATGCAAATATAAAAGTGAATATTGGAGTCAACACTTTAAAACCCAGTAATTTTAAAAGTTACTCCAAAAATCGCTTGAGGAGGAAATGGAACTAATGTCTTTAATTTAATTTCAAAATTAAATTCAGACTTTCAGCTTCCATTTTTGAAACATGGTTAGAACTGTGTAGCGAAAAAAAACATATTTTAAATCAATTATTTATTTATATATATATATAT
Source organism: Acanthosepion pharaonis (assembly GCA_903632075.3). Classification (NCBI taxonomy): domain Eukaryota; kingdom Metazoa; phylum Mollusca; class Cephalopoda; order Sepiida; family Sepiidae; genus Acanthosepion; species Acanthosepion pharaonis. Next base: position 613,182 of record CAHIKZ030001211.1, read on the forward strand.
ATATATATATATATATATATATATATATATATATATATATTCAACAACTGGTATGAAAAAACTAAGGTTTTATATATATTATGAAATGGACAATTATTTTAAGACATTTTATTATATATATATATATATATATATATATATATATATATATATATATATATATATATATATATAATTACCTAAACGCATACAAATGAAAAAGAAATCCTGAACATCTGAATGCATGAATATATAGTCATTTCTAAATTTATATATATATATATATATATATATATATATATATATATATATATATATATATATGTGTGTGTGTGTGTGTGAAAATATATAGAAAATAGGAAGGAACTGGTTAGGTAAATAATAAGATAACCCTTTATGAAGTCGTCAAAAACAAACGTTACGAAAATTTTCTCTTTTTTTATATGCACAATTCCTTTCATAATAAAATAAAATAAAATAAATGAATAAATCTCCATAGACAAGCAAACTAGACGATGGCCAATACATCTTCCGTTTCATTTTTGACACCCCCACCTTTCCCCGACTTGACACCTTGAAAGTATCTCTATACCGCTACTTATTATAAACACCCTACACTCGCCTACCCAATTTAGACAATTCACCATAGCTGTTACCATGGGGATTTTGATTTCAATTTTAAAACAAGTAAATTGCAGATATACGTTATTCCAACAAAAATTTCGCTTGAAGATGGAACGGAGCCCATTTTAGTTTCAACTCAATTTAATTTAAAGGATTATATTGAAGTTTTCGGCTCTTGTTTTGAAACATGAGACCTCTTATGTAGCGATTTGGAATAATATTTTTAAATAAATAATTATATATACATATATATATATATAGAGAGAGAGAGAGAGGGAGAGAGAGAGAGAGGGAGAAAGAAAGAGAGAGAGAGAGATGAACTATATGTATTATCTCTCCATGCGTACATATATTCATAAATGAAAAAAAAAAACATCGATGCATATAATTTATATTATTAATTTATATTAATGATACATTGATATTTTTCCTTGCTGACTGGGCAAATCTCAGTTTCGTGCCCGGTAAAATAGTCGGGTATTGAATGAAATGCAATAATTTCAATGAAAACTAACGGCTGTAATGATATTGGAGCTGTCAATTTATTTACGTAGTATATATATATATATATATATATAGCATAATGAGAAACCATGAGACGTTACTTGTAAACAAACCTCAGAAAACAGTTATTTCTGAAAAAAAGATCGAGGTCGATCTGACATATCAAAACTACATATATTTATAGATAAATATAAAAAATATATATAAAAATTATAAATAAATACTTTCATAAAAAACATTATTATTTGTTTTACTTTCCAACTTTTTAGTTGTTTTTTTATATATATATATATATATATATATATATATATATATATATATATATTACACCAAAAACATGTCAAATCGCTACACAATTGAAGTCGTGTTTCAATGCGTTTCAATGCATCTCATCAGGCAATTGTAAATTACTGACGATTGAACGATATATTTAGATTTAAAAGGCTTTGAAATATTCAAACTGATCGCTCATATAGCTCAATGTTTTAATTAAACAGAACATATTTTATACAACAGGAATTAAGATTACATTATGATATTTTTTCAATAATTCAGTATACATTGACTGATTTGAAAATGCTTGTAAATTATTATTTCCTATTTTATGATACACACACACACATACACACACACACACACACACACACATATATATATATATATATATATAAAAATTTAAAAAAATCCAGAAGACATGCATTTAACGGATGTCAGAATTCATTGAAAAATACATCCCTACCCCTACGAAAACGTAACTAATAACTGATACATCAAAATATAGACATAATGAACACGCAAACACTCCTTGTCTGGTTGAATGGATTTCTCTGTATCTTTGGAAACGTGAATTAAGATTTTGCCGTGCTTTTAAAACCGAGAAATAAGTTACTCTAAAATTCGCTTGAAGATGAAATGGAGCTACTGTCGTTAATTTAATTACAAAATTAAATTCGAGGCTTTTAGCTTCCATTTTTGAAACGTGGTTAGAACTGTGTAGCGAAAAAAAATATTTTAAATCAAATAATTTATAAAATTAATGCTCTGTAAATTTACATTGAGCACTATTTTGTAAAAATAAAAATATCAATAAGAACACCGGATTATACATCTTACTGTTCTTTCTTTTTATTTATAAACACACACATAGAGTTTGTTTTTTTGTTTTAGATGTTGAAAGAAAGTTAAATTTGCCAGAATCCTTTTGTGGACAAAAAAAAATCGTTATGAAAATATCCGTGATTGTTCGCCTTGATATAGTTGGAAGACGAAATGAGCCGGAAAAAAAACTAAGATTTTTTTTTTCCATTTGTCGTATACCAATTTGTCTAGTTCACAGAAATTTTATTATATATATTTATGACCAAACAAGTACAAAGAATAATCTCTCAGGTTTTAAGCACCTTGGAAGCGTATGATATATTTCTCTGCATATTTAACAGATATGAGTTTTTTATATATATATATATATATATATATATATATATATATATATATATGAAGGAATATAGTCTTAAGATGTGCTGTATTTATGGGATAAAGTGCTCAATATCAGACATAAAGCGTGTGTAAATATAAAAGTCAACATAGAAGTCAACAGAATTCAATCGTCAGGCCACCTTTTATATATATATATATATGTGTGTGTGTGTGTGCAAACAGGTATAGAGAACAAAGATAGATAGAGGATCAAAAGAAAGGAAAATGTGAAGAACCGTAATCGTTGACCTCCAACTTTATTCAAAGGGAGTTGGCATTCAAAAATCGAGGAAGAAAAAACAGCACCACAGAAAAAAAAAAAAGAAAAGCTTGAAAATGACGGAAAGCGGTTGGTACAATGAAAAATGGAAATCTTTATATATATATATATATAATATATATATATTATATATATATATATATATATATATATATATATATATATATATATATATATATATACATATCTTTATATATATCTATATATATATATATATATATATATATATATATATAATTCTTCCGGATAAATATAGAAAATGTTAAATAATATATATATATATATATATATATATACACCTCAAGACCCATATGTGGAATTGTCTGTACATTTCAAGCACTTTCTTACCAGTTCATAGCACTTTCAAAGCTCTCAAGTACATAATTCAGTTACACTTAATTAAACTTTAATTTGATTTTAAGCGACATTTTTGAAGACGTTTCTTACTCTAACTTAGCCCGTTTTTATATCTTTTTTCTTTATTTCTTTTAACTCATTTTATGTCCCCTAGTTTCTACTGCTTTCTTTTTTTTCTAAGTCATTTTAATCCCCCCCCTCTTATTTCTATACATAAGTCCTTTTTCAGTCAGCTTCATTTCACGGAGTGCGCCGTACCTTTTTTTTTTTATTATTCAACTCAGTTCTCCCTCATTTCATGTCTTCTCATTGAAATATTTTCTTTCGAATTGAGGACGCCCTAGCAAGCTATAAATATTTAGTTTTATTCATTCATTTAAGCTTACGTGAAGAAGGTTTCTTGTGCAACGTAGCGTTTACCGGCTCATAAAATGAAATTAGTATATTGACTTTAAATTCCAACCAGGTGAACCTCTAAAAGTCTTGATTAGAAGAATCTAGCAGATTATCTCTTCTCAGATCAAGCCCGTGTGGCTCAAGGTTGGGAAAGGTCTAGCTTGTAGAATTCAATAGAACCCAAACGAAACTAATAAAGCCCCACCAACACCGAGCAGACCCCAGAATTTGACCATTCCAGGTGGCACTTTTCTGTGGATCCGATTCTTAAGAGAATGGTTCACCGATTACTACAATCTTAACCTCTTCACGTATAACGTTATCGTTAATTTGCTTTTATTTCCGCACAAATTGCCTACTAACGTAACAGTGTAATTCTAATGTGTTATGATGTTGATTTGGGGTTAGTAGAGACAAACGCCAAATAACACGTAACAATAAAAAGGATTTTAATAGGTTGGTAAAAAGGTACAGAAATCGCCTGAGTAGTCAATAACTAGCTCATCTAAGAACTTCTACGTCTATATTATTTAAAGTCTCTGTTCACAGACAAGTTCATCTTCAAGAGGGGTGGTAGGTTTCCGACACAACATAATGGCTTCCGGGTTTTTACTGCGTGGACCTTAAGTAAAAAAAAAAAGAAAATTTAAGTCAATAAAATCAAAGCTCATCTCTCCCCTGCTTTAGACGAGGTGGCTCAATGTTGGAAATGTCTGGCTTGTAAAATTCAATATAACCCAAACGAAACTAGTAAAGTCCCAACAACACCGAGCATACCCTAGAATTTTACCATCCCAGGTGGCACTTTTCTGTGGATCCGATTCTTAAGAGTTCACCGTTTACTACAATCTTAACCTCTTTACGTATAAGGTTAACGTTAATTTGCTTTCATTTCGGCACAAAATGCCTACTAACGTAACAGTGTAATTCTAATGGCTTCCGGATTTTTACTGCGTGGAGCTTAAGTAAAAAAAAAAAAAAGAAAATTTAAGTCAATAAAATCAAAGCTCATCTCTCCCCTGCTTTAGACGAGGTGGCTCAATGTTGGAAAGGTGTGGCTTGTAAAATTCAATATAACCACAACGAAAATTATGAAGTCCCTCCACCACTGAACAGACCCCAAAATTTCACCTCTCATGATAGATGGGTTTGCTTTTAATAAGGGTTTTTGCCTTAAACGTCTCTTCGGCCTCAATCTCTCCTTTGACGTCAAGGGAAACTCATATATCCGAGCTATTGGTAAAAATGTCCAGCTTGTTGTGCTGCACTAGTAAGTATTTGGTCTTTTCTGGTATATTCTATCTTTACAAGAGCCAAATCAAACCAAAAATGGAGCATGGTTTGTATAAGAAGAACTGCATAATCTTAACTTGTTTGTTTTTTGTTCAAAAGCGTCTACCTGGCTTTGCGGGTGATGAATTATTTTCCACCGTGCAACTTTTTTCCCGTAAAGGAAAACTCGCGAGATTCTCGCTGTTCTATCGCACGTGTTCTGACGCGCAACATTCAAAGACAAAGAAGTATAAATCAAAGAGGAAAGCGAATAAACAAACAGAAAAAAAAGAAAGGAAGATAAAAACAGAGAGAAGAAGAGATGGAAAAGAAAGACGAAACAGAAAAGGTGTAACAAAATAATAAAGATAAGGAAGGAGAAAGGGAAAAGAATGACAGAAGAAATAGGAAAATGCTGATAGAAAAAAAAAATAAAGTGGAGGAAATAGAAAAAAAGAAAAGGATAAAAAGAGAAAGAAAACTAGCGAAGAAAAAAGAAAGAGAAAATAAAATGAAAGAAAGAAGACGTAAAGAGAAGACAAAACCAAATCAGGATAAAAGAAAAAGAGGAAGAGAAATTGCAACAGTTACAAAAATAAGGAAAATCACAGGAAAAAAGAAAGCAAAAAAAAAATGTCTGTCGGCGGTGACCATTAAAACTACTGGAACATACACCCAGCAGGATGGTTTCCCGCTCAATATAATCCTGACATCTTCAAGTCAGAAATTTAATGTTATCTTTCTCGTATAACCACATGACTTAACTTGCCTTTCTTATGATCATGTAACAGGACGCAACATTCCTCTAGCTTGATTGGCTCAATAGGTTCAATATGACCAAGACCAAACTGGTAACGTTCTACCACCACCGAGCAGACCCCGAACGTTCACCTATCATGATGGATAGGTCTCCACACCATCAAGGGATCCCCTTGCCTTGAACATCTATTGGGACTCAAGCTCTCCCGGGACGTCAAGTGAACTCATATATTTGATCTACTGCTAAAGATGAGGGAAAGATAATCGGTCCATTGTACCACTCCAGTAAGTGTCTGACTCCCTTTGCTTTACTCCATCTTTAAAAGAAACAGATCAGACCAAACATGGATGATTGATGCCATATCTATCATGTGGCTTCTCGTCTTGCGTGAATTCAAAAGCGCCCACTCGGCCTTTTCGTTGATGAATTACTTTCCTCCCAACAACCCATTTCAAACAGTTGAAACGTTACGAGCCTCTTGTTGTTCCATCGCTATTCCCGTGGAATGTCTTCTAACGAGATACATTCTCTGGTTTTAACAGTCCTGACTGTTGTGGAGCACTGACCACGCCACGTACACAAGGATCAATCGTCCGCATTCCTTTCGTATTTTATTAGTAAGGAGGAAGTTTCACTCAGACAGCTTCTTCCCAAGAACTGCTGCTTTGTGGAACAGGATCTCGCAAGGATGATTTCAAAATCACAACACCGCTATCTTTCCTGAATAAGGCATGAACTCTACTTGACTTTTTTTACGTTCAGACAACATCACACAATAACCCTCTATCTTGAACGTCTCTTGTGCCTTGTATTGCGTGAATATTAATAAAAAAATGTATTTGCTCACATTCACACAAATAACATTGAATAGGTATAACTTTATGCTAGATTTTTATAACTTTGTTTGGATAACTTTCGAGAAAGTCAAGAACTCAAAATCTGTTGATCGTAAGGCAAGCAACTTCAACCTATTAAAAACCTACTTGTGACGGAAGCCAGATCAATAATAATTAGTATGGTGAGGCTGTGGCCCTATATTTCATAACGAAGCCTAGATAGTTAACACGCTGAGTAGAAGTGCGTTGTTCGTATTTGATGATAACAAAAGAAATGATATTGATAACGAATTTGACCTTACTATTTGACTACCTGGATAGGTTTAGGGAATTGAATGGAAAAGAAAGAAAGAAAAGCTAGATGAGGCGATAATGCTCTCATGCTTTTAATGTCTGCTTCAGTGAATTTTACATCTTTTCATTTGTATCATCTTATTTTTTAAATATTTTCATGGAAGGTCACAGAATAAATGCCCAAGCCACCTTAGCACTTTTCTTTTGAGGTTGCCCCAGGCCTCGGGTAATGACCCCAGTCTCCTCCTAACGAAGAAGTTTTGCCTGGGGAGATGCCGGGCATTATCCTAATATTATTTTCAACCTAACCGGCCGGAGCGAATTCATACACGGGGAAGTATGATGTATTTTGCAATATTTTGTTAATGCTAAGTTCTGATATTTAACGAAGCAATAGGAAAATTTTCACGGTTGGAAGGGCGAAAAAGACATATTAGCAATGTTGCTGGATTTCAGTGAGAAAGAAAGAAAGAAAGAAAGAAAGAAAGAAAGAAAGAAAGATAGAGAGAAGTATCCTTGCCTGTATCTCATAAATGATGGACTTTTCTGTTTTGATCGCGTTGGAAAAGATAAAGACATCAGAGATGCAGTTTAGTAAAAGAAAGAAAGAAACAATCAAAATATATAAACGTTTAACGTCTCCTATCAACATCTCATAAATACTGAATTATTCCATTTTGATTTCGCGGAAAGACGGAAAAGACATATGAGAGACGATATTTGGTTTCAGTGACAAAATTTATGAATGAGAGAAAAAAATGGAGGGAAGATAGAATTGTTTAACGTCTGTTTCACTGAAATGGCAAAAGTTGTCAATTTCAATTTTTTGGTATATTACAATTATACTTTTTTCATTTGTACCTTATTATTATTGTAATATTTTGTTAAAGGTGTTAAGCTCAAATAATTAACGATGCCATAGGTTTTAGGGTTAGGGTTAAGGGAATTTTTACGTAAGGGTTAGGGAATTTATACGGCAGGGTTAGGGTTAATCGAATTTCTACGGCAGGCTTAGAGTTAGGGTTAGTGAAATTCTACGGCAGTGTTAAGGGAAGTTCTACGGCAGGCTTAGGGTTAGGGTTAGTGGAATTTCTACGGCAGTGTTAAGGGAAGTTCTACGGCAGGGTTAGGGTTAGCGTTAGACGAATTTCTACAGCAGGGTGAGGGGAATTTCTACGGCAGGGTTAGGGTTATGGTTAGTAGAATTTCTACGGCAGTGTTAGGGGAATTTCTATGGCAGGGTTAGGGTTAGGGTCAGTGGAATTTCTGTCGCAGTGTTAGGGTTATTTCTACGGCAGGGTTAGGATCGGGGTTAGGGGAATTTCTGGGGAGTTTTGCTGTCCTAGAATTCCCGATGAACGTAACTTAAGAAAGGAGAATCATCAGAAAATTCAAATAATAGACACATGAAATTTTCAGAAGTGTTTCTAGTTACGTTGAAGGATTCAATTTTTCTAACCAGTCACGACAGCTTTAATTGTATCGCTAAAAATGTTAAATCACTAATTTTGTTTTACGGCATATCAACACCTCAATGGCTTATTTAATGACAACGAGATCTTTATTGATGATAATTTTTTTTTTTTTTCAAGATTGTATTCCTGGTAATTTTTCCCTTCAAAAATGCACTGCTATTAATATTATTTTTCAAAAATGTACTGCTGGTAAATTTTCCTCCAAAAGTGTATTGCTGTTTTTTGTTTTTCTTTAATGAATTTCTGGTAATATGTTTTTGTTTTTGTTTTTTGTTTTTCAAAAAAGTGTTGCTGGTAATAATGTATTGCTAGCAGTAATTTTTTCCTTCTAAAATTCATTGCTGATAATTTAAGAAAAATAATTGCTGGTACTAAAACCTATTTTTACACTTTAATAGTATTTTGACCCCAGATTTGGATTAACTATTTGCCCACAGCTAGAACCCTAACAGTAAGGGTGGGCATGAGAAAACTAACAGTTAAGAGGTGGTTCAACGCTCCTCAAAACCTCCTGATAAGAGGCCTTGCTGTTGGATGCAGTTTATCGTCTTACCCAGGACGCGGGTGTAGTTTATCGTCTTACCCAGGGCTCGGATGTAGTTTACCGTCATATCCACGACGGTAAATCACTGATGTAGAAAATGTAGCCAATATAAGTGTTAAATTACTTTAATTCAACCGTCATGTTTTTGATTTTATTTACGATATATGTTACGACATTCTAGAATTATTTAAGATCGAATGTCAGTGCTGAAGAATAAAATATAATGTTCGCTCTAAAACTATAATTGATGTATCGTTAACCAATACTCTTATAGATACTGGGTTGCTATTTATAGACTAGATAATAAGACTCTTCAATAACTACCTTCATGGCTCCAATGTAAACCGGATCTATTTAACACAGAACGAAAACCAAAGGAAATCCTATAGAAGTTTGTAAAGATGAACGTGAAGGAAGGAATAAAAATTAATCGTAAGAAAAGAAGAGACCAACATACGACTTTAAAACTGGCAATACCAAAATTATCAATTACATCAGCATCTACTTTCTATGAGCCATTTCCTTTCAGGACGTAGGCGACCATGGTTCCCCCACCTCTCTCTATCTCTTGCTGCTCTCAAAAAATTCCTTCTTTCTGCCACTCCTCCAGACCACGTTTTGTCATCCAATTGCTTAAAGCCTCTAGGTATGTCATGCTGTTGTTTTCACTTGTCTCTCTTTCGCTCTATTCGACACGTGAGTATCAGACTCTCCAGGCCCTCTTTCCTCATTATATGTCCCAGTAACTTCAGCTGTCTCTTCCTAATGTTAGGTATAAGACTCCTCCTTGTTTGATCTGTAAATATAGTTTTTACCTTATAACAATATCAAATAAACGGTACAAATTAATACAGAATTTTTAATGATTTAATTTTTTTTACAAATTTTTCGAATTAATTTTTTTTTTCAAAAAATGACAATAATTTTTGTAAAAATACATTATTCATCGAAAACTTGTTTTTCTGAACTCAATACTGCCCATAATATATCTTATTCAAAATAGCTTTTCTAATTCAATAATGTTTAATTTTATTTCATTTTTATTTTACCAATCAGAGCAGATTTTCAGTAAGTGAGGGTCTTTTTTAACAAAAAATATAATATATTGATTTAAAATCTCCAAGGACTTGGCCTTATAACTAATATAATCAATAAGGATGACAAAAATGAATTTCTCGAAATATCATAAATTAAATGGGTGTGGGTTATTATGTGTCCCAGGAACTTCAGCTACCTCTGCCTGAAGTTAGATATAAGCCTTCTCCTTGTTTGCATCCTCGTTAAGATCTCATTGTTGTCCACTCACTCAGTCCATGATATCCTTAGTATCCTTCTGTAGAATCACATCTCTGTCGCCTCGAGTCTCTTCTTCATCTTTGAGGAAATCGTTCAACATTCGCTGCCGTAAAGAAGGACAGATGTCACGTAAGAGCAAAGTGTTCTTTTCTTTGTTACCAACAGCATTTAGGAAATGTGTTAATAGAGAACGGATAATGCGACACGGAAATCTGTAGACGTACTTCCTTTTCTTTTTATGTGCCGTGTCCCTTCAGATCGTAGGCGATCATGGCTCTCCACTTCCTACTATCTCTTGTAACTCTCATTAATTTTTGTCCCTTTGCTAATTCCCCCAGGCCTTGTTCTGTCATCTACTTGCTCTAGCTCGTCAGCTATGCCACGCATTGCTTTCCCTTGTCTCACTTTCCCTCTATTCGACACGTGAGTATCAGATTCTCCAGGCTCTCTTTTCTCATTATGGGTCCCAGAAACTTCAGCTGACTCTTCCTGGTGTAAGGTATAAGCTTCCTCTTTGTTTGCATCCTTTCCAAAACCTCATCGTTGCTCACACGCTTGGTCCATATTATCCTTAGCATCTTTCTGTATAACCATACCTCCGACGCCTCAAGTCTCTTCTACATTTTTGAGGTGACCGTCCAGCATTCGCCGCCGTAAAGGAGGACAGATGAAACGTAGCAGCTCAGTAGTTTTTCCCTTGTTACCAACAAACCCTTCCTGTTTAGCAATACTCTGCCTAGCTTTTGGAATGCGTGTTTGGCCATCCCAACAGGTCTACGGATCTCAGCGTCGCACTTGCCGTCCTCTGTCAAAACACTTTCCATATATTTAAGATAGCGTAATATGCCTTCTAGAAGCTAAGCAAAGTTATTAGAAAAAACGAACATATCTTTAGAAACAAATAGATATCTAATGACCTATAATATCGTATTTAATTGCAATATCGCTCCGTGTATATTGCAGCCGTACCGGTTATGATGATAAGCTACATCTAACAGCAAGGTTTCTGATCAGGAGCTTTTTAGGGCCATGGAATCAACTCTTAATTGTTGGTCCACTATGACCTGGAGTGGTAGCACCTGTTAGGATCTCAGCTAAGGGCAAATAGTTGACATCTACAGTGGGGTCAAAGCACTATGAAAGTGTAAAAAAAATATTTTATTACCAGAAGAAAAAATAATACCAGCAATACATTTTCGGAAAATAAAAATGTTGTCGGCGTTAAAAAACCCATTGAGATTCATATGCCCCAAAACAAGCCAAACCAAACCATACCAATCTATATGGCAGTGAATATTGTGCAAGCTCATCACAGATGGAGAATAGACTTGTGATTCTACCGAAGGAAGCTGAGCATAACACGGCCTGAACATGCGAACGATGAAATTTTTGAGCAGATTGAAGAACGAAAGACACATATGCTTAGAATCCGAAAGAGACGAATTGAAATTTCTAAGTCACATAATGAATAAAAAAGGTTATTATTTACATTATACGGACTATTGTCCTCATCATTGTCGCCATATTTATCACAACGCTTCGGCCGTTGTACGCTCCGGTCTTCAGTTGGTTGGAATGTCGAACTGAACCCTTTATTTCGCTCACTGGGGTAGACTGTTCTAGTTCCACATGACATTTCTAATGGATGTCAGTTATCAGTTATCTGTTAATTTCCTCTGAATATTCTCCACGGCCTTAACGGGTATTGAACTCACACTCTTTGGAATCACTGGATCTAACTAACGCCTTTATCCACTGGTGACATGTAGAATTGGTTGAATCCGGTGACGAAACAAGGGTTCTAGGTTCTGACATTCCAACTGCCTGAAGAAGACCGGGCAAAGCAACGGCCGAAACGTTGTGATAAATATGACGACAAAGATGAGGACAGTCCGAATAATATAAATAATGTACATAAGACCTCATCTCAGAAATATAGACAGACAAAAAAGGTCATGCAAAAATTTAAACAGACAGGACATATTGGAGATAAAAGGGACACACATCATGTAATCTAATACACGAGCTTGTGTATATGGTCGGCAGGAATTAAGAGAAATAGCAAAGGGCCAGACTTTACAAAGAGCTACAAAGATCCGGAATTTGTGGAGAGCAATGATCGCATAAGCCCTGAAAGGACTCAGCACATAGAATAAGAAGAAGGTCCTCACGGGCTGCTCCAATAACGTTTTCTCGAAAATAGTCAAGCTAAAGTATAACTTCTTAAAAACTACAAAATAAGAGAATTATATTTTCTGTATTTCTTTAAAAAATACCAAAGACTTCATTCGTTCTTATTCAAGGTTATTCACTCAAACACACAGACGAATTTGTATGGATTTCTTTTAGACAAAACAAAATAGAATTAATACAGACGAAAAAATAAATATTACCATTTTCATATCATCTAAACACTCCCCCCTATCCCTCTGTCTTTATCCCACCCAATTTTGAAAACTCTTTTTCCATTCCTTCAGACCTTATATTATTTCCTTCATTCTTCCTATATTCCATCGTCTTCTAATTCTTCTTCTTTTAATAATAATAATAATAATAATAATAATAATAAGGCAAAAACTTTCTTCTTTATGTTTTTTTTTTTTGTCTTTTTTCTTTCCGGCATATCTAGCTATTTATTTTAAATAATTTTAACAAGACTTCTTTTTTTCTTCTTCTTCTTCTTCTTCTTCTTCTTCTTCTTCTTCTTCTTCTTCTTCTTCTTCTTCTTCTTCTAATAATAATAATAATAATAATAATAATAATAATAATGCACCGAATATCTTCTTCCTTATTTGTTTTTTTTCTTTTTACTTTGCGGCATTTCTAGCTCGTTTTTTTTCAATAATTTTACTTCTTCTTCTTCTTTTTCATCATCATATTGTTGTTGTTGTTGCTGTTCTTCTTCTACTTCTCTTCTTCTTCTTCTAATAATAATAATAATAATAATAATAATAATAATGCATCAACTATCTTCTTCCTTATTTGTTTTTTTTTTCTTTTTACTTTGCGGCATTTCTAGCTCGTTTTTTTCAATAATTTTTACTTCTTCTTCTTTTTCATCATCATATTCTTCTTCTTCTTCTTCTTCTTCTAATAATAATAATAATAACAATAATAATAATGCACCAACTATTTTCTTCCTTATTTTTTTTTTTTCTTTTTTTCTTTCCGGCATCTTCTTCTTCTTCTTCTTCTTCTTCTTCTTCTTCTTCTTCTTCTTCTTCTTCTTATTATTATTATTATTATTATTATTATTATTATTATTATTATTATTATTAAACTCTCTTATACCTTATGACATTTTCCTTTTTTTCTTTCTCGTCTTTTTTTCTCATTTTTGCTATCCCGTTCTTTTCATTAACATGACTTCTGTCTTCCATTCTTCTTCTTCTTCTTCTTCTTCTTCTTCTTCTTCTTCTTCTTCTTCTTCTTCTTCTTTATTCGTTATTTTTTCCTGTACACAATCTTCAAGTCCTTTCCTTTATTTCTTCTCCTTTTCCCTTCCCAAATGTCCCCTTCTACTTCTCTTCAATCTCATTTGCTTTGCATTTTCGAAATTGTCATCATCTCTCCGTCTTCCTCTTCTTCCACTATAATGCAGACGAGGATATTTTATCTAATTCTCAACTGTGACTTCCCTTTCTTTTTCTTATTGTCTTTGTTCTCTTCTTCCTATTCTTCGACATTTTCGATTTCGTATTCTTGCTATTCTCTGTTTTCCCATTCGAAATCCTCCTACTCTTTTTCTTTTTCTTCTTCTCCTTCTTCAACGTCGTCTTTCTTTTGTTTTCTCCTTCTTACTTCGCCGCCATCATAGCATTTCATTCTCTGACAATCACCTATTCCACCTCCTATCCTTAACAGCCAAAAAGCTGACTCAACCATATTTGACGGTGCCACTCACTAAATGAGCGACGAGGCTTTCACAAATTCAACCAACCGTCAAATGTCTTAGACAGGAAAAAACTTAAAGAGTAAACAAATTCAACACAACACAGAAAATAATACTTTTTCTTCAAAACTAAATTTTCAGACTCTCTTACATAAATTAGATTTAGATTTCTTCGTATTTCATTTATTAAGATCTTTCTTTCTTTCGTTGTTTTCCACTTCATTCTTTTTTTTTTGTTTCTTTCGTTGTTTTTCGCTTCATTCTTTTTTCTTTCGTTGTTTTTCTCTTCATTCCTTTTTTCTTTCTTTCGTTGTTTTCCCTTTCATTCATTTTTCTTTCTTTCGTTGTTTTCCTCTTCATTCTTTTTTCTTTCTTTCGTTATTTTCCTCTTCATTCTTTTTTTCTTTCTTTCGTTGTTTTCCACTTCATTCATTTTTCTTTCTTTCGTTATTTTCCTCTTCATTCTTTTTTCTTTCTTTCGTTATTTTCCTCTTCATTCTTTTTTCTTTCTTTCGTTGTTTTCCTCTTCATTCTTTTTTCTTTCTTTCGTTGTTTTCCTCTTCATTCTTTTTTCTTTCTTTCGTTGTTTTCCCCTTCATTCATTTTTCTTTGTTTCGTTGTTTTCCTCTTCATTCTTTTTTCTTTCTTTCGTTGTTTTCCTCCTCATTCTCTTTTCTTTCTTCGTTATTTTCCTATTCATTCTTTTTTCTTTCATTCGTTGTTTTTCGATTCATTCCTTTTTTCTTTCTTTCGTTGTTTTCCACTTAATACGTTTCTTTCTTTCTTACGCTTTCCTCTTCATTCTTTTTTCTTTCTTTCGTTATTTTCCTCTTCATTCTTTTTTCTTTCTTTCGTTGTTTTCCTCTTCATTCTTTTTTCTTTCTTTCGTTGTTTTCCACTTCATTCTTTTCTTTCTTTCTTTCGTTGTTTCCCTTTTCATTCATTTTTCATTCTATCGTTGTTTTCCTCATCATTCTTTTTTCTTTCGTTGTTTTCCTCTTCCTTCTTTTTTCTTTCTTTTGTTGTTTTCCTCTTCATTGTTTTTTTTTGTTTCTTTCGTTATTTTCCTCTTCATTCTTTTTTCATTCTTTCGTTGTTTTCCTCATCATTCTTTTTTCTTTCTTTCGTTGTTTTCCTCTTCATTCTTTTTTTCTTTCTTTCGTTGTTTTCCTCATCATTCTTTTTTCCTTCTTTCGTTGTTTTCCACTTCATTCTTTTCTTTCTTTCTTTCGTTGTTTTCCTCATCATTCTTTTCCCTTTCGTTGTTTTCCTCTTCATACTTTTCTTTCTTTCTTTCGTTGTTTTCCTCTTCATTCTTTTTTCTTTCTTTCGTTATTTTCCTTTTCATTCTTTTTTCTTTCTTTCGTTGTTTTCCAATTCATTCCTTTTTTCTTTCTTTCGTTGTTTTCCACTTCATACATTTCTTTCTTTCTTACTCTTTCCTCTTCATTCTTTTTTCTTTCTTTTTTTTTTTCTTTTCTTTTTTCTTTCTTTCGTTTTTTTCTTTTTTTCTTTCTTTCGTTATTTTCCTCTTCATTCTTTTTTCTTTCTTTCATTATTTTCCTCTTCATTCTTTTTCTTTCTTTCGTTGTTTTCCTCTTCATTTTTTTTTCTTTTCTTTATTTTCCTTTTTTTTCTTTTTCTTTCTTTCATTTGTTTTCCTCTTTTCTTTTTTCTTTCGTTGTTTTCTCTTCATTCTTTTTCTTTCTTTCGTTGTTTTTCCTCTTCATTTTTTTTTTTTCTTTTTTTTTTTTTCCTCTTCATTCTTTTTCTTTCTTTCGTTGTTTTCCTCTTCATTCTTTTTTCTTTTTTTTCTTTCTTTCTTTCATTTTTTTCCTCTTCATTCTTTTTTCTTTTCTTTCGTTATTTTCCTCTTCATTCTTTTTTCTTTCTTTCGTTATTTTCCTCTTCATTTTTTTTGTTTCTTTCGTTGTTTTCCTCTTCATTCTTTTTTCTTTCTTTCATTGTTTTTCCTCTTCATTCTTTTTCTTTTCTTTATTTTTCCTCTTCATTCTTTTTCTTTCTTTCGTTGTTTTTCCTCTTCATTCTTTTCTTTCTTTCGTTGTTTTCTCTCATTCATTCTTTTTTTTCTTTCGTTATTTTCCTCTTCATTCTTTTTTCTTTCTTTCGTTGTTTTCCACTTCATTCTTTTTTTCTTTCTTTCGTTATTTTCCTCTTCATTCTTTTTCTTTCTTTCGTTATTTTCCTCTTCATTCTTTTTTCTTTCTTTCGTTGTTTTCCTCTTCATTCTTTTTCTTTCTTTCGTTGTTTTCCTCTTCATTCTTTTTTTCTTTCTTTCGTTGTTTTCCCTCTTCATTCATTTTTTTTCTTTCTTTTGTTTTTCCTCTTCATTCTTTTTCTTTCTTTCATTTTTTCCTCTTCATTCTTTTTTTTTTTGTTATTTTCCTCTTTTTTTTTTCTTTCTTTCGTTATTTTCCTCTTCATTCTTTTTTCATTCTTTCATTGTTTTCTTTTCATTCTTTTTCTTTTCTTTCGTTGTTTTTCCTCTTCATTCTTTTTTTTTCTTTCGTTTTTTTTCCTCTTCATTCTTTTTTTTCTTTCGTTTTTTTTTCTTCATTCTTTTTCTTTCTTTCATTTTCGTTTTTTCCTCTTCATTCTTTTTTTTCTTTCTTTCGTTGTTTTCCTCTTCATTCTTTTTTTTCTTTCTTTCGTTGTTTTCCTCTTCATTCTTTTTTCTTTCTTCAGTTATTTTCCTCTTCATTCTTTTTTCTTTCTTTCATTTGTTTTTTCATTTCCTTTTTTTTTCTTTCGTTATTTTTCCTCTTTTTTTTCTTTCTTTCCTTCCTCTTCATTCTTTTTTTTTCTTTCGTTATTTTCTCTTCATTCTTTTTCTTTCTTTCGTTATTTTCCTCTTCATTCTTTTTTCTTTCTTTCGTTGTTTTCCTCTTCATTCTTTTTTTTCTTTCTTTCGTTGTTTTCCTCTTCATTATTTTTTCTTTCTTTCGTTGTTTTCCTCTTCATTCTTTTTTCTTTCTTGTTTTGTTTTCTTTTTTTTTTTCTTTTTTTCCTCTTTTTTTTCTTTCTTTTTGTTTTCCTCTTCATTCTTTTTTCTTTCTTTCGTTGTTTTCCTCTTCATTCTTTTTTCTTTCTTCCGTTATTTTCCTCTTCATTCTTTTTTCTTTCTTTCGTTGTTTTCCTCTTCATTCTTTTTTCTTTCGCTGTTTTCCTCTTCATTCTTTTTTTCTTTCTTTCGTTGTTTTCCTCTTCATACTTTTCTTTCTTTCGTTGTTTTTCCTCTTCCTTTCTTTTTCTTTCGTTGTTTTCCTCTTCTTTTTTTCTTTCTTTTCGTTGTTTTCCTCTTCATTCTTTTTTTTTCTTTCGTTGTTTTCCTCTTCATTCTTTTTTTTTTTTCGTTGTTTTCCTCTTCTTTTTTTTTTTCTTTCTTTCTTTTTTTCCTCTTCATTCTTTTTTCTTTTTCTTTCGTTGTTTTCCTCTTCATTCTTTTTTTTCTTTCATTGTTTTCCTCTTCATTCTTTTTTTCTTTTCTTTCGTTGTTTTTCCTCTTCATTCTTTTTTTTTTCTTTCATTCTTTTTCCTCTTCATTTTTTTTCTTTCTTTCTTTGTTTTCCTCTTCATTCTTTCTTTCTTTCTTTCGTTGTTTTTCCTCTTCATTCTTTTTCTTTCTTTCGTTATTTTTCCTCTTCATTTTTTTTTTTCTTTCTTTCGTTTTTCCTCTTCATTCTTTTTTTCTTTCTTTCGTTGTTTTCCTCTTCATTTTTTTCTTTCTTTTTGTTTTCCTCTTCATTTTTTTTCTTTCTTTTTTCTTTTTTTCTTTTTTTTCTTTTCTTTTTTTCTTTCATTCTTTTTTCTTTTTTTTTCCTCTTCATTCTTTCTTTTTCTTTTCATTTTCTCTTTTTCTTTTTTTCTTTCTTTCGTTATTTTCCTCTTCATTTCTTTTTTTTTTTTTTCATTTTTTCCTCTTCATTTTTTTTCTTTCTTTCATTATTTTCCTCTTCATTCTTTTTTCTTTCTTTCATTGTTTTCCTCTTCATTTTTTTTCTTTCTTTTTTTCCTCTTCATTCTTTTTTTCTTTCTTTCGTTTTTTTCCTCTTCTTTTTTTTCTTTTTTTTGTTTTTTCTTCATTCTTTTTTCTTTTTCTTTCTTTTCCCCTCTTCATTCTTTTTTTTCTTTCATTTTTTCCTCTTCATTCTTTTTTTCTTTTTTCGTTGTTTTTCCTCTTCATTTCATTTTTTCTTTCTTTCTTTTTTTCCTTTTCATTCTTTTTCTTTTTTCTTTCATTTTTTCCTCTTCATTTTTTTCTTTCTTTTTCGTTGTTTTCCTCTTCTTTTCTTTTTTCTTTCTTTCGTTGTTTTCCTCTTCATTCTTTTTTTTTTTTCTTTTCCTCTTCATTTCTTTTTCTTTTCCTTCTTTTTTTCTTTCTTTTTGTTTTTCCTCTTCATTTCTTTTTTTTCTTTCTTTTTTGTTTTCCTCTTCATTCTTTTTTTCTTTTTTCGTTTTTTTTTCTTTCATTCTTTTTTTCTTTCTTTCGTTTTGTTTCTTTCTTTTCTTTTTTTTCTTTCTTTCATTTTTTTCCTCTTTCATTCTTTTCTTTTTTCTTTTTCCTTTTCTTTCATTTTAAAAAATTTGTTTCCTCTTCATTTCTTTTTTTTCTTTGTTGTTTTTCCTCTTCATTCTTTTTTCTTTCTTTCGTTGTTTTCCTCTTCATTCTTTTTTTTCTTTCTTTTTCGAATTTTCCTCTTCATTCTTTTTTTTTCTTTTTTCTTTGTTTTTTTTTTCGGGCATTTTTTTTTCTTTTTTTTCGTTGTTTTCTCTTCATTTTCTTTTTCTTTCTTTGGTTATTTTCCTCTTCATTCTTTTTTGTTTCTTTCTTATTTTTTCCTCTTCATTCTTTTTTTTTCTTTCATTATTTTTCCTCTTCATTCTTTTTTTCTTTCTTTCGTTGTTTTCCTCTTCATTCTTTTTTTCTTTCTTTCGTTTTTTCCTCTTCATTCTTTTTTTTTCTTTCTTTTTTTTTTCCCTCTTCATTTTTTTTTTCTTTCTTTCGTTTGTTTTCCTCTTCATTCTTTTTCTTTCTTTCGTTGTTTTTCCTCTTCATTTTTTTTTTTCTTTCGAAATTTTCTTTTGTTCTTTTTCTTTCTTTTCATTTTGTTTTTCCACTTCATTTTTCTTTCTTTTTTTTGTTTTCCTCTTCATTCTTTTTCTTTCTTTCTTTAATTTTTTTCCTCTTCATTCTTTTTTTTTTTCTTTTGTTTTTCCTCTTCATTCTTTTTTTTTCTTTTCTTTTCTTTCATTCTTTTTTCTTTTTTTTCTTTTTCATTGTTTTCTCTTCATTCTTTTTTTTCTTTTTTTTTTCCTCTTCATTCTTTTTTCTTTTCTTTCATTGTTTTTCCTCTTCATTCTTTTTTCTTTCTTTCGTTGTTTTTCCTCTTCATTCTTTTTTTTTTTCTTTCGTTTTTTCCTCTTTTTTCTTTTTTTTTTATTTTTCGTTGTTTTTCCTCTTCATTTTTTTTTTCTGGACAATTTTGTTTTTTTCCTCTTCATTTTTTTCTTTCTTTCATTTGTTTTCCTCTTCATTCTTTTTTCTTTCTTTCTTTTTTTTGTTTTCCTCTTCATTCTTTTTTTCTTTCTTTCATTTTTTTTCCTTTCATTCTTTTTTCTTTCGCTGTTTTTCCTCTTGTTTTTCCTCTTTTTTTCTTTCTTTCGTTTTTTCCTTTCATTCTTTTTCTTTCTTTCGTTTTTTTCCTCTTCATTCTTTTTTTTTTTCTTTTTTGTTTTCCTCTTCATTCTTTTTCTTTTCTTTCGTTGTTTTTCTTCTTCATTCTTTTTTTCTTTCTTTCATTGTTTTCCTCTTCATTTTTTTTTTTCTTTCTTTCGTTCATTTTCCTCTTCATTCTTTTTTCTTTCTTTCGTTGTTTTCCTCTTCATTCTTTTTTTTTTCTTTTTTTTTTTCCTTCTTCTTTTTTTTTTTCTTTCTTTTCTTTTCCTCTTCATTCTTTTTCTTTCTTTCGTTGTTTTTCTCTTCATTCTTTTTTTTCTTTCATTGTTTTTCCTCTTCATTCTTTTTTTTTCTTTCTTTTTTTCCTTTTTTCTTTTTCTTCATTTTTTTTTTCTTTCTTTTGTTTTTTCCTCTTCATTTTTTTTTCTTTCTTTCGTTATTTTCCTCTTCATTTTTTTTTCTTTCTTTCGTTGTTTTCCTCTTCATTCTTTTTCTTTCTTTCTTTTTGCTTTTTCTCTTCGTTGTTTTCTTTTTTCTCTTTCTTATTTTATTTTTTTTTTTTTTCTTTTCTTTCTTTGTTTTCCTTTTCATTTTTTCTTTTTTCAATTTTTTTTTTCTCTTCTTTTTTTCTTTCTTTCGTTGTTTTCCTCTTCATTTTTTCTTTCTTTCTTTTTTTCCTCTTCATTCTTTTTTTTCTTTCATTTTTTCCTCTTTTTTTTTTTCTTTTCTTTTTTTTCATTTTCCTTTTCATTTCTTTTCTTTTTCTTTTTTTGTTTTTTTTTTCTTTTTTTCTTTTTTTTTCTTTCTTTTTTTTTTTTTCTTTCTTTTCTTTTTTTTCTCGTTGTTTTCCTCTTCATTCTTTTTCTTTCTTTCGTTTTTCCTCTTCATTCTTTTTTTTTTTCTTTGTTTTTCCTCTTCATTCTTTTTCTTTCTTTCGTTGTTTTCCTTTCATTCTTTTTTTCTTTCTTTTTCTTTTTTTCCTTTTCATTCTTTTTTTCTTTCTTTCGTTATTTTCCTCTTCATTCTTTTTTCTTTCTTTCGTTGTTTTCCTCTTCATTCTTTTTTTTTTCTTTCGTTGTTTTCCTCTTCATTCTTTTTTCTTTCTTTCGTTGTTTTCCTCTTCATTCTTTTTTCTTTCTTTCGTTGTTTTCCTCTTCATTCTTTTTTCTTTCTTTCGTTGTTTTCCTCTTCATTTTTTTTTCTTTCTTTCGTTGTTTTCCTCTTCATTCCTTTTTCTTTCTTTCGTTGTTTTCCTCTTCATTCTTTTTTCTTTCTTCCGTTATTTTCCTCTTCATTCTTTTTTCTTTCTTTCGTTGTTTTCCTCTTCATTCTTTTTTCTTTTTTCTTTCTTTTCTTTTTCTTTCTTTTCATTTTTTTTTTTCTTTCTTTTCTTTTTTCTTTTTTCTTTTCTTTCATTTCTTTCTTTTTTTCTTTTTCCTTTTTCTTTTTTTGTTTCTTTTCGTTATTTTCCTCTTCATTCTTTTTTTTCTTTTCTTTATTTTTTTTTTCATTCTTTTTTTTTTTCTTTCTTTCGTTTTTTTCCTCTTCATTCTTTTTTTTTCTTCATTTGTTTTTCCTCTTCATTCTTTTTCTTTTTTTTTGTTGTTTTCTCTTCATTTCTTTTTTTTCTTTCGTTTGTTTTCCTTTTTCTTTTTCTTTCTTTCGTTGTTTTTTCCTCTTCATTCTTTTTTTTCTTTGTTTTTTCCTTTCATTCTTTTTTCTTTTTTTTTCTTTTTCTTCATTCTTTCATTTTCTTTCATTTTTTTTCCTCTTCATTCTTTTTCTTTCTTTCGTTATTTTCCTCTTTTTTTCTTTTTTTTCTTTTCTTTTTTTCCTCTTCATTCTTTTTTTTTCTTTCTTTTGTTTTTCCTCTTCATTCTTTTTTCTTTCTTTTTTGTTTTTCCTCTTCATTCTTTTTTTTCTTTCTTATTTTTGTTTTTCATTCTTTTTTCTTTCTTTCATTTTTTTCCTCTTCATTCTTTTTTCTTTCTTTTCGTTTTTTCCTCTTCATTCTTTTTTTCTTTCTTTCATTTTTTTCCTCTTTTCATTTTTCTTTCTTTCATTGTTTTCCTCTTCTTCTTTTTTTTTCTTTCATTTTTCCTCTTATTTTCTTTCTTTCTTATTTTTCCTCTTTTCTTTTTTTTCATTTTCGTTGTTTTCCTCTTCTTTCTTTTTTTTTTCTTTCATTCATTTTTCTTTCATTCTCTTCTTTCTTTTTTTTTTTTCTTTCATTGTTTTTCTTTCTTCTTTTTTTTCTTTCTTTCTTTTGTTTTCTTTCTTTTTTTTCTTCATTTTTCTTTCTTTCTTTGTTTTCCTCTTCATTTTTTTTTTCTTTTGTTGTTTTTTCTTCATTCTTTTTTTTCTTTCTTTCATTGTTTTTTCCTTTCATTTTTTTCTTTTTCTTTTTTTTCTTTTTTTTCTTCATTCTTTTTTTTTTTTCTTTCTTTGTTTTCCTCTTCTTTTCTTTTTCTTTCTTTTCATTTTTTCCTTCTTCTTTTTTTCTTTTCTTTCTTTGTTTTTTTTTTTCTTTTTTCTTTCTTTCGTTTTTTCCTCTTTTCTTTTTTTTCTTTCTTTGTTTTTCCTCTTCTTTTTTTTTTTTTTCTTTCATTATTTTTCCTCTTCATTCTTTTTTTTTTTTTTTTCATTCTTTTTTTTCCTCTTTTTTCTTTTTTCTTTCTTTTTTTTTTTTCCTCTTCATTTTTTTTTTTCTTTCATTTTTTCCTCTTCATTCTTTTTTTCTTTCTTTTTGTTTTCCTCTTCATTCTTTTTTTTCTTTCGTTATTTTCCTCTTCATTCTTTTTTTCTTTCTTTCATTGTTTTCTTTCTTCTTTTCTTTTTCTTTCTTTTCATTGTTTTTTCTCTTCATTCTTTTTTCTTTCTTTTTGTTTATTCTTCATTTCTTTTTCTTTCTTTCTTATTTTTTTTCTTTTCTTTTTCTTTCTTTCATTTATTTTTCCTCTTCATTCTTTTTTCTTTCTTTTTTTCATTTTCCTCTTCATTTTTTTTCTTTCTTTGTTTTTTTTTTCCTCTTCATTCTTTTTTTCTTTTTTCGTTCTTTTTCCTTTCTTTTTTTTTTCTTTCTTTTTCATTTTTTGTTTCTTCATTCTTTTTTCTTTTTTTGTTTTCTTTTCATTTCTTTTTTTTTGTTTCTTTTCGTTGTTTTCTCTTCATTCTTTTTTTTTTCTTTCTTTTTGTTTTCCTCTTCATTCTTTTTTCTTTTTTTTTTCTTTTCTTTCATTCTTTTTTCTTTCATTTGTTATTTTCCTCTTCATTCTTTCTTTCATTGTTTTCATCTTCATTCTTTTTTTTCTTTCTTTTCATTTTTTTCCTCTTCATTCTTTTTCTTTCTTTTTGTTTTTCCTCTTCATTCTTTTTCTTTCTTTTCTTTTTCCTCTTCATTCTTTTTTCTTTTCGCTGTTTTTCTTTCTTTTCTTTTTTTCTTTCTTTCATTTTTTCCTCTTCATTCTTTTTTTTTTCTTTCGTTGTTTTCCTCTTCATTCTTTTTTTTCTTTCTTCTTCATTTCTTTTTTTCTTTCTTTTTTTTTTTTCCTCTAGTTTTTTTTTTCTTTCTTTCTTTGTTTTCCTCTTCATTCTTTTCTCTCTTTCATTATTTTTCCTCTTCATTCTTTTTTTTTTTCATTGTTTTCCTCTTCATTCTTTTTTCTTTCTTTCGATTTGCTTTTTCTCTTTTCATTTTCTTTCTTCGTTATTTTTCCTCTTCATTCTTTTTTTTCTTTGTTATTTTCCTCTTCATTCTTTTTTTTTGTTTCTTTCGTTGTTTTCCTCTTCATTTCTTTTTTCTTTCTTTCCATTCTTTTCCTCTTCATTCTTTTTTCTTTCTTTTTTTATTTTCTTCTTCATTTTTTTCTTTCTTTCGTTTTTTCCTCTTCATTTTTTTTTTTTCTTTCATTGTTTTCCTCTTCATTCTTTTTTTCTCTTTCATTGTTTTTCTTTTCATTCTTTTTCTTTATTTTCATAATTTTTTTTCTTTTTATTTTTTTTTTTTCTTTTTTTCTTTTTTTCTTCATTCTTTTTCTTTCTTTCATTGTTTTTCCTTTTCATTCTTTTTTCTTTCTTTTTTTTTTTTCTTTTTTTTCTTTAATTATTTTTCCTTTCATTTCTTTTTTTTCTTTCTTTTTTTTCCTCTTCATTCTTTTTTTTCTTTCGTTTTTTTTCTCTTCATTCTTTTTTCTTTCTTTCATCTTTCCTCTTCATTGGTTTTTTTCTTTCTTTCTTTATTTTTCCTCTTCTTTTTTTTTTTTTTCTTTTCATTTATTTTCCTCTTCATTCTTTTTTTCTTTCTTTTTCATTTTTCTTTCATTCATTTTTCTTTCATTTATTTCCTCTTCATTCTTTTTCTTTTCTTTGTTATTTTCCTTTTCATTCTTTTTTCTTTCTTTCGTTGTTTTCCTCTTCATTTCTTTTTCTTTTCTTTCGTTATTTTCCTCTTCATTCTTTTTTTTTCTTTTTATTTTCTTTCTTTTTTCTGCATTTTTCATTGTTTCCTCTTCATTTTTTTTCTTTCTTTCTTTATTTTTCCTCTTTTCTTTTTCTTTCTTCATTATTTTCCTTTTCTTTTTTCTTTCTTTCGTTGTTTTCCTCTTCATTCTTTTTTCTTTCTTTCGTTGTTTTCTCTTCATTCGTTTTTTCTTTCTTTCATTGTTTTCCTTTTCATTCTTTTTTTCTTTCTTTTGTTATTTCCAATTCATTCTTTTTTTTCTTTCTTTCATTTCTTTCTTTTTTCTTTCTTTCTTCTTTTCTTTTCTTTTTCTTTCTTTCGTTTTTTTCCTCTTCATTCTTTTTCTTTCTTTTCGTTATTTTCCTCTTCATTTCTTTTTCTTTCTTTCATTTTTTTCCTCTTCTTTCTTTTCTTTCTTTCGATCTTTTTTCCTTTTTTCATTCTTTTCATTCTTTTTTATTTTTCCTCTCATTTCTTTTTTTCTTTCGTTATTTTCCTTTTCCTTCTTTTTCTTTCTTTCGTTGTTTTCCTCTTCATTCTTTTTTTTTTCTTTTGTTTTTTTTCTTTTTTTTTTTGTTTCTTTCATTGTTTTCCTCTTCATTCTTTTTTCTTTCTTTCGTTATTTTTCTTTTCTTTTTTTCTTTCTTTCGTTGTTTTCCTCTTCATTCTTTTCTTTCTTTCATTTTTTCCTCTTCATTCTTTTTTCTTTTCTTTCATTGTTTCCTTTTTTCATTTTTCATTTTTTTCCTCATTTTTTTTCTTCATTCTGTTTTCTTTCTTCCATTTTTTTTCCTCTTCATTCTTTTTCATTTTCTTTCGTTGTTTTCTCTTCATTCTTTTTTTTCTTTCATTGTTTTCCTCTTCATTCTTTTTTCTTTCTTTCATTTGTTTTCCTCTTCATTCTTTTTTTTCTTTATTTGTTTTCCTCTTCATTCTTTTTTTCTTTTTTTTTTTTTCCTCTTATTCTTTTTCTTTTACCGTTTGTTTTTCCTCTTCATTCCCTTTTTCTTTCTTTTTTGTTTTTCTCTTCATTCTTTTTCTTTCTTTTTTTTTTCCCTTTTCTTCTTTTCTTTTTTTCTTTCTTCCGTTGTTTTCATTTTTGTTTTTTTCTTTCTTTCGTTGTTTTCCTCTTCATTCTTTTTTCTTTCGCTGTTTTCCTCTTCATTCTTTTTTTTGTTTCTTTCGTTATTTTCCTCTTCATTCTTTTTTCATTCTTTCGTTGTTTTCCTCTTCATTCTTTTTTTTGTTTCTTTCGTTGTTTTCCTCTTCATTCTTTTTTTCTTTCTTTCGTTGTTTTCCACTTCATACTTTTCTTTCTTTCTTTCGTTGTTTTCCTCTTCATTCTTTTTTCTTTCTTTCGTTGTTTTCCTCTTCATTCTTTTTTCTTTCGTTGTTTTCCTCTTCATTCTTTTTTCTTTCTTTCATTTGTTTCCTCTTCATTCTCTTTCCTTTTCTTTTGCTTTTCCTCTTCATTCTTTTTATTTCTTTCATTATTTTCCTCTTCATTCTTTTTCTTTTTCATTTTTTTCCTCTTCATTCTTTTTTCTTTCTTTCATTGTTTTTCCTATTCATTTTTCTTTCTTTCATTTATTTTCCTCTTCATTCTTTTTTTTCTTTCGTTATTTTCCTCTTCATTTCTTTTTTTTTCTTTCATTGTTTTCCACTTTTTTTTCTTTTCTTTCTTTTTTATTTTTCCTCTTCATTTCTTTTTTCTTTCTTTTCGTTGTTTTTCCTCTTCATTCTTTTCTTTCTTTTGTTTTCCTCTTCATTCTTTTTTCTTTTTCTTTCATTGTTTTTTCCTCTTCATTTCTTTTTCTTTCTTTCATTATTTTTCCTCTTCATTCTTTTTCTTTGTTTCGTTGTTTTCCTCTTCATTCTTTTTTCTTTCTTTCGTTATTTTCTCTTCATTCTCTTTTCTTTCTTTCGTTATTTTCCTCTTCATTCTTTTTCTTTCTTTCATTATTTTTTTCCTCTTCTTTCTTTTTCATTTCTTTCATTTTTTTCCTCTTCATTTCGTTTTTTCTTTCTTTTTATTTTCCTTTCATTCATTTTTTTTCTTTCTTTCTTTGTTTTCAATTCATTTCTTTTTCTTTTCTTTATTTTTTCTTCATTCCTTTTTTTTTCTAATTTTGTTTTCCTCTTCATTCTTTTTTCTTTCGCTGTTTTCCTCTTCATTCTTTTTTTTTTTCTTTCATTATTTTCCTCTTTTTTTCTTTTTTCATTATTTTCATTCTTTTTCCTCTTTCTTTCTTTTTTTCTTTCTTTCTTTTTTTCTTTTCTTCCATTATTTTTTTTTTCTTTTCTTTTTTTTTCTTCATTCTTTTTTTTCTTTCATTTTTTTTCTTTATGTTTTTTTTTTTCTTTCTTTTGCTGTTTTCCTCTTCATTCTTTTTCTTTTTCTTTCGTTGTTTTCCTCTATTTTTTTTTTTTTCTTTTTTTTATTTTTTCTCTTCATTTCTTTTTTTTTTTTCTTTGTTTTTCCCTTTCATTTTTTTTTCTTTCTTTCATTATTTTCCTCTTTTTCTTTTTTTTCTTTCGTTCTTTTTTTTCTTCTTGTTTTTTTTCTTTCTTTCATTGTTTTCCTTCATTTTTTTTTTTCTTTCTTTCATTTATTTTTCCTCTTCATTTTTTTTTCTTTCATTATTTTCCTCTGTTTTTTTTTTTTTTTCATTTTTCTTTCATTTGTTTTTTTTCTTTCGTTGTTTTCTTTTTCATTTTTCTTTCATTATTTTCTCTTCATACTTTTTTCTTTTCTTTCGTTGTTTTTCCTCTTCATTCTTTTTTTCTTTCTTTCATTTTTTTTCCACTTTTTTTCTTTTCTTTCTTTCTTTTTTGTTTTCCTCTTCATTCACTTTTTTCTTTCTTTCATTGTTTTTCCTCTTGTTTTTTTTCTCTTTCCTTTTTTCCTCTTCATTCCTTTTTTCTTTCTTTCATTTTTTTTCCTGTTCATTTTTTTTCTTTTCTTTATTTTTTCCTCTTCATTCTTTTTTTTCTTTTGTTATTTTCCTCTTCATTCTTTTTCTTTCTTTCATTTTGTTTCCACTTGATTTTTTTTTCTTTCTTTTTTTTCCTCTTCATTTCTTTTTCTTTCATTCTTTTTTCTTTCATTTATTTTCCTCTTCATTTTTTTCTTTCTTTCGTTGTTTTTCCTCTTCATTCTTTTTTCTTTCTTTCATTTTTCCTCTTCATTCTTTTTCTTTCTTTCGTTGTTTTTCCTTCATTCTTTTTCTTTGTTTCAATGTTTTCCTCTTTCATTTTTCTTTTCTTTTTTTTCATTATTTTCCTCTTCATTCTCTTTTCTTTTCTTCATTATTTTTCTATTATTTCTTTTTTCTTTCTTTCATTTGTTTTCCCTCTTCATTCTTTTCTTTTCTTTCATTTGTTTTTTCCTCTTCATTCATTTTTTCTTTCTTTCATTATTTTCCTTTTCATTCTTTTTCTTTCTTTCGTTGTTTTTTCAATTTCATTCTTTTTTTTTCTTTCATTTGTTTCCACTTAATACGATGCTTTTCTTTCTTACGCTTTTCCTCTTCATTCTTTTTTCTTTTCTTTCATTATTTTCCTCTTCATTCTTTTTCTTTCTTTCATTGTTTTCCTCTTCATTTCCTTTTTTCTTTCTTTCATTGTTTTCCTTCATTCTTTTTCTTTCTTTCTTTCGTTGTTTCCCTTTTCATTCATTTTTCATTCTTTCCTTGTTTTCCTCATCATTCTTTTTTCTTTCGTTGTTTTCCACTTCATTCTCTTCTTTCTTTCTTTCATTATTTTCCTCTTCATTCTATTTTCTTTCTTTCGTTATTTTCCTCTTCATTTTTTTTTCTTTCTTTCGTTGTTTTTCCTCTTAATTCTTTTTTCTTTTTGTTTTTCCTCTTCATTTCTTTTTTCTTTCTTTCATTGTTTTCCTCTTCATTCTTTTTCTTTCTTTCGTTATTTTTCCTCTTCATTCTTTTTTCTTTCTTTCGTTGTTTCCTCTTCATTTCTTTTCTTTCTTTCATTGTTTTCCTCTTCATTCTTTTTTCTTTCTTTCGTTATTTTCCTCTTCATTCTTTTTTCTTTCTTTCGTTGTTTTCCACTTCATTCTCTTCTTTCTTTCTTTCATTATTTTCCTCTTCATTCTATTTTCTTTCTTTCGTTATTTTCCTCTTCATTCTTTTTTCTTTCTTTCGTTGTTTTCCTATTCATTCTTTTTTCTTTCGCTGTTTTCCTCTTCATTCTTTTTTTCTTTCTTTCGTTGTTTTTCTCTTCATTCTTTTTTCTTTCTTTCGTTGTCTTCCTCTTCATTCTTTTTTTTTATTTCTTTCGTTGTTTTCCTCTCCCGCATCTATCTTGCACCGTTATATGTCTGGCAGTCGAACGTGCATTGGATATTGCCCTTGCATCTGGTCTGGGGCTTCTGCTATGTATCAGGTGATTTTTGAGAAAAACCTAAACATAATCTGCAGTTTTATCGGTCCTGATCTTGCACCTCATCTTTAGTCTCTTTTCCACTACAATAATGTCGCTTTACAGTTACTTTTCTATATATATTTTCATTGCGTTTTTTTTTTTTCGTTCTTCTTTTTTGTCCTCTTTGGTATTCCGTACTTATTCATTTTCTGTTAGGTTTCATAATCTTACGGTTGTACGCTCCGAAAAATGTTAGATTTTGAATTCTAATCGTTTCTCTTCTCAGATTTCGTGTCTAAAAATGTTTTTAGAAAATCTTGTTTGAAGTTTTTAACATTTTCAAGATTTTTAAAATTCGGGAAATTAAATGTTTGTCTGTTTTAACAATGTTCATCTTATTTTCTTGTGCATTTTGAATGCAGTAGAATAGCATGACATGACTTGTTTTATACTTTTTCACGAATTCATTTCATTCGCTTTTTTTATGACTTGATTTGCATTAAGTCACGAGGCCTACTTGGAGTTAATCCGCTTTCGGTAACCAGCTTCATTGTCGGTAGCGTTTACCGAGGACCAGTTTTTGATTTGCGTGAGGTTACCTCTCTGAGGAACGTGTTGCTTTATTATTACATATTATTATTTTATTATTTTGTCGTTTGAATCTTTTTTAACATTTTCAGTAGCTGCTAAAGCTTGTGCACATATGATATAATCATTACTTCTGTGATGATTTCTACTAGTTTGTCTGTTAACAATGTCTGATTCGTGATTTTCTTGTGCATTTTCAGATACGGTGAATAAAAGATGACATGACTTGTTTATACTTTTCACGAATTCATTTCATTCGCTTTCTTTTTTATGACTTGATTTGGCATTAAGTCACGAGGCCTACTCTTGGAGTTAATCCGCTTTCGGTAAACCAGCTTCATTGTCGGTGGAAGCGTTTGTTCGAGGACCAGTTTTTGGACGGCAGAGTGTTACTCTCTCTGAGGAACGTGTTATTATTGGTATTATTATTATTTTATTATTTTGTCGTTTGAATCTTTAACATTTTCAGTAGCTGCTAAAGCTTATGCATATGATATAATCATTACTTCTGTGATGATTTCTAGTTTGTCTGTTAACAATGTCTGATTCGTGATTTTCTCTTGTGCATTTTTCGAACGCAGTGAATAAAGATGACATGACTTGTTTATACTTTTCACGAATTCATTTCATTCGCTTTCTTTTTTTTTTTAAGTTACTCTTGTTAATTTCGGTAACCAACTTCATTAAGTAAACGTTTGTTCGAGTAAACCAGTTTTTTGGACGGCAGAGTTACCTCTCTGAGGAACGTGTTGCTTATTATTATTATTATTATTTTTATTATTTTGTCGTTTAATCTTTAACATTTTCATTAGCTTAAAAGCACATATGATATAATCACTTCTTGATGATTTCTACTAGTTTGTCTGTTAACAATGTCTGATTCGTGATTTTCTCTTGTGTGCATTTTTTTTGGACGCTTGTTTATACTTTCACAATTCATTTTCATTCCTTTCTTTTTATGTGTTAGAGTCTGAGCCTCTCTTGACTTTTATACTTTTCACGAATTCAGTTTTATTATTCGACGCTTTTTTTATTATTATTATTTTATTATTTTGTCGTTTGAATCTTTAACATTTGAGTGGCATTTTTATAATCATTACTTCTGTGATGATTTCTACTAGTTGTCTGTTAACGTTTAAAGTGGACCAGTTTTTGACTTGTTTATACTTTCCACGGTTTCATTTCCTTTCTTTTTTTGACTTAATCACTCTTGGGTTAATCGCTTTAGTAACCAATGATATTTTCATTGTGATGATTTCTACTAGTTTGTCTGTTAACAATGTCTGATTCGTGATTTTCTCTTGTGCATTTTCGAATGCAGTGAATAAAAGATGACATGACTTGTTTATCTGTGCATTTTTCACGAATAAAGATTCATTTCATTCGCTTTTTTTTATGACTTGATTTGGCATTAAGTCACGAGGCCTACTCTTGGAGTTAATCCGCTTTCGGTAACCAGCTTCATTTGTCGGTGGAAGCGTTTGTTCGAGTGACCAGTTTTTTGGACGGCAGAGTGTTACCTCTCTGAGGAACGTTTTGTTTATTATTATTATTATTATTATTTTATTATTTTGTCGTTTGAATCTTTAACATTTTCAGTAGCTGCTAAAGCTTGTGCACATATGATATAATCATTACTTGTGATGATTTCTACTAGTTTGTCTGTTAACAATGTCTGATTCGTGATTTTTCTCTTGTGCATTTTCAGATGCAGTGAATAAAGATGACATGACTTGTTTATACTTTCACAATTCATTTCATTCCTTTCTTTTTTTATGACTTGATTTGGCATTAGGTCCACGGGGCCTACTCTTGGAGTTAATCCGCTTTCGGTAACCAGCTTCATTGTCGGTGGGGCGTTTGTTAAACCAGTTTTTGGACGGCAGGTGTTACCTCTCTGAGGAACGTGTTGCTTATTATTATTATTATTTTTATTATTTTGTCGTTGAATCTTTAACATTTTCAGTAGCTATAAAAGCATTGTACATATGATAATCGTACTTCTGTGATGATTTCTACTAGTTGTCTATTAACAATGTCTGATTCAGTGATTTTTTCTTGT
Organism: Acanthosepion pharaonis; assembly: GCA_903632075.3. Taxonomy (NCBI): domain Eukaryota; kingdom Metazoa; phylum Mollusca; class Cephalopoda; order Sepiida; family Sepiidae; genus Acanthosepion; species Acanthosepion pharaonis. The sequence continues at coordinate 644,357 of CAHIKZ030001211.1, forward strand.
GCATTTTCGAATGCAGTGAATAAAGATGAACATGAACATTTATCTTTTTCACGAATTCATTTCATTCCTTTCTTTTTTTAATACTTGATTTGGCATTAAGTCCACGGGGCCTACTCTTGGGTTAATCCGCTTTCAGTACCAGCTTCATTGTAGTGGAAGCGTTTGTTCGAGTGACCAGTTTTTGGACGGCAAGTATTTACCTCTCTGAGACGTGTGTTGCTTATTATTATTATTTTATTATTTTATTTTTATCTTTTATTTGTCGTTTGAATCTTTAATCATTACTTCTGTGAGATGATTTCAGTAGCTGCTAAAGCATTGTCAGTTCATGATTTAATCTTGTGCATTTTCAGATGCAGTGAATTTATTGTTTATACTTGAATTTTTCATTCCTTTCTTTTTTTAACAATGTCTTGATAATCCTTTTCTCTTGTGCGTTTTTCAGTGAAGTTTTGCAGTGAATAAAACGTGTTGCTTGTATTATTATTATTATTATTTTATACTTTTTCACGAATCTTTAACATTTTTCATTAGCTTTCTATTTTTACTTCATGATGATTTGATTCATCTATTAATGTCAGTTCGCGTTTTCTCTTGGGCCTGACTTGTTTATACTTTGAATTCCATTTCATTCGCTTTCTTTTTTTATTACTTGATTTGGTTAATCCGCTTTCGGTGCTCCAGCTTCATTGTCGGTGGAAGCGTTTGTTCAAGTGACCAGTTTTTTGGACGGCAGAGTGTTGCCTCTCTGAGGAATTTTGCTATTATTATTATTATTATTATTATTTTATTATTTTGTCGTTTGAATCTTTAACATTTCAGTAGCTGCTAAAGCATGCGCATATGATACTTAATCATTGCTTCTGTGATTTCTACTAGTTTGTCTGTTAACAATGTCTGATTCTTGATTTTCTCTTGTGCATTTCCGAATGCAGTGAATAAAGATGACATGACTTGTTTATACTTTTCACAAATTCATTTCATTCCCTTTCTTTTTTTTTTACTTGATTTGGCATTAAGTCACGGGCCTACTCTTGAGTTAATCCGCTTTCGGTAACCAGCTTCATTGTCGGTGAAGCGTTTGTTCGAGGACCAGTTTTTGGACGGCAGGAGTGTTACCTCTCTGAGGAACGTGTTGCTTATTATTATTATTATTATTATTTTATTATTTTGTCGTTTGAATCTTTAACATTTTCAGTAGCTGCTAAAGCTTTGCACATATGATATAATCATTACTTCTGATGATGATTTCTACTAGTTTGTCTGTTAACAATGTCTGATTCGTGATTTTTTCTTTGTGCATTTTCGAATGCAGGAATAAAGATGACATGACTTGTTTATACTTTTCACGAATTCATTTCTATCGCTTTTTTTTTTTATTACTTGATTTGGCATTAAGTCACGAGGCCTACTTGGAGTTAATCCGCTTTCGGTAACCCATTCCATTGTCGGTAGCGTTTGTTCGAGTGACCAGTTTTTTGGACGGCAGAGTGTTACCTCTCTGAGGAACGTGTTTTATTATTATTATTATTATTATTTTATTATTTTGTCGTTTGAATCTTTAACATTTTCAGTAGCTGCTAAAGCTTGTGCACATATGATATAATCATTACTTCTGTGATGATTTCTACTAGTTTGTCTGTTAACAATGTCTGATTATTGATTTTCTCTTGCATTTTCGAATGCAGTGAATAAAGATGACATGACTTTATACTTTTCACGAATTCATTTTCATTCGCTTTCTTTTTTTTTATTACTTGATTTGGCATTAAGTCGAGGCCTCTCTTGGAGTTAATCTGCTTTTCGGTAACCAGCTTCATTGTCGGTGGAAGCGTTTGTTCGAGTGACCAGTTTTTGGACGGCAGAGTGTTACCTCTCTGAGGAACGTGTTTATTATTATTATTATTTTATTATTTTGTCGTTTTGAATCTTTATTTTCAGTAGCTGCTAAAGATGCACATATGATATAATCATTTTCTGTGATGTAGTTTGTTCGTTAACAATGTCTGAATTTTCTCTTTGTGCATTTTTCGAATGCAGTGAATAAAGATGACACTTGTTTATACTTTTAATCATTTCATTCCTTTTTTTTTTATGCCTGTGATGAGGCCTTTCTTGGGTTAATCTTTCGGTAACCAGCTTGTTGGTGGGCGTTTGTTAACAGTTTTGTCTGATTCGTGATATTTTATTATTTTTTATTATTTGTCGTTTGAATCTTTTACATTTTCAGTAGCTGAATACAATGATATAATCATTACTTGATGATTTCTACTTTTGTTGTTAACAATGTCTGATTCGTGAATTCATTTTTCATACAGTGAATAAAGATGACATGACTTGTTTATACTTTTTCACGAATTTTTCATTCTTTTTTTTTATTACTTGATTTGGCATTAAGTCACGAGGCCTACTCTTGAGTTAATCCGCTTTCAGTAACCAGCTTCATTGTCGGTGGAAGCGTTTGTTCGAGGACCAGTTTTTTGGACGGCAGAGTGTTACCTCTCTAAGGGAACGTGTTGCTTATTATTATTATTATTATTATTTTATTATTTTGTCGTTTGAATCTTTAACATTTTCTGTAGCTGCTAAAGATATTGTGCACATATGATATAATCTGATTTACTTCTGTGATGACTTTTCTACTAGTTTGTCTGTTAACAATGTCTGATTCGTGATTTTTTCGGTAACCATTTTTTTGGAATGCAGTGAATAAAGATGACATGACTTGTTTATATTTTTCGTTTGAATTCATTTCATTCCTTTCTTTTTTTTTTTATGACTTGATTTGGCATTAAGTCACGAGGCTACTCTTGAGTTAATCACTTTTCGGTAATAGCTTCATTGTCGGTGGAAGCGTTTGTTCGAGTGACCAGTTTTGGACGGTAGAGTGTTACCTCTCTGAGGAACGTGTTGCTTATTATTATTATTATTATTTTATTATTTTGTCGTTTGAATCTTTTTTTCTTTTTCAGTAGCTGCTAAAGCTTTGTGCATATGATATAATCATTACTTCTGTGATGATTTCTACTAGTTTTTCTGTTAACAATGTCTGATTCATTGTGATTTTCTCTTGTGCATTTTCGAATGCAGTGAATAAAGATGACATGACTTTGTTTATACTTTTCACGGAAGACATTTCTGAGGCTTTTTTTTTTTATTATTTTTGATTTTGGTTTTGAATCTTTATTTTCAGTAGCTGCTACGAGGCCTAATCTACTTGTGATGATTTAATCAATGTCTGATTCTGTGATTTTTTCTTGTGCATTTTAACCAGCTTCATTGTCGGTGGAGGCTACACTTGTTTGTTCAGCTTCATTGTCAGTGGTAGCGTTTGTTTGACCAGTTTTTGGACGGCAGAGTGTTACCTCTCTGAGGAACGTGTTTTATTATTATTATTATTATTATTTTATTATTTTGTCGTTTGAATCTTTAACATTTTCAGTAGCTGCTAAAGCTTGTGCACATATGATATAATCATTACTTCTGTGATGATTTCTACTAGTTTGTCTGTTAACAATGTCTGATTCGTGATTTTCTCTTGTGCATTTTCGAATGCAGTGAATAAAGATGACATGACTTGTTTATACTTTTCACGAATTCATTTCATTCGCTTTCTTTTTTTTATGACTTGATTTGGCATTAAGTCACGAGGCCTACTCTTGGAGTTAATCCGCTTTCGGTAACCAGCTTCATTGTCGGTGGAAGCGTTTGTTCGAGTGACCAGTTTTTGGACGGCAGAGTGTTACCTCTCTGAGGAACGTGTTGCTTATTATTATTATTATTATTATTTTATTATTTTGTCGTTTGAATCTTTAACATTTTCAGTAGCTGCTAAAGCTTGTGCACATATGATATAATCATTACTTCTGTGATGATTTCTACTAGTTTGTCTGTTAACAATGTCTGATTCGTGATTTTCTCTTGTGCATTTTCGAATGCAGTGAATAAAGATGACATGACTTGTTTATACTTTTCACGAATTCATTTCATTCGCTTTCTTTTTTTTATTACTTGATTTGGCATTAAGTCACGAGGCCTACTCTTTGAGTTAATCCGCTTTTCGATGAACCAGCTTCATTGTCGGTGGAAGCGTTTGTTCGAGTGACCAGTTTTTGGACGGCAGAGTGTTACCTCTCTGAGGAACGTGTTGCTTATTATTATTATTATTATTATTTTATTATTTTGTCGTTTGAATCTTTAACATTTTCAGTAGCTGCTAAAGCTTGTGCACATATGATATAATCATTACTTCTGTGATGATTTCTACTAGTTTGTCTGTTAACAATGTCTGATTCGTGATTTTCTTGTGCATTTTCGAATGCAGTGAATAAAGATGACATGACTTGTTTATACTTTTCGAATTCATTTCATTCGCTTTCTTTTTTTATTACTTGATTTGGCATTAAGTCACGAGGCCTACTCTTGGAGTTAATCCGCTTTCGGTAACCAGCTTCATTGTCGGTGGAAAGCGTTTGTTCAGTGACCAGTTTTTGGACGGCAGAGTGTTACCTCTCTGAGGAACGTGTTGTTTATTATTATTATTATTATTATTATTTTATTATTTTGTCGTTTGAATCTTTAACATTTTCAGTAGCTGCTAAAGCTTGTGCATATGATATAATCATTACTTCTGTGATGATTTCTACTAGTTTGTCTGTTAACAATGTCTGATCTGTGATTTTCTCTTGTGCATTTTCAAATGCAGTGAATAAAGATGACATGACTTGTTTATACTTTTCACGAATTCATTTCATTCCTTTCTTTTTTTTTATTACTTGATTTGGCATTAAGTCACGAGGCCTACTCTTGGAGTTAATCCGCTTTCGGTAACAACTTCATTGTCGGTGGAAGCGTTTGTTCGAGTGACCAGTTTTTGGACGGCAGAGTGTTACCTCTCTGAGGAACGTGTTGCTTATTATTATTATTATTATTATTTTATTATTTTGTCGTTTGAATCTTTAACATTTTTCAGTAGCTGCTAAAGCTTGTGCATATGATATAATCATTACTTCTGTGATGATTTCTACTAGTTTGTCTGTTAACAATGTCTGATTCGTGATTTTCTGTGCATTTTCGAGATGCAGTGAATAAAGATGACATGACTTGTTTATACTTTTCACGAATTCATTTCATTCCTTTTCTTTTTTTATTACTTGATTTGGCATTAAGTCACGAGGCCTACTCTTGGAGTTAATCCGCTTTTCGGTAACCAGCTTCATTGTCGGTGGAAGCGTTTGTTCAGTGACCAGTTTTTGGACGGCAGAGTGTTACCTCTGAGGAACGTGTTGCTTTATTATTATTATTATTATTATTTTATTATTTTGTCGTTTGAATCTTTAACATTTTCAGTAGCTGCTAAAGTTTGTGCACATATGATAATCATTACTTCTGTGATGATTTCTACTAGTTTGTCTGTTAACAATGTCTGATTCGTGATTTTTTCTTGTGCATTTTCGAATGCAGTGAATAAAGATATTATGACTTGTTTATACTTTTCACGAATTCATTTCATTCCTTTCTTTTTTATGACTTGATTTGGCATTAAGTCAGGGGCCTACTCTTGGAGTTAATCCGCTTTCGGTAACCAGCTTCATTGTCGGTGGAAGCGTTTGTTCAGTGACCAGTTTTTGGACGGCAGAGTGTTACCTCTCTGAGGAACGTGTTGCTTTATTATGTGTATTATTATTATTTTATTATTTTGTCGTTTTGAATCTTTAACATTTTCAGTAGCTGCTAAAGCATTACATAACTTCTGTGATGATTTCTACTAGTTGTCTGTTAACAATGTCTGATTCGTGATTTTTCATTGCATTTTTCAGAATACAGTGAATAAAGATGACATGACTTGTTTATACTCACGAATTCATTTCATTCCTTTCTTTTTTTTATGACTTGATTTGGCATTAAGTCACGAGGCCTACTCTTGAGTTAATCCGCTTTCGGTAACCAGCTTTTGTCGGTGTTTGTAGACCAGTTTTTTGTTCGAGGGAATTATTTTTTATTATTTTCGTTTGAATCTTTAACATTTCAGTAGCTGCTGAGTGTTGAATAATTATTATTATTATTTTATTTTATTTTGTCGTTTATATTTTTCAAATATGATTTCATTACTCTTTAGTTTGTCTGTTAACAATGTCTGATTCGTGATTTTTTCTTGTGCATTTTCGAATGCAGTGAATAAAGATGACATGACACTTTTCAGAATTCATTTTATTCCTTTCTTTTTTTATGACTTAATCTCTTGGAGTTTCGGTAACCAGCTTCATTGTCGGTGGAAGCGTTTGTTTGAGTGACCAGTTTTTGGACGGCAGAGTGTTACCTCTCTGAGGAACGTGTTTTATTATTATTATTATTATTTTATTATTTTGTCGTTTGAATCTTTAACATTTTCAGTAGCTGCTAAAGCTTGTGCACATGATATAATCATTACTTCTGTGATGATTTCTACTATTTGTCTGTTAACAATGTCTGATTCGTGATTTTTTCTTGTGCATTTCCAGATACGGTGAATAAAGATGACATGACTTGTTTATACTTTTCTGAATTCATTTCATTCGCTTTCTTTTTTTTTTATTACTTGATTTGGCATTAAGTCACGAGGCCTACTCTTGGAGTTAATCCGCTTTCGGTAACCAACTTCATTGTCGGTGGAAGCGTTTGTTCGAGTGACCAGTTTTTGGACGCAGAGTGTTACCTCTCTGAGGAACGTGTTGCTTATTATTATTATTATTATTTTATTATTATTTTGTCGTTTGAATCTTTAACATTTTCAGTAGCTGCTAAAGCCAGTGCACATATGATATAATCATTACTTCTGTGATGATTTCTACTAGTTTGTCTGTTAACAATGTCTGATTCGTGATTTTCTCTTGTGCATTTTCGAATGCAGTGAATAAAGATGACATGATTTGTTTATACTTTTCACGAATTCATTTCATTCCTTTCTTTTTTTTATTACTTGATTTGGCATTAAGTCACGAGGCCTACTCTTGAGTTAATCCCTTTGGTAACCAACTTCATTGTCGGTGGAAGCGTTTGTTGAGGACCAGTTTTTGGACGGTAGAGGTTACCTCTCGAGGAACGTGTTGCTTATTATTATTATTATTATTATTTTATTATTTTGTCGTTTGAATCTTTAACATTTTCAGTAGCTGCTAAAGCTTGTGCACATATGATATATCATTACTCTGTGATGATTTCTACTAGTTTGTCTGTTAACAATGTCTGATTCGTGATTTTTTTTTTGTGCATTTTCGAATACAGTGAATAAAGATGACATGACTTGTTTATACTTTTCACGAATTCATTTCATTCGCTTTCTTTTTTTTATTACTTGATTTGGCATTAAGTCACGAGGCCTACTCTTGGAGTTAATCCGCTTTCGGTAACCAGCTTCATTGTCGGTGGAAGCGTTTGTTCGAGTGACCAGTTTTTGGACGGCAGAGTGTTACCTCTCTGAGGAACGTGTTGCTTATTATTATTATTATTATTATTTTATTATTTTGTCGTTTGAATCTTTAACATTTTCAGTAGCTGCTAAAGCTTGTGCACATATGATATAATCATTACTTCTGTGATGATTTCTACTAGTTTGTCTGTTAACAATGTCTGATTCGTGATTTTTTCTTGTGCATTTTCGAATGCAGTGAATAAAGATGACATGACTTGTTTATACTTTTCACGAATTCATTTCATTCGCTTTCTTTTTTTTATTACTTGATTTGGCATTAAGTCACGAGGCCTACTCTTGGAGTTAATCCGCTTTCGGTAACCAGCTTCATTGTCGGTGGAAGCGTTTGTTCGAGTGACCAGTTTTTGGACGGCAGAGTGTTACCTCTCTGAGGAACGTGTTGCTTATTATTATTATTATTATTATTTTATTATTATTTTGTCGTTTGAATCTTTAACATTTTCAGTAGCTGCTAAAGCTTGTGCACATATGATATAATCATTACTTCTGTGATGATTTCTACTAGTTTGTCTGTTAACAATGTCTGATTCGTGATTTTCTCTTGTGCATTTTCGAATGCAGTGAATAAAGATGACATGACTTGTTTATACTTTTCACGAATTCATTTCATTCGCTTTCTTTTTTTTATTACTTGATTTGGCATTAAGTCACGAGGCCTACTCTTGGAGTTAATCCGCTTTCGGTAACCAGCTTCATTGTCGGTGGAAGCGTTTGTTCGAGTGACCAGTTTTTGGACGGCAGAGTGTTACCTCTCTGAGGAACGTGTTGCTTATTATTATTATTATTATTATTTTATTATTATTTTGTCGTTTGAATCTTTAACATTTTCAGTAGCTTCTAATGCTTGTGAACATATGATATCTATTACATCTGTGATGATTTCTAGTGGTTTTTCCGTTAACAATGTTTGCAATGTAGCATTATATGTTTGCACAATATGTTCATTGGACATTGTCATATGAATTTTTGGAAGCCGGTCTCTTTCTGAGTGTGTAAGTTACTTTGCTGTTTTTTTCAATAATATGGTTTGTTGATTCGGTGATTTCAACTATGATGTTATTATTATTATTTAAGCCAATATTTTGGGAACATTTCCATAATGTTTGGTGGAAATGCTTTTGACGAAATCACCAAGAAAAAAAAGATCTTTTTCTCTTTCTGTATATATGTAATGGAGTAAAAGAAGAATCAATAATTGTGGCGCTAAAAAATAAAATAATGTTTTATTTATCTTGATATTATGTTTTTTAGTCACTGCCAAAGCTGTTGTGTATGTGACATTATTTACTTCAGTGATGTTTTCTTGTAGTTTGTCCGTTAACAATGTTGGCAATGCAGCGTTATATGTTTACAAAATATGTTTATTGAACTTTGTCATGAATTTTATTTTCGCGTCTGTAAATATTATTATTATTATTATTATTATTATTATTATTATTATTATTATTCTGTTCAGGGCACACATTGATGTTGTCAATGGGAATACTGTTCTAAAAGCATGTCGCCAACAAGACTCCTCACAACTCATGAAGTCTTTGCTTAATCCCCGCAGAGTAAATGAGGGCAATTTTCTGGAGCTATACAATCTTGGTCTTAATTACAATTCTCCCTAAGTGATTTTCCAATTTTCCATTTTTGTTTTTTTAATCATTTCACCCTAAGCAAGGTGATAATGTCACTAATACGCAAGAGGTTACTGAAAATGAAATATAATGAGAAACCTTTATTCAGTAAAAAGGACAATAAAAGAACAGATTTAAGAAAGCCAGAAGATGGCTATTGGTGTTATATTTTCACTTTTGAAACTTGTAGGCGACAGAAAAGCAAGAAACATGAAGAATTTTCCAGAGGTGAGAAGTGCGAGAAAATAAACTGTCAAAATAGAGCTTTCGGTTATATGAAGCTATTTCATCAGTAAAACGATGAGACCTAATTGCCAAACCAGTAGAAAGCTTAACTTGATGCTGTCGAGGTGCCAAAGAGGAGAGCTCATTAGAAAAATTGCCATGAAAGTATTTATAAAAACTTCAAGACGGTGGGGAATTGACTGATGTCGTAGTGCCAGGTTAACACCGATAATATTACATACGTTTCTTTGATTTTTTTTCGACAATATCGATATAAAAATCAGGAACACCAGCCGAGATATAACAATAATATTCAATGCTCGAACGAATGGTAGATTATTAAAGTTAAATATGGATTATGGCCAGAATAATTCTCTGGAACGAAATATTTTCTTCTTTTTTTAATCGGTATCAACCCATGCAAGGCGATAAAGCCACTAAGACATAACGGTTTACAGGGTAGGGAAAATTATGAACAACAAAGTTAATAAATAACAGGAAGAGAAAAATATAATTAGGAGGACAGTAGATAGCGACTGACACTTCATTTAAATTTTTGAAGATTAAAGTTGTTTCAAAAGAATGGAGTCTGAAAGGAGTTCCACAAACGAGAAGTGTGAGAAAAAAACTGTTAGTATAGAACTTACTGTTACATCTAGCCAGCTCAACAGTACATTGATGAGATGTCGTCGCCATTCTCGTGCTGCAATTCCAAACGTCTACGTAACATAGCAAAGAGTGATATTTATTTGCAAAAATCGAAAATGCAGCAAAAGGCCAAAATGGGGAATGAAGAAAAGGACGGACTTAATTGGTCTTAACATTATACTTAGCTAGCCCCAAACACTAATCCAAACATACTACCATATTTCTAACACCAAAACAACTCATACTTACTTACCTTTCTTACTACATTCACCGTAATACCCCATTGTCTCTATGAAAGTCTTAACTAGTCCCCGTATGTACAATTCATTGTCTAGGAGGAGGGGATTAAGATAACAGTTTAAAAATTTAAATCCTAATGAATATTTAAAAAAATGAACAAAGCTATATACAAGAAACTAAACAAAATAGATATTATAGCAAACAACTCATCTGAACAATTACCATGAAAATCTTTATAGAAAATACACTGTTATGTTACCCATGCTCGCATGGACTCTCCCAGCTATATATAACAGCAGGCATTGTATTTTAGAGGGTGTAGTTTCCAGCAGTCAGCTCTGACAGTCGGACCGAACATTCTTGCTCGTTTGTATATGTTTTGTATCACTGTTTCTGTTAATATATTTGTTTAACTCAATTCTTCTCTTTGTGTCTTTATTTCTGGCCACAATAAGGCCACAACAGAGAGGCAATCCGAGGGCGGCGAGAAAGTAACTGAAATCGGTTCGCCAGATCATGACCATACTGATTCCTCTTTGGATTATATCAAGGAGCTGAAGGTAAATAGAAGGGACATATGTTGCAGGGATATTCTAAGCATGGACGGATTGTAGGCTTATACATACGTGAGATAGATTCTGGAACGAAAAATCGTCTTGCACGACACAGTAAAGCAATTTTGTTAGAATGTGGCCTAACAATGGATTCAATATAATCTTTTCACTTTATGTCAGCTAAGAACATTGATCAGAGAAGGCGCAACTTTCCACTTTCCTGGAGGATCGCCATTCAACCAAATTAGTATCTCTATTTACTGGCCTCAATTTAATCAACTACAAGATTTAGATAGATTGTCTTGCGCCATAAATTAAAAAAATAAACATTTTGTTTAAACGATATCCGAAATCATAGCCGTTTGATTATATAAATCTTTTGAGGAATATGCAGTTATCTCAACCACTAAAACTCTCCGATGGCGTAATTCATGCGAAAGTGAAGGAATATTGAATTTGTCGTGTCAAAGAATTTACAGAAATAAAGACATAGCAATTTGAAAAGAAATTAAATTGACGTGACAAAGACGAGAGCGAATCAGTGTCTAACGACGTCAATACAATTTAATTTAATGCAAAACTAATGACTTGAAGACATCTGTTAGAAGATAAAAGTGAATTCTGTGAACTGACAAACACAAATAAACATCACAGAAAATTTAGTGGAAAACAACGACACCTTCTCTTCGACTTGTTAAAAGCTTGCATTATTTACATTATTCAGACTGTTATCCTCATCTTCATTGCCATGTTCCCAACATTTCGACCGTTGTACGCTCCGGCCTTCTTCAGGTGATTGAAATTTCGACCGGATCATCTATTTCGTCTACCGGAGTAGATTGTTCTAGATCCACGTGCCATGTCTCTTCCGGATCTCTCAGTTATTTCCGTTTAACTCAACACTCCAAGTTTTGGTTCACATAGGCCAGTGGATAAAGACGTTGATTAGATCCAGTGACAAGACGCAAAAAGTTCAATACCAGGCCACAGCAGTGATGAAGCAAACAACGTCGAACCTAAATAAAGATTTAGCAAACTCATGAAAGGAATTTAAATTTACGGGGGGGGGACGAGAGCGAATCAGTGTCTAACGACGTCAATACAAATTGACTTAATGCAAAACTAGTGTTTTGAAGACATCTGTTAGAAGATAAAAGTGATTGCCGTGGACAGCCAAACACAAATAAACAACACAGAAAATCTAGGGGAAAAAACGTCGACACCATGACGAACTTTGATTCGACCTGTTAAAAGCTGTTGATGATGTGTCAATCATTCTCACTCACAGGCAAAAACACAAAAGAAAAAAATCTAGAAAAGCTAAATAAGCAATATAACGAAAACAAATAATGTGTTCTTTGGCAAAGAGCGTATTTAGATTATTTTAGGGAAACTTGCTGTCTCGGAAGGTGTTGAATTATTTTTTCTAATCATTTCACCCCAAGCAAAGCGGGGATGCCAGTATTACTCAGCGGTTACATAGCATTAAAGGGGGAGAGAAAAAAACTGAGTATTGAGAGGAATGAGGAAAGGACAAAAGATGAAGGGGGTTCAAGAAAATAGAAGATTGACTTTCCATTTAAAATTTTGAACATTGTATTTATCAGGGAAGCAAGTAAACGGAAGGGACTTCCTCAAGCAGTGAGTGGGTGGAAAGAGACAGTTGGAGGAGGAGTGGCGGTTGCATTTAACAATGTCTACAGTAAACGGGTGGGACCAAACTACCAATCTAGTAACACGCTTAAATTGATGCTGTCTGGGCACCAGCAAACAAAGCTCGTTAGTGCAGTTGCCATGAAAATATTTGTAGAAAAGACAAAATGAAGCAGTGTCACCTCGGTAAGAAAGTGACTGAAGATGAAATGCCAGGTCAGGATCGATTATATTGTAGATCCTTCTTTGGATTTTTTCAAGAAATTCGAGATGTATAGCAGGAGCACCAGGCCAGATATGGCAACAATATTCAATGCACGGGCGATTAGTAGATTTGTAAATGTTCAAGATGGATTCTGACAAGATAAATCTTTTGGCACGACACAGTGACATAACTTTCCTTGCAGTAGATGCAGCTATTAATTCGATGTAGTCGTATCACTTCAATTCAGTTGTTATTGCGAGGCCAAGAAAATGCGGTGTGTTGCTGTCCAGGAGTCTAGCATCAGCCATGGTGATTTCAGAGAGAAAAAAATTGTCTGTGGTGTTTAAATCAGTTCATAAGAAAGAACATAACGTTTACAGCGTAATTGATGAAAGTTTTCGATGATAGAGTTCGCAATATAATATTAGGAGAAATATTAATTTAGTTCTTGGTTCTGGAGTAGGGAAAAAGGACATTTAGCTCACTGATTTTTCGACATTGTTCATTGAATACTGCTGTCATATATATTCTTTGGTGCCGCTGCTATTCATCTCGAGGTCCAAAGAAGGATCTGCAATATAATCCATCCTGACCTGGCATCTCAACTTCAGTCGTTTCTCACCGACGTGAGCACGAGGACAGACGTAAAAGACATGACATCAAGCGGAGCGCCTATATCGAATCAACAGCTTCATCAGCTGCAAGGAAAGATGGGTTACTCTGTCGTATCAGAATACATCTTCCGCATTTACAACTCGGCCGTGCATTGAATACCGTTGTCATAATTGGTCTGCTGCTCCTGTTTTGCATCTCGTGATTCTTGACAAAATCCAAGTGTCCTAAGTATTAAGATAAACTACATCCGTGTCCAAGTTAAGACGATAAACTACGTCCTCTGATCAGGAGGCTTTGAGGAGCGTGGAACCACCTCTTATCTGATGGTGTTCCCAGGTCCACCTTCACCAGCTATGGACAAATAGTTAACCCCGAAACTGAGGTAAAAAGCATTATAAAAGTGTAAAAATAGGTTTTAATACCAGAAATACTTTATAAAAAATTATTACCAGAAATAATTTTTTGAAGAAATAAAAATATTACCAGCAATTGTTTTTGGGGAAAAAAAACCTATTACAAGCACTACGTTTTTGAAAGTTATCTATTCTACCTACCCTCATACGTAATAGGCCAATTTCAGAAATATCATTAACCTGGGCATAAAAGCAATATTTGATGGAAATATAAGCAATTTTTCATACTTTCTAGGTATTAGCTAATAGGAAATAACAATTGCTATTTAAAGACAATAATTGAGTTCCACAATGTGCAACCTGATACACCTGGTCAGTTTCTTTTGTTATATTTATCACATTCATTGGTAGATGCCTTCATCACAGATGGCATCAAGAGGTTGTAAGTATCCAGCAGGTTCGTATTTCTATGTTTATAAATGTTTTGAATCAAATGTCATTTTGGTCATATTTTATGTGAAAGAGAATGTACACATTCATCAGTTTTCCCAATGGGATTAAATACATTTCAGAAATATCATTATTCTGGTCAGAAAAGCAAAACTTGATGGAAATATTAGCAACTTTTCATATTTTCTAGGCATTAGCTAATAGGAAATCATAGTTGCTACCCAAGGACAATAAATAAATTGCACAGTGTTTTTTCTTTAACACAAAATAATTCTAGGTTTACTCTGAAATTTTGAACGAATTTTAAAGCAAATTCTTTTAATGTTTTCTTTTTTTTTTAATTACAATGTTTGGGTGATTAGTTTTGATTGCACTTTCTGTGTGTATTGAAATATCCTGTGAAATTGTTACGGGTCATATCTCTGTAACCGGGTTACGGTTCTATTTACACTAGATACCTGTTGTTTCCTTACAGTAAAAGTTACAAATTTCCAGTGCAGATATTGGTCCAGCCTGTCATGGCGAATTTTATATTCAATTGATGCTAATACCGTTTAACATGATACAAGATTGTCAATTGTTTCTGGATATTTATCACAGGATCTGCATTTCGGGTTAACACAATGTTTCAGTATGTTTGCTCAGTAATTTCTGTTCAACACACATTAGTCCCTTGCATGATGTAACCATTGATGGGTAGAGGGTTTATTTACATCAGCTTGTTTGGTACGGGCAGGATATTGAGCAGGAAGTGGATTATCTTGCCATTTCTTTCTCTCACTCACCCCCCTCTCTCTCTCTCTCTATATATATATATATATATATATATATTTATATATATATATATGTGTGTATATATATATATATATATATATATATATTCATACATTTATATATAAATATATATATATGCATATATATATATATGTATATATATATATACATATACATATATTCATACTTTTATATATATATATATACAGATATATGCATATATATGTGTGTGTATATATATATATATATATATATATATACTCTTTCTCTGATATTGACCACTTTATCCCATAAATATAGCACACTTCAAAAACATATATATATATATATATATATATATATTCGTGTATGTGTATGTGTATGCGTGTATTTGCACGCACACGTGCATGTGTGTGTGTATGTGGAGACTGCCTCTCCTATGTGAGTAAGCCGGCTATATATAAATATATCTCAGTCAGTGGATTATCTATATATCAAAATATCAATTACACTCTGCTGATATAAGTTGTCAGTCTTTCTGTCACTTCCACTCTTCTTTCTTTCTCTCTCTCTCTCAGTACATATTATATATATATATATATATATATATATATATATATATATATATATATGTATGTATGTATGTTATGTATGTATAATATGTGTGTGTTAGTGGAACAAATTTTGTCCCACATTTCTTTTCCTTTGAGAATTATCATTATCTTAATATCTGTCCCTCTTGTCAATAAATTTTACACGACCTCTCATTGATATGGGCGTTGTTTACTCATATTTCACCCAAATATATCTTTCTGATGTACATATATATATGTGTGTGTGTGTGTGTGAGTATTGTGTGTGTCCATGTGTGTATGTTTGTATACGTGTGTGTAGTGCAAAGATGTTAACACCCGAATATATATATATATATATATATATATATATATATATATATATATATATATATATATATATATATATATAAGGCTGTGAGTTTATTGAATGCAGTTACACAAACCCACGTACAAATTAGATTCACGTGCATTTTTGCCTACACATAAACAGGCTAAACCTTTTACAATGTTGAATGCATGTTTGCGTTTCCTTTGAAAAACTTTTATCCGGGATTTATAACAAATCTTTTCTGGCTTCCTTTCATGAACGGGATTAGCAACTGACTTTACGGATATTTGTCATTTTCCTTAATATAAAATATCTTTCCCTTTTCACGATATTGATATAGGGCATAAGATATTAAAAACAAAACAAAAATTCTCCTGGTGTAAAAGTTCCATTTTGTTATTCTTTTAGTTGTTTTTAGCAACGTTGGCCATCCTTACTCTTCACTGTTTCCCATTTGCTATTGCTTTTTTAAATTTTCTTTATCATTTTGCATTCAACTTTGCCCTTGTTTCCTCATCCATGAGTTCCAAACATTTATTGTCTTATTGGATAGCTCTTCGTTTATAATTAACAAAGCTCAGCTGGTTGAGTAATGAGTTTCAGTCTCACTATGTGCCCCATAAAAAAATCTACATTAATTAAACCGGCAAGTTTGAGAATTTCGGAAAAATCAATCCGCAAACCTCTAAGAAAGGCGTGTTCTTTTGGAGAGGGTGTCCATACAGTGAATGTGCAGGAGATGTAACGTTTATCGATGCAGAAAATAAATTTGGCACATTGTTCAAATTGTGTTCGACGCTTCTGCGTTTGTTATTTATTGGAGAATATATGAAACAGTCATAAGTGAACTAACACCGTGAGAGTGAAAAAGAGAGAAAGAGTGATCGCGGAATAAAAAGGGGACTTAAACGTTAAATTGTATCTTCTGCAATGCCAGTGATTTTTTTTTTATATGAGTAGCTTGTACGTTTACCCTGTATATTATAATATGTGTGTAAATGTTTCCATCGAAAAACTGGTTCTCAACTGTACATTCCGTCTTAATCAATTTTCCAATCTTAATATCTCGTTTATATTCCGTAAGATATATTTCTATTTATCTATCAGTCGGCTATGTGCCATGCGTGATACACGCTTAGACGATCATGTATCTTTCGATACATGACTGACGAGGCAGATTTACCCCCGCAGTAGGTTGACATTTCTTTCTGCGGTAGACCAGTTGCCATCCAAGTCTATAGAATCCGCTCTGTCCTGTTATTTACCCATAGCTGAGGAGATAAGAAGACGATTCGTACCTTTCCCAATGGTGTTAGTACGTCAGTCAGTTATGTGCCATGCGTGATACATGCTTAGTCGATCATGTATCTTTCGATACATGACTGACTAGGTAGATTGTTTGCCGTTTCTTTTTTCTACGGTAGACCAGTTGCCATCCAAAGGTATAGAACCTGGTCTGTCCTCCTATTTACCCATAATAGTTGGTAAAGGTATGAATCCTCTTCTTGGTGAAGGATTCATATCTTTCCCAAGATATTAGTACGTAAGTTAATGTAATTGATTTGACTGGAATTCGAACTCGGCTCTCCGATTCCTCAATCAGAGCCTCTATCCTTTACTCCACCGTGGCTACTTTGTATTTCTGCGCTACTACACCCTACGGATAGTTATATTTCTATACGTGCTTGATTTTCATCTTCCCTGTATGTAGCTTACACTTTGGGATATTTCTTTTGTCGACAACCATGCATTCTGTCTTCTAATTAGGACTAGAATTTTTTAAAGAATTTTACCTCAAGTAAGACGGGAGTGCCATGAGCAAGCAAGGGGTTACAGAGGATTGAGAACAAGAGTAAAGAGGGTTGTTCGACGAAAGGATATATAGAAGGACGGGGATCAGGGCCAAGGCATCAGAAGATGTTACTGACATTACATTTGAATACTTGAAGATTATAGCTATCAGGGAAGCAAGTAAGAGGAAGAGAGTTCTACTGTCGGGAAGTGCGAGAGAAAAAGCTGTTGGAGACAGCTACATTTAACAGTTTCGACAGTAAAAGGGTGGGAATTAGATGTCATTCTAGTAGCACGCTTAATTTCACACTGTTGGGTTACTAGTGAAAGCAGTTCATCAGAGCAGCTGCAATGAAAATACTTGTAGAAAAGCCAGAGGGAAACAACATCACGTCTGTGAGAAAGTGACTGCAGACGAGATGCCAGATCAGGACCTATCACATTGCATATCAGTCTCTGGATTTTTTGAGGACCTAGAAATGAACAGCAGGGGCACCAGACCATATATGGCAACAGTATTCAATGCAAGGACGAATGGCAGATTTGTAGATTTGAAGGATGGACTCAGGTGAGACAATACTTCTGGCGCGACACAGAGAACCAACCTTTCTTGCGGTAGATGAAGCTACTGATTCAATGCAGTTGTTCCACCTCAGGTCAGTGGAATTATTATTATTATTATTTCTTTGATTTCTGGCGTTTACACATTTCTTTCCGGGTCCCGCCCAGGGACCTAAGGTTAGAAATGGCGTCATGACACTTTCCACTGACAGAAAAAAAAAAATTACATAGATAAAGCCCTTCGTAAGGTATGGGCTGTACTTGTCAGAACAATCTTTTGTATCTCCTTGAGGTATGGACTTCCAGGAATCCCTTCAATTAGTCTACTGCAATCTTTTCCAACCAGTCCTAGGGCTCTAACTACAACAGGGATTGTTGATGTTCCCATATGCCACATTTTCGAGATTTCTGTTTCAAGGTCCTTGTACTTTGACAACTTTTTGAATATCTTCAAAGATACATTGCAGTCAGCGGGGACTGCCATATCAATAAGGAGGCATCGTTTTTGTTTGTGGTCTTTAATAACAATATCTGGCCGGTTGGCCTTGATTGTTCTGTCAGTGTGTATTGTGTAGTCCCATATTATTATTATTATTATTATTATTATTTTATTTCCTTTGCATATCTGTCTGAAATTTTAATCTATTTTATTTTTTATCACGTCTTTTGTTTAGGCTATCTACAGCAGTGGTTAGACAGTGCCCATCGGAAATAAAGGATAAGCTTACGTTTATAATCAAACTCACCTTCTTTTTATTAAGCGACGAGAGAGATCGCGGAATAAAAAGAGGACTTAAATGTTAAATTTTATCTTCTGCCTTGCCAGTGAATTTTAATATAAGTAGGTGGAGCATTTATTACATTTGTGTAAAAGTTTCCAGCGAATGATGCGTTCCGTCTTTAATTTGATTACATTGGTCCTCATCAGCTTTAAACATTAATACGCAATTTTCTAGACATATTTAATTAGCAATAATCTTATTTGCTTTAATTTCAGGCACCGACATATTAATTAAACATACAGATAACTGCATACAGACACACTGGTGCGTGAATAAAAAAAAAATCTAAGTGAAAATGCCAGTCTTAAATTCTTTCCCGTCTATATACGTGCTTACCGAAAGTGTCTTTTTTCAAGCACGGACGAATAAACACGTCCATAACTTAAAACGTTCAAAAACTATCACAAGACGTGTTTATAGATCGATCTTTGTTCTTTTTATGCCGTTCTGAGCCTGAAACGGGTCCCGTTGTCAAGTCATAACAATGTTAACATGTATTTGCCAAGGATCGGGTTACTTCAAGGTGCATCAGTTTCCCAAAATAATTGGCGTCTCTCCCTCGTTCAGGCAGTGAAAAATACTATAAACACACCTTCTGTTAAAAGAGAAAATAGATATTAAGTTGAATTAAGCTTAGTTAATTAACTGGTTTGAGTTATTTTCCCTGGCATAATTAATTAATAATTGACTAATTATTTTTAATTGGTTTGAACTGTGAAACATTTTATTCCCTTGTATTAAATATTTCGTTCGGAAATTCTCAAAAGTTTAATAAATGCAACAAACATTTGAAGAAGGTAGAACGTAATGAGGTCGAAACGTCGTATCGATAAAAAAAATGAAGATTCGAAAGAAAATAAATGTAAATTGCTATCATTTCAATAGTCTGAATAGATATAATTTATTGTCACTTTATCTCCAACTCAGGTCGCCAGTTGATACAGACAAGAACCATCGGTGAAATATATAGCTGGCCACTCGTATTCAACGATACTAGAAATCCCTGTTTGCATACGCTTTCTCAGGCGCTTTTGTGTTTATTCAACACCCACCTGTGTTTTATACTTCAACTGCTGAGTAGAGCTTATGTTTTCAGGAAAATAGCATGTTATATAGCATGATCAACAATTTGAACAAGGTCAGTACGCTCAAGTTCTCGGTCATGATGACTTGTAACTTCGTGCTATCGATGCCATCCAATTGTTCCGTCTATCCAATTTCGCTCACAAGGTCAACCCATGGTATGGTTTTCGGGCACTTTCCAAAGATGCCGCACGTTGGGATCGACCCTGCCTTCTTGACTGGCAAGATTGGAATCCGGGTGACATGGTCATGCGAACATTCTAAGCACTCGGCCAATAACCCACAATGAAACTTAATATGGTTATTATTATTTTACCCTCTGTGAAATAATAATAATAACCATATTGTTCTGTCGTTACTTAGTTTACATGTATTTTGCATCTTCCAATTATATTATTAATATAAAAGACGTTGAGTACGAACAAATTCCAAAGAAGGATCTGCAATATAATCCATCCTGACCTGGCATCTCAACGTCAGTCGTTTCTCACCGGCGTGAGCACGAGGACAGACGTAAAAGACATGACATCAAGCGGAGCGCCTATATCGAATCAACAGCTTCATCTACTGCAACCTCACTTTCGTCTCCAAGTTTCCCTGATAACCACAATCTTAAAAAAAATTAAATGCAAAGCCAATCGCCATCTTCTCTCTTCTTCAAGCCCGTTCAGCTTTTATAATTTCCTCTGTCTCTCCTATAGCAAGTCTTTTCTTTCACCATCACTCTCTGTAACCCACTGTATACATGGCATGAAATACAAAAACAGATATTGAAGTTAATGATATAAATGGCAAGAATCCATCTTCGCAAACAAATTTAATAAAGTACATTAACCCCGAACCTGTAGATGAATGTTATGATCCCTGTTTATAATTTCCAGTTACATAAGGTCTTTTTTTTAGTTTTTACAAGCTTTCATCTGTTCCTACAGACATCATCAGGTATGGAAATAGATTTGTTTTTGTTTTTTACTTCTCGGTAATAACAGGACAACGAAAATATAGATTTAATCCGAAATATGTTTTAAGAAATATGTTATTGTTAATTGTAAGAAATTTCTTTTGGAGCGTGCGGTCGCAACGCTGAGGTTGAATTTTTAAATTTTAAGATTGTGCATTTTTGTACTAATATGGTAATAGGAGAATTCTTTTGTACTGGTAGGTTTTTCAGTCAATGTGGCCTGAACTAAATTGTTCAATAAATACAGGAATGTCACAGTTATTATCCGAAATTTGCACATTGGATCGGTTATTTTAATATCGATATGGAGCAATTAGGTTTTAAGGTCCCCTGTAATAAATTATTTCACCACAACCCTTTTAAAAGGACTGCCGATCATCAGACTTTACTTCCAAACAAAAAATGAAAAGAAAATTTACACATTTTTGACGGGCCGTATTAAACATATGTAAATTAACGAAGTGAGGAAGTGAGGGGGGAGGAGAGAAGACATGAGTGAGTTAGCAGATATTGACACATTTAAACGGTTAACTTAATGGAAGTTATATATTGATATCGAAGGGGTAGAGAAGAAAAAAACATAGAGTGAAAAAGAGAGAAGGAAGTTAAGAGAGAAGAGAAGATGTCACTAATTTTCTTTCTTAAAAAAAGCTAGAAACAGACGCTATTATTTTGCTTTACTTTGAAAGTGTTATTTTGGGGGTTCATAAAGATTATAATGTTTGATATAAATTTGAATGTCTCTAGACTGTCTATAAATAATTTAATTTGATGTTTGTTAGTGATTTAAATTTTCTTTAAAATTTTGGGGATTTTCTATGAAATAGTCGATTAGAAAAATATTCATAGAAAGTACAAAATTTTATTTTAAAATATAAGTTTACTTCTAGTAATCTTTTTTAAACTCTTAAAAGAAGATTTATTGATTATTAAGTTGACATCTTTATCCATCTGAATTTTGTTCATGAATTTAACTCGTGACTGTTTCTAGATAGGTAATCTCTTTTACTTAAATTTTAGTTAAGTTAATATATTGGGTAATATTTGAAGATCATATTAAAGATCTTTCTCTGTCATATACTGTATACACACCCATGCAAATATCACATATACACACGTTCCTTTACATATTCAATCACTCATACAGGTACCCATGTGCCGAAATATCAGGTAACTTCATGTATTAACATCTACCTAAATATCAAAATTTTTTCCAATTTAAATATTTATTCATCAATAATGATTATTAAAGGGTAATATATTTCAATTTAAAAATTTTTTTTTCCCTATTATAAAGAATCTTAAACTCACAGTTCCAATCGGAGAATATTAAATAAGAAAATGAGATAAAACACTAATAACAGGACTGTAAGTCCTTCTTTTATAAATATTATATATATATATATATATATATATATATATATATATATATATATATCTTTTGACTCGGAGATCCTACGTTAAACCGGCCTTGTGCCACATGATGCCCTCGTGGGCGGGGGGACTGAATACCGCTCAGTGGGTCGGTCAGTCAGTCGATGCCGGACGACCGTTAGTCGGATACTAAAGTATCAGCGACCACGACTAGATTTCTCTGCGTCACTACCTATTATATTTGTACGTCGAACCTATTTTAGGACCGACTTAGTACAAATTCAAGCCTCCACTCTGAAATCACTCCATAATATTCTAACAGCAAGACCAGCCCACCTAAGTTGTATCTTTGCTAGAATGGTTTTAATGCCTGTGATGTTGTTACATTTCTTCAGTATTGCACAATTCTTGACCCTCTCTTCCCATTTTATATCATATATGGCACGAAGACAGCGCATATGAAAGGCGTCAAGTTGATTTATGTGCTTGCGGCACAGGATCCACGTTTCAGCAACAGAGAGAAGAGCTACTAGAATGACTGATCTGTATATGCCGATCTTTACTCACATACATATATAAATCTGTGTATGTAGAAAATATATATATATATATATATATATATATATATATATATATTTCAAGTATAGGTGCAGTTCAATTTATAATTACATGAATCATTCAAATAAAAAACAAATATAAGTTAAGATTTAAATGGCGAGAATATTATTGGCATTTAAATCATTAACTTCTATATTTTTTTTTGTATGAATGATTCATGTAATTATATATATATATATATATATATATATATATATATATATATATATATATATATATATATATATATAAAGGAATAATCATGCATAGAATCAATCAGCAATATTAATGCGATTAATGGCGAAATCACTTCGCTAGTAGAACATAATGTATGCATTAAAATACTGTTAATCCATTGAATGATGTGATCCTCATTTATAAAACTGTTGTCAGATATTTTCTAATGTATATTTTTTAAAGTTAAGCAAATACTTTCGAATATCCATGTCTTCAACCTCTACTAATGAAGTGATTTCGCCATTAATTGTATTAATATTGCTGATTGATTCTATCTATGATTATTTCTTTATATATAAAATATATGATGCCTAATATATATATATATATATATATATATATATATATATATATATATATAAAAGTGAACATTGAATCAGCTCTGAGTGTTGACTTGAATGTTCACTTTTATATTTACATACGCTCTAACTGATATTGAGTACTTTATGTCATAAACATAGCTTACCTTGAAGCTATAATTCTCCTAAAAAATCAGCTCTCAGTCTTCAGGTCCTACAAACAAATCCCAAATGAAATGAAGAAAAATACTCTGATCAAGAGATGATGCTATTTTATTTAGGAAGTTGGAAAGGACAGAGAGTGTTGACCTATTTTGATATACTGACCTCAGATTTAACCATAGATTTAATCATTTGAGAAAGGTGGAAGAACATAAAGCGTAGCTAATTCAGTGTGAATTGGAAATAATCTCGTCTGGTTCTGTCAACGGCAAAATTTCAATGCAGATATATTTTCTTTCAGCAAATTATTTGTAAATGATAATTAAAGAGAACATTTGTAAAGATTTCGAAATTCGTGAAACATTTTCATAAGCTATTCATATAATTAACCAAGAAATTTAAATTAAAATACAAATTTATAGAGTTTATATACACAGTGTCCAGAACTTTTATAGCTTAGATGTATTTATAAATATTTAGCAGGATATGAATGTACTTTATATAAAGGAAAAGTTAGATTGGGGTTAATTCCCTGCATTTCATTCAACAAATTTTGTAAATAATATTAAAATGTGTTTTGTTGAGAACATTTTATTATTTTATTCCAAATTTGCGAAAAAAAAAAATAAATTGGTATAAGCTATTTGTATAATTAACCATGAAATTTAAGTTAAAATCCTAAGAGATTTGAATTAAATGATTATTAATTATATTCAGAGAAACATATTTATAAAGGTTATATATCTAGAGTCCTGAACTTTTATATCCATATGTATTTATTAAGATTTAGTCCGAAAATCATTTTTAACATGTTTTTTATGCTTATACAGTATTAACAACAATTCACGGACATTCAGGCCGGTAAATGTTGTTAATACTGTTTATTACAAACAGAGCATTTACTTAAATATCTGCATCTATCGAAAGAACGTATAAACATAAAAATGTCTTATATATATATATATATATATATATATATATAAATATATAATTATTTATTTAAAAATTATAACATAAATATGTTATAAAATCACTACAAAAATAGTCATTTTGTTTCAACAACTGTGGTGTCTTATCAAGTGATGATGTTGAATGTAGATTGTAGAATAAATGATTTAAAAGGTTCAAATTAATTAACCACCCCTAGTAAGGGGAAACGCTGTCACATGAGCCTAAATGACAAATCAAATACAAGTATACAAGAATTCAGAAAACTTGACAACGAAGTAAGGTTATAAAAATTATTAAATGCTTTAAAGTTGGGTTTATACTAAAATAGAATTTATTCTAATAAGTATTAAAAACTACCCATTTCAAAAAAGTTATTTTGTTCATTTTGTTCCTATTGAAATTACGTTGGAATAAACGTTAAAATCGACTGACCTTAAATTATGACAAAATAGATACAAGTGTATACATTGGATTATGACATCTTGCGAAAGAAAATACAAACACAATCAGATTATAATACATATTCGCTCTACTTTGTATTGAGCACTCTTTTAAGAATAGTAATTGTTGGTGATTGGAATTTATTCCGTATACACCAACCATACACTTGTATATATATATATATATATATATATATATATATATATATATATATATATATATATATATTTCCACTAGTTTTGGTGTTAACTCTTTTTTGCCCATAACTGGGACCCTAACATGTGCTACCACCCCGGGACAGGATGGACCAGGGAACACCATAAATTGAGAGGTGGTTCCACGCTCCTGAAAACCTGATCAAAGGCCTTGCTGTTGGATGTAGTTTATCGTCTTACCCCGGACACGCCTATATCTATGGATATCAGTTTTAGCTCTTTTTATTTTTTAGAACTACTCGTTATTCTCGCCATGTTTCCATCATTGAAATTATCCGGATCGGGATTGAATCCCCCATAGGTTACCCGTATATATATATATATATATATATATATATATATATATATATAATTATTTTTTTATAAAAAATTATAACATAAGTATGTTATAAAAATCACTATTAAAATAGCCATTTTGTTTCAACACACTCTGTGTCTTATCAAATGATGATGTTGAAAAAATTGTATTGAGCACTCTTTTAAGAATAATAATTCTTG
>CAHIKZ030001211.1:675000-727500 GCA_903632075.3 Acanthosepion pharaonis
ATTATTACCAGCTATATTGAGGAAAAATATTAATAGAAATAAATTTTTGACAAAACAAAAATATTACCAGAAAAAAAAATTGTCGGCATTAAATGACCCATTGAGGTTTTGATATGCCGTAAAACAAAACAAACCAAACCAAACAAAATCCAAAACCCAATCTGTAACATAATCGATCTTGATCAGGCATCTCGACTTCAGTCACTTTCTCACCGACGTATAAAAATACATTATTGTAGTAAAAATCCCAGCAATATGATTTTGTATAAAACAATTACAAAGGATGCACATTTATAGTAAAATTACCAACAATACATTTTTAAAGCAGAATTAAAAACAATACCTTTTATAGCAAAATGACCAACAATATATTTTATCTGTAGTTGTATGCATGAAATTGCGTTCAAAAGATTTCGATTTTGGCATTAAGTAACTCATGGAGTTTGATTTGCAACTAAAGAATCAACCAACCAACAAAGAATTAAGACTCAAGATAAACCTTTCCAAAACAGAAACTATGATCTAGAATTGAAATGAAAGCAATGATGGCACCTACCCTGACTCCATCATAAAAATGAAATCAACCTCTACCAAGTGTTCCAAGAAATGTGATGCAAGATAAACCTTTCCAAAACAGAAACTATGAATGGGAAGTGGAATGAAAGCAGTGATGGCACCTACCCAGACTCCATCATAAACATAAAAACAACATCTATCAATTGTTCCAAGGAATAGGATTCTTATAAACCTTTCAAAAGCAGAAATTAAAATCTAGAATTAGAATGAAAGCAATGATGGAACATATCCTGAATTCATCATAAAAATGAAAACGAATTCTATCAAGTGTTCTAAGAAATGGGATACAAAATAAACATTTCTAATACAGAAAATATGATCTGGAATTGGAATGAAAAGCAATGATGGAACATACCATGAATCCATTATAAAAAATTAAGATATGGAATTAGTAAATAGTAAACAGCTCAGATACCTCAGCGTATAGACCAGTTATAACAGAATTAGTATAAGAGAAAACGAAATTGAATATAGAATAGGTTGTACCAGAGGTAGTTTGCAAAATACCAAAAATTGCTACAAATCATACTTCAAATTAAAATAAAAATTAATAACAAAGTCAAGAGCTGACGTAGATTCATTCCCATTACTCCCGTTCATGAACCAAGATGCACGGTGCGCACGATCGTAGAGTACATGACGGAATTCCCTTCTGATCATTACTCGAAAGCTAAGCTACCGTGCTGCAACTCACCTGCTTTTGTCTCCAAGATGAAGTCGTTGACCAAGGAGTCCTATCTACTCCGGTTTTTAAAACGATAGAGATCGTTCTTCTAATCAGATCTGTCTACTCGAATTGGGGTAGAGAGCTATGCAAAGTGTGGACACACAACACCCTGAAGTATTTGATTATACCTGCATATCCGGGATATGCTATCCTTGATTTGAATTAAATCATAGTGTGCTATCTTCTTTAGGACGTGGATTTCTGTTAAACAGACATACGAACGCGCATTATAATAGGAAATGATGCCTTCCAGAAACTAATTAGTATTAGGAAACAGGAAAATTTCGCTAAACCAACGGAAAACCTAATGAAATGCTATGTGCTATCTGTCCTCCTATATGAGAATGAATGCTGGGCAATTTCCTCACGGATGAATTAGAAACATGAGGCATTAGAGATATGGTTCTTCAGAAGGATAATGCGAATACAAATGCCGGAGCGTGTGAGCAATGAGAAAATATTAATGGAAATGAGAAGAAAAATGATGCGCCATGAGGCTTCAGAATACGCGGATTGAACCTCTGCAGAGAGGTACCCTCTCCCCCAAATAAGGCGTCCGGGGTATGATGATAAACAGCATCCAGCAGCACGGTGTCTGATCGAGAGAATTTGAGAAGCGTGGGGCCACCTATTGTTTACCGTTGTTCCCAGATCCACCCTGACCCTAGTTGGTTGCACCTGTAGGGATCCCAGCTGTGGGAAAACGGTTGATCCCCCAAATTTGGTGTCAAAACACGAAGAAAATGTAAAAATGGATTTTTATAGTAGAAATTCTAGGAATGTATTTCTGAAAAAGTTATTTTCCAGCAATAAATTTTTGAAAAAAAAGTTATTACCAGCAATACATATTGGGGAAACAAATTTTTATCAGCAAAACATTTTTGAAAAATTATTACCAGCAATGCATTTTCAGAGGAAAATAATACCACTACATAAAAAAAAACCCTCTTTACAAATATACCTCAATGAAACCTAATCTGCAAGCTAATTTCTTACAAAGAATTCGTATTTCATTCATACAAAACTATCCTAAAAAATCTTGTCGACATTAAATAAGCCATTGAGTTTCATATGCGGTAAAATAAAATAGAGCAAAGCAAACCAGAAAAAAATGACCTTTTCGCTTAGAGTAATTTCTGGGACACATAATGATGAAAGAAAGCCTGGCGAATTTAACACTCATAGGATTTAGTAAAGGCAAGGGAGATCAGTGAGAAATTTCGAGTTATCCATTTTAAAAGCTGCAAAAGATGGGAATTTGTGGAGGCACATAATCTCTTACTTGAAAGAACACGGGAGATAAACGAACAAGATAATATCTTGAAAGATATATATGTAAAAAGTCTTAATAATAATATAAGATTGGCATAAAATGAGGGATTACTTTCTTATTGTTTTTATGTAATAAACCGATCTCTGAGATTTATTACATATTAATATATTTGGAATAAATATATTTAAGGAGTCACGTGTAAAAAAGAGAAAAAAATCTCATAAAATTCAGTTAGTCAATATTATACATGATACAAATTTCGACGATCATTTCTCTTTCGATTCCTGGTTGATTGGGCTGAGGATTTTCCCGCGGTAAACAGCCATTTGTTTTTGCGGCCGAGTAGTTAGGACGTTCGCATTCTGACCATGGGACTCGGGTTCGAATCTCACCATCGTCGATTTGTCCGGATAGAGATTTCCTGATGTCATCGGACTGGAGGGGTCGATCTGTGGCAGTGCCTGAAAAACTATGCCACGGGTGTACCATATTAAGCCTGGTAGACGTCGATAGCCATATCAAGTGAAACTGAGTAGACGTCGATAGCTGTGTTAGCTATCGGGCTTAGGCGAGTTGGCCTTGTTCACGCTAGATAACACGCTCTTTCACTTCTGTTACTAAGCTCGGCATAGTTACTGTGTAAAGTACATCTGTGGGTGTTGAATAAACACAAACGCGCCTGAGCAAGCAACTGAAACAGGGATTGGCTAGACGGGTATCCTTAAATACGATTGGGCAGATATACTAGACTAGTTGCCAATCATAAATGTAGGATCCTGTTATTAGACTCATTCCTACCCTGGGTATTTGCGGATAAGTCAATATAACGACCTCGACTGGAATTCGAACCCGACTCTCCGATTTCTCATGCAAAACAGTTATCCATCACCGCACGTAATATTACGAGCTTAATAAACGCCATCTGAGAATATTAAGTTCAGGGCATTCTCAGCATCCTTCTGTAGAAATACATTCGTGACACTTGATGCAGCATAAATGCGTGTCAGAGAGTGACTTCACAATCCTGATGCTAATAAATTTACAAAATAATTCTTTAACCCCCTAGGCTATTTTCTCGTGGGATAAACCTGAACATAAATCTTACTAACTTATCTGACATTTGCTGTTTTGTCGTGTATATAAATAAACAGATTATTGAAATTTTTATGGCATTATGGCAGTAAAGAAAGTTTGGAAAATTTGGTACTCACAGGGCATATTAACGCAAAGCGTGAAGGAGGAAGAACCCGGATTTGAAATGTTGATATGCTGTTAAATTAACTAACCTTACCTAACTTAAGGCATTTCTAACATATTACACCTTCAAATCCCTGCCCTGCAAAGCCATTAAAAATGACCAATCGTTTCATTTATGTGATGCGAATATCCCAATTAGCAAAGCGTGGGCTGCGAGAGACAAGCTGTCAATAATCTGGAAATCTGCTCTCGCCGATAAAATGAAAGGAGGCAACTTTCAATTTGTAGCTGTGACCGTCTGGCTCTCTAACAGCATTGAGGGTTCGCTGTTGTTAAGTACGCTCTTGCAGAGAGGCCAATAATCCTTGAAGCCGAATTTGCAAGATGCAATACGTTGTTTCATTCTATCAGCAAACAGTGATTTTGCCTCATCGATGACACGCTTGCACTCGTTACGGGGTAAAAGAAAGAAAGATGTGTTACAATCAGATATGTCACAACGATATAAGCAGAAAGCGTGTTTCCTATGGACAATGGCAGCTGAGCAAGCAAAAGAGAACCAAGGGGATGAGCGCGATATAACCTTAGATTTCATTGTGGAAATAAAAGCCTCGATTCCAGCTTTTACCTATGAGGAGACATACGAAGCGTATTCTTGAACGGCGAGCTTAAAGACCACATCCCAGGTCACATCACGAAGGTAATCCCGGAATGAGTCCCAGCCTGCTCGTTGATAGCAGAAAGATGTTCTGTTGGTAGGAGCTTCTTTGCTGGGTGTGGAATAGAAGGAAATGCTGACAGATACTACAGCATGATCAGAGCTGCCAAGAGGGCAGAGCTGCGTGGCACGGCAGGACTCGAGGATGGAGGTGAAACAGAGATCGCGAAGGGAAGTCTTACCGTCCAGGTTGTTGGGAAAACGTGTGGGAAAATCAACTATTTGCGTGAGGGATTGAGAAATTGAAAATCTAAGGTTTTGTATGCCAGAAAGGTCAGTTATAGCGTTTGTAAGCCACTTGTTATGGGGGGCGTTAAAATCCACGATAACGAATATATGAGGAAACGGATGGAGAGAGATGGCTTTGGATATATTGTCGGAAATACTTTCGAGTACACCACAGTCTTAGGGGGATAGAGAGCGACAGAGGAAGAAGAGGTAGCTTCCAGCATTGAAGAGAGATAGACGGACGCATATATATGAATGGTCTGTAGATTCGAGAGTGTTCTCTCTAGCCAATGGGAGATAGTCCTTGACACAAACTCCCAAGGCGGTGCATGTGGGTTTGAGAGTCTTTTCTAAGGACAAGAAGTTAACCGGAGATCCAGAAATCAGAGTAAGGGATAAAGGGGTTAAGTTTGGTCTCACAGAGAGCCAGTATACCAGGAGACTTCTCAATGAGGAACGATTTCACACTGTATAAGTTGGTTCGAATGCCACAGATATTAGCAAAGTAAATGTTAAATGGCTTAGGTGCTTTTTAAGAGCTGATTTAAGTTTACTTGTTTGATCATTAGTTATCAGGCTGGGTAGATTTGATAGTGAAAATGAGAAGGTCTGAACTAGAAGTAGCAGACAGTCATCGTCTGTGACGTAGGCAGAATGGCGCTGTCGCAGACTGCAACATAATGTGGCCTCAGTGTTGCCCAGCGCAGGCGAATGTTTTCCTTATTTTCGTATTTTTCCAATGAAACATGAAACATATTTATTCTGTTTTCTACAGAAATGTGGCACAAGGCCGTAGGAGGTATTGGGGAAAGGACGGTCTTCTTCTGTCTTAACTATAACTATAACTAGCCGCAAACACTGACCCAATCGTACGAACAATATTCCTTACACCAAAACAACACATTCATACGTACCTTTCTTACTACAACCACCATAATACCTCTTTGTCTCATATGAAAATACTAACTAGTCCCCATATTTACATTTCATTGTCTGTGGAGTCGGGGAATAAAACAACAATTCTCAAAGCTAGCCCCAATGAGTATTTACAATACCACAGAGAGCACATCCGAACAATTACCATGAAAATATTTATAGAAAAGGCAACCCTTTGACAGTGGGAAAGTGACTGAAGACGAGATGCCAGATCAGAGTCAGCAATAGTGCTGATTCTTTGGATTTAATAAAAAAAGATCTCTAGATAAATAACAGGAGCACGTGACTATATGTGGAAGCAAGATTCTCAGCATGGACGAACGATAGTCTTATAAATACGTAAGCCAAATTCTGTAGAGAAGAATGTCTACCACGAGAGAGTGAACCAACATTACTGGAAGCTGGCCTAACAATGGATTCAATATATTTTTTCTTCATATCAGCCGAGGACGTTCGCCCGAAAAGGGGCAACGGGTCGTTCTTCTGGAGGTCAGCATTAGCCTCTCAGATGATTAATAGCTAGCAGTTAATTTTGGCTGCGTTAAAATTAACAAGCCATCTTTTGTCCCAGTTAACAACAGACTGAAGCATGTTTTTGATATCAGCTGCCATTCTGACCAGGCTAACTATCGAGACAAGAGTAAATGGTTGTATTATCAGCGTAGATACCAAGTTAGCAAGCTGATGCCATCAGGAATGTCATTGATGAAAATCTAAATCAGTGGCTCACGAAGGATAGAGCTCCGTGGAACACATGCATTATTAAAAAACCGAATTGTACGAGTGACCATTCAGGATTACTTCCCTTTCAGAATTCTATAGAAAAGCTTGGATCA
Organism: Acanthosepion pharaonis; assembly: GCA_903632075.3. Classification (NCBI taxonomy): domain Eukaryota; kingdom Metazoa; phylum Mollusca; class Cephalopoda; order Sepiida; family Sepiidae; genus Acanthosepion; species Acanthosepion pharaonis. The sequence continues at coordinate 681,492 of CAHIKZ030001211.1, forward strand.
GTTCAAAAAATTATCCGGAGACACTAAAACATTTCAACTTGTGGAGAAGACCTGTCACAAGCTTTCGTGATGCTCAAAACTACAACCTTGTCTTCATCATTCTTAACTAGAACTTCATAGATTCTTTCTTCGATTGTCGTCCGTACATGATGAGTTGAACTGGAGAAATTAGAACCATACTGCTTGTCAGAAAAAAAGCCTGCGGTGTGCGGTGCGTAACCAATTCAGCATTCTAGGAATATTCCAAACAGAGGTAGAAGGCTAATAGGCCAATACTTGTAAGGATCAGACTGTTCAGCAGAGTTCTTAAAAACTTGAACATCAGATGAGTTCTTCCAGCAATAATTTGTTATACAATTTACAGAGAACATAGGCCAGTTCGGGAGCACACTTCTTAATGATTATTACAGGCATGCTATCAGGTCCACTTGCTTTGTGGGGATCCAGATTAGAGATGATAGTAGAAACTGTTGCATTGTCAGGATCACTCTGACCCGATGTGATAGTGACTGTTTTAATGGGTCCCAGCTATGGGTAAAATAATTTTTTTTCCACTTTTTTGTTGTGATCACAACCCAAATTTGTAATATTGTTGTTAATGTTTATTAACCCGAAGTACTTAACTGTGGACAAAATGATGTCTATTTTTTGTGGATATTAACTTTAATAATAAAAAAAAATAATACAAATAAAAAAAGAAATAAAAAAAGAAAAATACAAATAAAAGAAACAATTTTATTACATTATGAATACCAAAAAAAAAAAAGAATTTTTCTGAATACTAAAGGATTTGTTCCATATTAATATTGACTTTACTAATATTTTGAAAGAAGATTCCATAATATACCCAAAAATGTGGGGGTGTTGCAGTTTTTTGTGTATATATTTGTACTAGTGAGCCAACCCAAATGACTTGACTCCCTTTATAGTCCACCAATAGAAGGTTAACCAATCAGAAGACGTAGAACATTCAATCCGTCGTGTATAAAGGCGGCCTTTTTTTTACTCTATCCGAATGTCCAGTTCCAGCTTGTCAGGCGAAGAGGAACAGAAGGAAGAACTATGCTCTGCTACTTTACCGGGATATCCACTGCTTACCTGAACAACGCTTCCCTACTGTCTTCAAAAATATTCACTGCTAAACTTTGGATTCTATACTCAAAGACGACCGTCATCATGAACAACAGAAACAATAGAAGGGGTTGTATGCATCTCACTCAAATGAGACACAATTCTAGGTTGGAAGTTAAGTGGGGATATCCCAGATAAATCAAGATTAGAGTTTGAATAGAATTTACGAGCGAAACCTTCAGTTTTATCAACAGAGGATGATAACACCTCAAATAGATTGAAAAGTAGAGTAATATAGAAATGACACTTATTTAATACACAGTTACAGAGTCACCAGTAATCACAAGTTTTTATATGCAATATTGCGACTCAATCTCTCAGCAGACTGAGATTAAGCTCGTTCGTCGACTCATTTACATTAATTACGAGTGCCGACGAATAGACATCTGTTGCGACCGGAGATGTCGAGCTGTTATTGTCGGAATTAGTGGTTCCTGTGGGCTATAGAAGCAGAATATGCTGGTGTGAATCGTGGATAGAATTAGGGTTTCATCTGCTATTTTTGAAAATAAAGGAAAGTATCCGGTTTACATGCTTTATGGGGATCTAGTTTGGAGGTGATAACAGAAACTATAGAAGGGGTTATATGCATATCCCATAACAGAGAGTCGGTTTAAAATGGGAATTTAGGCAGTGATACTCCAAATGAGTCAAGAGTTTAAGGAGAAATGTCAGGCATTAACTTGTTTGAAGAGGAAAGAATAGAGAAATTACACTTATTTAATACAATGTTACAGGGCCGCCAGTAATCACGAGAGCTAAAGTTTTTAGATGCAATAATGAGTTTCATTCTTTCACCAACACGAAACTTAATTCCTTTGACGACTCGGTTGCATTTATTACAAGCGATGACGAATAGGTATCTGTTGTGATCGGAGATGTCGTGCTGTTATGGCCGGAAATAGTGGGCTATCGAGGTAGAACATGCTGGTGTGAATCGTGGATAGAATTGGAGCTTCACCTGCTATTTTCGAAAAGGAAGGAAAACATCTACATGATTTATGGGGATGCAGCTTAGGGATGATTGCAGAAACCATAGAACCGGGCATATGCATATCCCTCTACAGAGAGTCAGTTGTAAGTGGGAATTTAGATAGGGATAGTCGAGATGAGCCAAGAATTTTAGGTGAAATGACGACCAAAGCTTTGTGGGGATCCAGATTAGAGATGATAATAAAAAAAATAGAAGGGGTTATATGCATCTCATTCAAATGAGACACAATTCTAGATTGGAAGTTAGATAGGGATATTCCAGATAAATCAAGATTAGAGTTTGAATAGAATTTACGAGCGAAACCGTCAGCTTTATCAAGAGAGGATGAAAACACCTCAAATAGATTGAAGACGGAGGAATAGAGAAATTACACTTATTTAATACACTGTTACAGAGCCGCCATTAATCACGAGAGCTAAAGTTTGTAGATGCAATATGGTGACTCATTCTCTCGGCAAACTGAGCTTCAGCTCGTTTGAGGACTCGTTTATATTAATTACAAGCAGCATGGAATAGGCGTCAAATGATATAGTATTTCTTAGCAGTGAAAGATAGAAATCTGTGTGATGATGGAAATAAGAGGTTGATTGAAAGATAACAGAAAACCGGAACCGGAAATATGTAAACGGATGAAGACAATATTAATTTTTTTTAATACATTATTTTTGCTTAAATAGATCGATTTATTTTAAATGGCCACACATTTCAAGAGGGCGTTCTGAAAAGATTTCACAAAAAAGAAGCTCCTTAAAAAAATATCTGATATTTTTGGTCAGATTTTAAAAGTGGTTCTAATCCAGAAATTTTTCAAAAAAAACATTGTATGTCATCAGATTTTATAGGTATTAACCCTTAGATCAGACATTTACAGTTTCGACTCGCCATGATATCCAACAGAGTAGAATCCTCATCATTTCCCCCGTGTTCCAAGTGGAGATGAAAGTTCTATTCAGAGAGATATTATTCCTCGAGAACAACTGCTCTATGGAACGGACTCACGCGTGGATTCTCTCCGAAACCCTATATTTCTAACCTCATTAAATCAAGGGCCAACCGTTTTTCTATCATCTTTATTCTCATAATATCAGCTTCCTACGACATCTTCTTCTGTTCCTATCATACACGGGATTTAGCAATACCATTTTAACAGTAATTCTCTACCTTGAGTGGCTCTCAAGGTCTATAGAAAAAAATGGTAAATACTTTCCATGTTTGAAATAAAACTTACGAGTATATGAATAAATATATAAAAGGGAAAAATTAATGTTATTCAAACGAAGAATAAAAAGAAAGTAAAGATATTAAAATGGACGGAATGAAAAGAGGAAGGAGTGAGTGAAAGAAAGAACGAAAAAAAAATATGATTTCGAAAATAAAAACTAAAGAAAAAAAAATTGATGTTAATTTAATCTTCGTATTAAAAAGTATTTCAGGCTAGTCGGTCTGTTGTAAATCATATGTCCCAGATGTGCACGTATCCGTTTACGGAACCTGATCGCAGGGATTCACTCCTGAGGGTCGGCCCCCTTCTTCTGCCCCCAACACCATTTGCCTCTCTTCCACCATGCTTTCTCTGTCCAGACTTCAGTCCCTCCTCCAACACATCGCGCGCGTACACACACACACACTCACTCAAATTTCATATTCTCCTCGATTCAACTAAATTTATCCACCGGCACATTCTCCACAATACCGTCATCACAACGAAATCCAGCAGCATCTTTTACCAATTTCAAAATGGTAGCTTCACGAATTCCACCCTAAAGATATAATCATGTTGTCTTCATACAAAATCGTTACGTTCATTGGCAACCATGATGACCGATGTCTTCATCAACGCGATGTCTGAAACCACGAGTACAAAAAAGCAGAAAAATGGCAGAACTATACAAGTCCCAAGAGCCAATCAAGGAAGAGCGTTATTAATGACGTTGTGAAGTAAGACGAGCAATTAAGAAGTGAAGATTGTGATGTAATAGATGACAAAGAAGTTAACTTTGTAATATGATGGGAAGCGTCCAATCAGGAGTCTGCCGCACAAAGCAGCGGTTCTTGGGAAAAAAAAACTTCCTGGGGGGATGACCATTTTTACAACGTTGGAAGATCTTGCGAAGCTGGTGTTGTCTGTAAAGGTTTGCTTTGTTGAACCTTAAAGAATGGAGTTCATCTGCAGATTTGACATAGAATTAGTCATAGTGTAGCAGTAGGCTTGCGATATTGCATCTGCCGTAAAAAGACTGTCAGGTGGACAAAAATCATCACCCACAAGGCCGCATAAATGAGTTTGAGTCTTATCAAAACTGGAAAGTGAGGATTGTGTAGATCCATCCCAAAAGTGGAGGCAATAGCCCCGTTTTGTCCTGATCTGACTCCTATAGAGTTAGAGCGTGGTAGGAGTCAGGTGGTCTTCGCATCGGTAAAAGAAGCATTTTTCCAGCATCTTTAGAGATTCTGGAAAAATGCTATACATGAGTTCTATTTTAGGTCTTGATTAAACACCAGTCCCTATAGATGTCCAAAGCATGAAGCCCTTCTGAGAGTGCGGATGATCATCCCAACTAGAGAAGATTCAGTATTTACTCGGAGATGATGAAACATCACTGTCCTCCATTGAACTCTTAGAATTTGGTCAGAGGAAATATCAAGGAAAGACGATAAACTACATCCAACAGCAAGGATTTTGATCAGGTGGGGGGTTGTGAAGCGTGGAAACACTACCTAATTGCTAGTGTTCCCAGGTTCCCCCTGACCCGGAGGGTAGCACCTGTTATGGTCCCAGCTATAGGAAAATAGTCAACTCCCAAACTGGGATCAAAATACTATGAAAGTGTAAAAATAGGTTTTACTGCCAGGTATACATTTTTACAAAAAAACATATTAACAGCAATGAATTTTTGAAGAAATATTATTACCAGTAATACATTATTGCTAGCAATATATTTTGGGAAAAAAATATTACCGGCAACATATTTTTGAAGAGAAAAATATTACCAGCAATACATTATTAATAGCAATACATTTTTGGAAAATAATATTACCGGCAATATATTTTTGGAAAAAATATTACCGGCAATATATTTTTGAAGAAAAAAATATTACCAGCAATACATCATTACTAGCAATACATTTTTGGAAAAAAAATATTACCGGCAATATATTTTTGAAGAGAAAATATTACCAGCAATACATTATTAATAGCAATACATTTTTGGAAAAAAATATTACCGGCAATATATTTTTGGAAAAAATATTACCGGCAATATATTTTTGAAGAAAAAAATATTACCAGCAATACATTATTAATAGCAATACATTTTTGGAAAAAAATATTACCAGCAACATATTTTTGAAGAGAAAAATATTACCAGCAATACATTATTAATAGCAATAGATTTTTGAAAAAAATATTACCGGCAATATATTTTTGAAGAGAAAAACATTACCAGCAATACATTTTTAATTGCAATACATTTTTGTAAAAGAAACATATTACCGGCAATATATTTTTGAAGAAAAAAATATTACCAGCAATACATTTTTAATTGCAATACATTTTTGTAAAAGAAACATATTACCGGCAATGTATTTTTGAAGAGAAAAACATTACCAGCAATACATTTTAATTGCAATACATTTTTAAAAAGAAACATATTACCGGTAATATATTTTTGAAGAGAAAAAACATTACCAGCAATACATTTTTAATTGCAATACATTTTTAAAAGAAACATATTACCGGCAATATATTTTGAAGAGAAAAACATTACCAGCAATACATTTTAATTGCAATACATTTTTGTAAAAGAAACATATTACTGGCAATATATTTTTGAAGAAAAAAATATTACCAGCAATACATTTTTAATTGCAATACATTTTTGTAAAAGAAACATATTACAGTCAATGTATTTTTGAAGAGAAAAACATTACCAGCAATACATTTTTAATTGCAATACATTTTTGTAAAAGAAACATATTACCGGTAATATATTTTTGAAGAGAAAAACATTACCAGCAATACATTTTAATTGCAATACATTTTTGTAAAAGAAACATATTACTGGCAATATATTTTGAAGAGAAAAACATTACCAGCAATACATTTTTAATTGCAATACATTTTGTAAAAGAAATATATTACCGGCAATATATTTTTGAAGAAAAAAAAATATTACCAGCAATACATTTTAATTGCAATACATTTTTGTAAAAGAAACATATTACCGGTAATATATTTTTGAAGAGAAAAACATTACCAGCAATACATTTTTAATTGCAATACATTTTTGTAAAAGAAACATATTACCGGCAATATATTTTTGAAGAAAAAAATATTACCACCAATACATTTTTAATTGCAATACATTTTTGTAAAAGAAACATATTACCGGCAATGTATTTTTGAAGAGAAAAACATTACCAGCAATACATTTTTAATTGCAATACATTTTTGTAAAAGAAACATATTACCGGTAATATATTTTGAAAGAAAAACATTACCAGCAATACATTTTTAATTGCAATACATTTTTGTAAAAGAAACATATTACCGGCAATATATTTTTGAAGAGAAAAACATTACCAGCAATACATTTTTAATTGCAATACATTTTTGTAAAAGAAACATATTACCGGCAATATATTTTTGAAGAGAAAAACATTACCAGCAATACATTTTTAATTGCAATACATTTTTGTAAAAGAAACATATTACCGGTAATATATTTTTGATGAGAAAAACATTACCAGCAATACATTTTTAATTGCAATACATTTTTGTAAAAGAAACATATTACCGGCAATATATTTTTGAAGAGAAAAACATTACCAGCAATACATTTTTAATTGCAATACATTTTTGTAAAAGAAACATATTACCGGCAATATATTTTTGAAGAAAAAAATATTACCAGCAATGTACTCTTGGAAATCAAATAACCCATTGAGGTTGATATACCGTAAAACAAACCGAACCAAACCAAACCAAGCCTTCACTTTGCTTAGCTTTTGAAACATATCATTTCTTCTTCAAATGTGTTGTTTGTATTTTGGTAACGCGTCTTCCATCGTCTACCAAAATAATTCCTAAATATTTAAAATTTTCTAGTTGGTTGATTCTGACATTTCCAATTGCTATGTTCATGTCTTTTCTCTTTCTACTTGTTCAAAACCCTACATTCTCTTTTCACCAGCTGAATTTTAATCCTCTCTTCTCTTTTAATGTTTAATACTAGTCAGAAACGTTAGGATGCATTAAATTATTCGCGAGCAGTAAGCAAATAATGAAAAATCTGTCTGTATCTATACCGTTGTCCTCATGTGAGGATCGACAAGAAAGACCAAAGGCTGGTCAACAGATAAATTGTAAAAAACTTATTACCAGAAATGAACTTTTATGAAAAAACATATTATCAACAATATATTTATGAAAAAAAAATATTATCAGCAATAAAATTCTTGTAGGCATTAAATAACCCATTGAGGTAGATATGCCGTAAAATACACCAAACCAATGTAATACTTCATTTAAGCGACATAAAATAAACTGCTATTCCCTGAACAGCGTAAAACCAATAATATATACGTTTGTTGCAATGAAACATTATTAAAACGGGTAATGGTGGACAACACAACAAATACATACTGAAAACATTTTCGAAAAATTCAAGATAAAACTTATTAAAGGAAAATATTTATTAGAGCGCATATTTTCTTTAATAAAGTTTTATATATATATATATATATATATATATATATATATATATATATATATATATATATATAAGAAAAACAGACCACTTTAAGGTACCATTATAATAATTTATTTCACCAGAGCCCTTTTAAAGGACGCCGGATCATCAGATAGCGCTTCCCCCACCAAAAAAAAAAAAAAAAATACCCATACGGATTACCAAGTTCTTCATAACTTATATATGTATAGATAGATAGATTCAATTTAAATAGAAAACAGACAGCCTTAACTGTTCATTGGTCATAAATTATTTACAGAGGATTGTGATTTTACCTCGTTCATCAGACCACTTTTTTGTGGGTGAAAAGGATTTTAAATTTACATATAATTCTGATAAACATTTGAGTAGTTTTAAGCTGATGTAAAGTGATATATAGAGAGAGGGAGGAGGAGTATGACAATACACACACACACACACACACACACACACACATATATATATATATATATATATATATATATATATATAGCCATCCACAAACAGACTGTTTCGCTGTATCACAGCTCATCAGTTTGGTAGACGTCCGGTTGCCTCTAGCTAGGATCGAAACCCGGCTGAATATGTGTCAGTCAGAGATTCTGCCCCTAAGCCGTTGGTGCATGGCAGTATATATATTAATTACACAACAAAATTCAAAATTACCTCACTTTTAGCCAACGCGAAGTACATCGGTCTCATTCAACCTCGGAAAGGTGAACTGGTCATATACCGGTTTTCAACAGAACAGATGTACTTCGCTTTGGCTGAAATAGATCTATACCCATATGAGGTAATTTTCGCATTTGTTGTATAATGTATATGCTCTGTTATAATAAATAATAATTCCCATTCGTCTTTCAATAACTCCCATAGGTGATCCTGGTTTTACGGATTTCTTTTCTGAGAACTTTTTTCCAGATATCTTCCAAACATTTTCTATTGGATTCAGGTCGGTGCTCTGGGCTCTGGGCTGGCCACTTCATTAGAGCGATTCCATCTTCAAATAAAGCCATAACCTTCTGAGCCTTGTGGCAAGGTGCATTGTCCTGCATGAAAATAGAAGATTCATAAAGATTATAGTGTAATCTTGGTACCACATGCTGCTGAAGAAGCCTTTTGTAAATCTCAGCATTGATATTGCCATGTACGCAGATGATAGGGCAAACACCATCACACTACCGCCACCAAACTTAACGGTTTTCTTGACAGATTGAGAAGACAGTTTTTCACCTTTTCTATGGCGTACGTAAGTTTTGCCCTCAGAACCAAATATTGTAAACTTGGACTCGTCACTGTAATGAACTGTATCCTATTGTGCGTCAGTCTAAACAACATGTTCTCTCGCATACTCCAGGCGTGCCCTTTTTGTTTCACTTTGAAATGAGAGGCTTCGAAGCTGGAATACAGGCATGCAATCCTGCATTTTTTAACCTGCGAGCAACCGTTTTCCTTGAGATCTTATTATCTGTCTCTTCATTAAATTTACGGGCAATTGATGTAGCAATTTCAAAACGGTTATTTGTAGATATTCTAACAATTCTTCGATGTTTGCGATGTTTTTGGAGGTCTGCCTGTTTTTAGTTTTGCATCTAACGTTTTATCGGTTTTATACCTGCTAATTACACGATGAACGACACTTTTAGACTTATGAACTATATCAGAAATTTCTGAAATTGACTTTTTTTCTTGATAGTTAGCAACAATGAGTTTTTTCTCTCCAAAAGAGAGCATTTTGCGTGTAGAATTTGCCATATTGCTTAAAAATAAAGTCCTAATGATAAATGAACTTTTATTATTGAAAAGCTCCATCGAGTTTTTTAACAATGTAAATTAAAAGTTTATGCAAATTATTAACATCGTTCCTTAACTTTTGTCCAGTAGCTTATTTCCTTTGTTCCATTTAATCTTTATTTAAAAAAAAAACTATTCTGTAAATTTTTGTAACTATGTATAATATTTATGCATTACACCCTAATCTTTATTCGGTAAAAATTTCATTGCTAATCATGCATTATATTTTAAGTAATACACGTATTTATATCTTTGTTGTTTCCGTTCCTTCTATTATATATATATGTATATATATATATATATATATATATATATATATATATATATATATATATATATATATATATTCTCATTTTAATACTTTGCAGTTGCTGATAACTCTCTTACCATTGAATCTGATTGTACTATTTGTTCGGGGATTGAACTCGGAATTACTTTGTGCGTTCAATGTCTGGTCCTAGAAGGCAGTGGCGATTCTAGATGTCTGAAAGTTTGGACTTGGGGACCGAGATCTTTCTGCGGAGGAGGGGGTAAATTTCAAGCATCGTCTTTATTTTCATACTACCCTACTATCGTATACACAATGAATGAGTTTTAGTATAAGTATGTTACATCACTAAATTAAACAGAATAACTTTTCATTCATAGTAGTAGGGTTTCCCTCTTGTCCACTCTCAATCTGTTGGACCACTTCTAAACAAAATCAAAGGGTTAATATTAATGCCAATACTAGCAGAACAGTGTAATTTGTTTGCCCTGAATTTTTTGCCTATACAAAACTTAGAAAAGAAGGGGGCAGCACAAAATTCAAGAGGGGGGGGGGAGATTTGCCCTTTATGCCCACCCCCCTCTGTAGAATAGCCACTGGACATTATTAAACAAAGCATTCCTAAATTTGGACCGTTGGAAGAGAAAAAATACCACAGTAGCTTAAATGAAGTGTTCAGTTCGAGATTTCCAGATAGATATCAAGAATCGACATAACACCTGAAAAAGTCCAAAGTTCAGAATCAAAAAAAAAAACCCCATTGTGTTAATAAAAAAATAAATAAATAAACTAAACATTGTCCTAATAACAAATAACGAGAACACGAGTAAATGTAGATGATGATAGCTCCACTTCCCAGAAATTCAGGAAGAAACACAAACTCACGTTAAAATCTCATGCACACGAGAGAATTCTTTGATCATTCGAGATCATGGTTTTATTTTTATTTTATTGCCATTTTTTTTTGTTTCGAAATAGTTTTCCGTTTTCCGCAGTTATCATTTAGTAAATTAGAGGAAGTTTTCAAGGATCTCTATCATCTAAATTAGAAGCAAAAGTATTTAAATATGTCTCTGAATTATCGAACCGTGAAATGAATAAGAGCCTTCAAATTGTGAAAAAATCTTGCCACTAATTCAGACCTACAGGATACTTGAAATTCCATACGAGTAGATAATGAAAGCGAGCCAGAAATACCGATTCGTATCTACGACTTAATATTACGTTGCTCTTATAAGCTTTAGTTTTTATAATAAGGGAAGCAATTCATACAAGTCTAATGGGTGTACTATCCAAGAAAGCTTTATCCAAATATGTGCATTCCCTCCACCAATATATGCACTTCGCTCAAAATATGCATTATTATATCGATGATATAATAATAACTTCTTTCACGAACGGAATAGGGAAAAAATGCTTTGTCCTCAGTTTCGTACCGCGAAGCCATAAACAAAATTATATTTCAGCCTCTATATCTCTGAGATGAGGTATTAAGATTATTTAACATATTTACATTATTTGATCTGTTATGCTCATCTTAATTGCCATATTCATAACGATTCGGCCTCTATATCTCTGAGATGAGGTATTAAGATTATTTACAATATTTAGATTATTCGGACTGTTATGCCCATCTTAATTGCCATATTCACATACTTATACTAACGTGTCTGGAATTTTTCTTCATTATCTCTTTATATCTCTGAGATGAAATATTAAGATTATTTACATTATTTACGTTATTCGGACTATTATGCTCATCTTCATTGCAATATTCACAACGTTTAAGCAGTTATACGCTCCGGCCTTCTTCAGATGATTGGAATTTTTCTTCATATCTGTCTATATCTCTGAGATGAGGTATTAAGATTAGTTACATTATTTTTCCTGTTATCCTCATCTTTATTGCCATATTATCAACGCTTAGGCCTTCTTCAGGTGATTGGAATTTTTCTGTAATATCTTTCTATATCTATATATATGTATATATACAACGGCCAAAGCGTTGTGAATATGGCAATTACGCTGAGAATAACAATCTGTCTTCTTCAGGTAATTGGAATTTAGAACAGAACCCCCAAGGACACGTAGCCAGGTATTGAACTCGCAACTGTTTGGGTCTAATCACTGGATGTAACCAAATCTTTATTCACTGAGCCATATGACCTTGAGGGTTCGGTTCTAAATTCCAAATACATGAAGAAGGCCGGATCCTACAACGGACGGAACATTTTGAATATGGCAATGAAGATGAGGATAATAGTCCGAATAATGTAAATAATTCAAGTAATCATAATACCTCTTCTCAGAGATATAGAGGCTGAAACGTTGTGAATATGGCAATGAAAATGAGGATACCAGTCCGAATAATGTAAATAATGTAAGTATTCGTAATACCTCATCTCAGAGATATAGAGGCCGAAAGGTGGTGAATATGGCAGTGAGGATGAGGATAGCAGTTCGAATAATGTAAATAATGCAAGTATTCGTAATACCTCATCTCAGAGAGATAGAAACCGAAAGGTGGTGAATATGGCAGTGAGGATGAGGATAGCAGTTCAAATAATGTAAATAATGCAAGTAATAATAATAACTCATCTCAGAGATATAGAGACCGAAACATTGTGAATACGGCCATGAAGATGAGGATAACAGTCTGAATAATGTAAATAATGTAAATAATCATAATACCTCACCTCAGAGATATAGACAAATATAGCGAAGAGTTTAATCAGTTTTATCATATTACTCTTCGTCTTCCACGTCAATTATAGTAATGTGCCAAAAATCTCAAGATTTGTTTGACATGGGCTGTAATCCAGTATAACGCTTTGTAGACCGCATAGGATATTGAAGATTTTAGAATAAAATAGTCGTAACATTATTTGCCAAAATTGCGAGAAAATATAACCTATATCTATGCAACAACAAGCAGTGTGAGAACAGAACGAAAAGAGAGACTTGCATATAATCTTTCTCAAACAGAATTGGATTTGCCGGAGATTCTTCTGTGTACAGTAACCACAAAGGCAGTGGTAGTATTAATTCTTTATTGCTTTATTCTGGTACCTACGAGATACAAATTCAAATATATATCAGGCCCCTGGTCACTAAGCTGTTTTTTATAACACTGGACGAGTTATCTTATGTCTACCTGTGGAAGTTGCTCGTTATCTAATGAGACCTTCCATTTCTATTCTACCTGCATCTCTCCTCTCACCACAGGAAAAATTGACGTGGTTAGTTGAAGGTTTGACCTAGAATATGTGTGCGATTGTCCTCGCATTTGTTGAATTGGGGCTGGCGTCGTCCGAGGTTGGTGTTCTCCATTAGTGTTCTGTATTGGGCCTACTGCATCCAAGGTGTCGTTAATTTCCCTTTCTTCTGGTTCATTGATCGCGATATTTAGTTTATGTTTGTTGTAAAGTAGTTTTTCACAGTGGAGGCTTGTATTTCAGTAAGTCGTCCTAAATTAGGTTCGACGTACAAAACGTTAGGAACTTGAAATAAGAGTTCATGACGCAGCAATCTAGTTGTGAAGGTTGATACTTCAATGTCCGACATCGATTGACTTACTCAGCTTCTGAGCTCCCTGGCAAACTGATACTACTACTACTTATTATCTGTGGGAGAGTCTATTTACCATAGAATAGGTAGTATAACAAAGTTGTGGGTGATAAGGGATTATAATATATTATTATAGTGATAGTTCCTTGAAATTAAAGTGACGCGAATTCTTTATGCTCTCGAGGGCCCGATCTGAGAAACTTTTTATGTGCAGTTGATGGTCAAAAAATCACTAGCAAATCTGGGCACCCCAAGATAAACATCCGACATGATTCTAGCTCATAAACAACTGCCAAGGGTTCACCTTCAGATTCTGCGTCGTTGGTAAAGTGAGATCTGGCCAAGACAATGACCATCACCACAATTTGGCTTCGCTTCGCCAGGGAAATAACAATGTTTTTGTAAAAGAAAGTAACTGATTCCTGTTTTACTGTTACATCTACCTTACAAAAAAAGACATCGAATAACCTATTCTTTATGCTCTCGGGGGCCCGATCTGAGAAACGTTTTATGTGCAGTTGATGGTCAAAAAATCACTAGTAAATCGGGCACCCCAAGATAAACATCCGACATGATTCTAGCCCATAAACAACTGCCAAGATAAAAGTTCGAAGTAATGCAAGTAATCATAACACCTCAAATCAATCCCGAGGGAAAAAAGGTTTTTAAAAGTCATGTCGTTTTATTGATCTCGAACGTCTTGACATCGCCCTCAATTCTCTGCACGATTACTCGCGTTGACTCTGCAAAATCTTGGTCAAGCGTTTCGTCCTAATAAATTCTTCGGTTCTTCGAGCGCAGTAATTTCCGGAAAGAGACCATCAACCCAGCTTGTGAGAATGCATAACATGCCTGAATCACTAGTTTAAACCAGGGCCTGACGCCCGTGTTATCTTTGGATGTTGGAATGTGAAGGACAACATCGGTCATTATTTCTCGTTGCTTTCAAAATATCGACCACCATTAAGATCCCAGCAAACACCACCTCCTTCTCTGAAAATTGTCATGGTTAAACACAAGTACATTCTTCTCACAGTAGGTTACATATTCTATTGTGTGACAGAACGAGGACACTATAGAATCATCCCAAAAGACACTATCGGATATGAAAGAAGTTTTTCGAACTATGCCCACTGTGATATCGTCGAGCCGACCGGTATATCAGTTTCCAAATGTGTGAAATCCTTGGTGAGCACGAAGAAATATATTCGAGGAAAGGATAAAGAGAAGGACGAAGAACTCAGTGGACGTATTTAATTGACGAAATTATTTTAAGCTAACTGCACCGTTAAAAGTGCTTACGATATAGATAGTAATAATAATGATGAGACTGACTATGAGATTAATGTCAGTGTAGCAGTACATATCTTTTACAAAGACGCAAATTAATAAAAAATAGTGGGTGATATATAACTGATTTGAAATTTCTGTTTTTCAGAAAATTCACGTTGGATAATTGCTTAGGCTTATTTCAACCTAATGGCTTGCATTGGTACAAAAGTCGATGGGAATCAGAGGAAAGTAACAACTTTGAAGTTATCGCAAAAAGGGGAAATTTGAAACTAGACGCTGATGAAAGTTTGTTGTAACTAAAGGCAGAGTTCAACATAGGGAAAGTAAGCATTGTGTGATATAAAATCTTCCAAAGAAACTATTCTCCAGCGTTCACACTGTCACAATGAACAAGGAAATAAAAAAAAATATGATTATGATCAAACCTGGACTAAAACTGTAAAAGCTATTTAAACTGTTGTTTTATAGATAGAAAGTCAGCATTCAACTATGACGATTGCAATAACGCACACAGAGTTAAAAAGTGTCTCTCGTTTAAAAAAAAAAATTAGAAAGAAATGCAAAACGAAGCGCGGAAAAAGTTAAGAATGACATTAGAAGAGAAAGAATTATCAAGCAACAGTGATTAAAAAATCCCCGTTACATTATTTGTTTTGCATACGCGGCAGACTTAATTTAATGAATTTTCACTAACATTACATAATTTATTTCTTTTTCCTTAAAATTCATTCCGTTATATTCCACTCACCATCAGCGTATTTTATTTACGATGAAATATTGAAAATAAATGCTAAACCTGATTTCACTCCTTTTATTTTAATCTATATATTAACCCCTCATTTGGTAACCAATTCCTCATATCCGGAAGGCTTTCTTAATCCGATTATCAGGGATTCTGCTGAATTTCCGAATAAAATGTCTAACAATCCTATAAACCTATCATCCATACACTGTCATCTTTGAAGCTTATATTATTAATGGTATGTCGGCCGATAAGAAATTATTCTATATTTTCTAGTTGTTGTTAAATAATACGGGATAAAATACGGTTTAATGCACTTTCTATCTTTGCCTATACACATATGTAGGAATGTACAAAATTCTGATCATAAAAATGATGTTTTTAGATTTAATGTAAAAAAATATGTTGTTCTTGAGAGATTTGTCAACATAACAGATTTCACCGTGGCTGGATATTTAGCCGACAGACATTTGGTCGACGGATATTTGACCGACGGAAATTTGGCCGAAAAAGTACAAGCAAAAATAGTAACAAGCAATAGTGTAAGTACTTTAATTAGCTGTATTATAAGGTAGAATAGGACTAATAATTACCACTGAATTTCAAATTGCTAAATCTTATTTTAAAGTTAAAAGCTTTCTTAGTTCAATATTTGTTTGCTGAAATTAGCATTTTAAAAAATATTTGAGCCCATGAAATCCTTAGCATCCTTCTGTAGAACCACCTCGAGTCACTTCTTCATCTTTGAGGAAATCGTTCAACATTAGGCGCCGTAAAGAAGGACAGATGTCAAGTAACAGCTCAGTATACTTTTCTTTGTTACTAAAGAAATCCTCCTGTCTCGCAATACACTGCCCAGCTTTTAGAATGTATCCTTGGCCATTCCAATATGCCTACAGATCTCAGTGTCGCGCTTAACGTCCTCTATCAAAACGCTTCCCAGATTTAAACTTCCGCGTCTGCTTGATTCTAGTGTTACCGATCTTCAAATCTCATTCCGGGCTTTTTTATTGATGATCATGTCTTCTGTCTTGTAGATTATGCTTAGTCCCTTCTTCTCACTCTCCTTCGCTACCTTCTGTAGGAGATTTTATAATTTATTTTCCGTGTTTGCTATCAGTACTGTCTCATCTGCGTTCTTACACGTTTATAAATCTTTGAGGAAATCGTCCAACATTCGCTGCCGTATCTCTTGTAGTTCTCAATAAGTTTCGTCTCTCTGCCACCTCCACCAGACCACATTCTGTCACCCAGTTACTTAATCAAGCCAAGTATGTCATACCTTGCATTCCCTTGTCTCTCTTTCTCACTATTCGTCCTGTGAGTATCAGATTCTCCAGGCCTTTCTTTCTCATTACGTGTCCCAGAAACTTCAGCTGGATCTTCCTGATGTTAAGTATAAGGATCCTTCTTGTTTGAATCCTCTCGAAGACCTCATCGTTGCTCACACGCTCCGTCCATCCTTCTGTAAAACTATGTCTTCGTCACTTCGAGTCTCTTTTTCTTCTTTGGGGAAATCGTCCAACTTTCGCTGCCGTAAAGCACGGCAGATATCACGTTACAGCTCAGTATTCTTTTCATTGTTACCAAAGAAAACCTCCTGTCTCGCAATACTCTGCCCAGCTTTTGGAATGTGTCCTTCGCCATCCCAATTCGTCTACGGATCTCAGTGTCGCATATACCGTCCTCTGTCAAGACGCTTCCCAGATATTTAAACTTTCGCGTCTGCATGTTTCTAGTGCCCTCGGCCTACAAATCGAGCTACATTGTCTCAGTGTATGGACATCCACTTAGTCATGACATTTCTGACTTAAGAAGTTATAATGCCTTGATTCCGCGATAACTGGCCGGACAATTGGCCGACGGACATTTGGCCGAGAGACATTTGTCCGAACAGACATTTGTCCAAACGGACATTTGTCCAAACAGACATTTCAATGAAAATGTACAAGTAAAACTAGTAACAAGAAATACTTTAAGTATTTTAATTAGCAGTATTATAAGGTAGAATAGGCTAATTACCACTGCATTTCTTATTTCAATATAAGTTTATTGAAATTAATATTTTTTTTAAATATTTGAGTGTATTTAGGTAAAAATATCACCTAATTATTTAAATTCGTATTTAACAGTAAGATAAAAGCTAGATTATACATTTAAGCTAATGATCATTACAAACGAAAATGGAAGTTCTTTCATATCGTAAAAGCTTAAGATTTTTGCTGTAATGAAATGTGCTTTTTTTCTCAAAAACTTACCATCTTATATTGCTATTTGGAGTAAAATATGATATATACAGAATACCCGGTAAAGGCAGTGGAGAATTTGAAGAGGGGGAATTAACAAGAGATAACTGATAACTGACATCCGTTAAACATGGAACGTGAACGAAATAAAGGTTAAGTTCGACATTCCAACCAACTGAAGAAGACCGGAGCGTACAACGGCCGAAACGTTGTAATAAATATTGCGACAAAGATGAGGACAATAGTCCGAATAATGTAAATAGTGAAAAAAAAATGATTGACATGATTAAAAAATGCCACAAATATAATAAAAACTGAATTATATCCTCACAATCTTTTCTTGTTATTATGAAAAGAAAAAAAAAATTAAATGATTCTACAAGGTAAAAATTAATTTTTAAATTCTTTTTAGAAAATTGGAAATTTTGATTAAAGTTGGTGTTTTATTCTGGCGTCAACGCAGCGTCGTAAATTTGAAGGGGACATTTTAGCGAAAAGCACATTGATTGGAATATTCTTCAAAAATCGGATAATTGGCGGATTTAAATGGACCTTTCTGTACTTATTCAGGAATAAATTAAATAAAAATACATGAAAATAAATTACATCTGTTCCTCTGTCCAACTTTTAGAATGACAAATCGTCGGAGAATTAAAATCATCAACTACTTTGGTCAAACAGGATCGCCCAATTACAGATAATCTGTTTTGAATCCTAAAATAAATAATGCAGAGGAGGAGCAGAAGGATAGTTTGGTCAGGGCATTTGAGCAACGAATGGAAAATGGAAACAAAAAGGATATTTCTACTTAGAATCACATAGAGAGTGTTGAAATTTTGGAGTGTAGATTACTGATGAAAAATGGATTTAAGGATATATTGTAGTTAACTACAATATATCCTTAAATCCATTTTTCATCAGTAATCTACACTCCAAACCCTAATCAGGGACTGAGGAAAGCAGCCAGTAACCTATATAACGATTGATTTTTTTTTTTTAATTGCTAAGAACTACAAAGAATTGCAACTAATAGAGAACAATGATAGCTTACCCCTTGAAGGGACGCGATACGCAGAAGAAGAAGAAGAAGAAGAAACATAAACAGTAGGACGAAAAGTAGATGATGATAAAGAAGGTGGAGGATGAGGCGGAGGAAGAGGAAAAAAGAAGGGGGAGAATAATAATAATAATAATAATAATAATAATAATAATAAGAAGAAGAAGAAGAAGAAGAAGAAGAAGAAGGAGAAGAAGAAGTAGACGAGGGTGAGGAGAAGGAACAGAAGAAGAAGAAGAAGAAGACAAAGATTAAAAAGGAGAAGCATAAGTAGTAGAAGGAAAAGAAAATGATTAAGAAGAAGTAGGCGGAGGAGGGACAAAAGAAGAAGGAGGAGGAGACGTGAATGTACGCGATACGCAGAAGAAGAATAGGGGGAGGAGAAGGAACAGTAGAAGAAGTAACAGAAGAAGAAGAAGAAGAAGAAGAAAAACATAATTAGTAGGACGAAAAGAAGATGATGATAAAGAAGGTGGAGGATGAGGCGGAGGAAGAGGAAAAAAGAAGAGGTTGAAGCAGAATAATAATAATAATAATAATAAGAAGAAGAAGAAGAAGAAGAAGAAGAAGAAGAAGAAGTAGACAAGGGTGAGGAGAAGGAACAGAAGAAGAAGAAGTTGGTGGATGAGTAAGAGAAAAAGACGGAGGAGGAGAAACAGAAGAAGAAGAAGAAGACAAAGAAGAAAAAGAAGAAGCATAAGTAGTAGAAGGAAAAGAAGATGATTATGAAGCAGAAGGCGGAGGAGGAACAAAAGAAGAAGAAGAAGAAGAAGAAGAAGAAGAAGAAGATGAAGAAGAAGAAGAAGAAATTACCTAAATAAATAAAACGATTCAATCCGTGCCTGCCGAAGACATTCAAGCGCTTACACGGTGATGACGACAAAGTTGCGCGAAATCGTCATTTAATCTTTAAGTTTGTGTCTCTTTCTAGATTTCCTTCATCGGTTGAAGTGGACAAGAGTATCAGTATGACTGGTAACAGAACCAAGATATGCTATAAAGCAAGAGAATCGAAGTGACATTATTTACCTCCTGTTGACTTCATTTTCAAAGGCGTATTCCAGGCCACAGCCGAATGCACCAAGCTGTGCGTTTTCCTATTTACTTCGAAGAAAACATAAAACTAAATAAAAGAATCTCCTATGAGCAAAAGTAATGTATATTTTTTAATCATCAGATTTTTATAACGACGGAGGTGGGTACATATTTTATTTGCGGTGTGGGGGCGAGGACTTTACTGGCACGGTGACGTTTATTTTCTAATATTTTCTTCTTCTTTTTTTTAAAAAAATGTTTTAAAGTTTTTTGTATCTGATCTTTAAAAAATTATTTCAACCTGTAATATTGCAAAAACGATATAACACGCGTTCGCTGCACCCCTCCATAAATACGCATACGAGTACACAGTCAAGTGTATGTGCACATACGCACATCCCTTCAAAGGTTTCAATTTTCAAAACCATCATGCAATAAAATGACAGTTGGCAGATGTTTTTAATGAATAAAACATCATATTTGAACAAATTATGGAAATAGTTATTATTATTATTATTATTATTATTTTAGTAGTAGTAGTAGTAGTAGTAGTAGTAGTATTCACTGCTATAGCATACTGCAAGTGAATTTTCATATTTCTTTACTTCATGGCAAAAGGGACGACTTTTAAACTGGCATGAAAGACCTGAATGTAAACATACATTAAGTTTATTCAATAACTTCCGGTGGTGAATTTCAGTATTCAGTGACGTAATTTAATTCGAAAAATCAAAAACAGCAAAAACACTCCGAGGATTATAAAAACAAATATACGAAAAATATTAATTTCATAATCCGACTGTTAATGTTGACTTCACAACAAGAGAGCACTGACATTATTCTTATCCAACTCTGGGTCAAATCCCGAAAGAGAGTAAGTTCTGTTGTGGCCTATGTCAGGGCAGTTGTGGCTGGATTTATAGCAGATGTTTTTCAAACTTGATTCATCAAACAGTATTTAAAAGTAATAAAACAGTAAGTTTTCCGTTGCGCACGATTATCTCAATCATTTGAGGAACATGCGTAAAACTTTGTAAAATTAAAGGAAATCCTAAATGTGAAGTATCCTCCAATTTATTTTTTCTATAATCAGTCTATTGTAGTACGTCTTTTTTAAACCTTAGAAGTGTCTTTCAATTTTGCTCAGCTCTTTATTGCTTGTGCAGTCAGTCCACTGTAGGAATTCGTTTAAAAGCCTTAAAATTGTTATCCAATTTTACTCAAATCTTTATTGATTGTGGCATAAGTCAATTTTAGGGCGTCGTTTACAGGCCTCAGAAGTGTCTTTCAAGTTCAGCTATTTATTTCTTGTGCAATCAGTCAACTGTAGGACGTCCTTTAAAAGTTTTTATGTGTGTGTGTGTGTGTGTGTGTGCGTGTGAATAAAAATGACAATAGGAAAACTAGTAATTGCTGACGCGTTTCGTCCAATGTGGACTTTATCAAAGCAAAATACGAAATGAACAAGGATAACTAATAAAAACAAAAACAGAATGTTCCTAGCAACTGGAATGTAGAGAAACGCTATTTTTATATTGTTAACTGAAAATGACGTCAATATTTGTTACGTGTGGAGAATATTGTCATCATATCTGTGTTGATGTATTCAACCATTTTCTTTTGATTTTATAAATTTGTTGTGTACATTTGTTTGTGAGAGCAGTAATTTTGTCAAGAAAGGTGAAATGGGGAAAAAACCTGGGCGTAGATTAATATTTGGGTAATTTTCTATGGCGGCACTCTCTAGAATTTTCCTTCTGAGTGAGTTATTTTCTTTTTTTATGAATGTAGCATTTTTTAAATTTACCTATTGTCATTTTTATTCATAAATATTGTCTCTCTCTCTCTCTCTCTCTCTCTCTCTCTCTATATATATATATATATATATATATATATATATATATATATATATATATATATATTATCGATTTTTTCACAATCCCCAGTACTATGCAATTATCAATATGTAAGGACATTTTTAAACTCGACATTTAAAAATAAAGTCCAGGTCCACATAACGCTTTAAAGAATTGATTTGCCACTGTCGTTTTTGTTGAAACAGCTTCCCCTACTACCACTTCTAAATTTTTTCTCCCCAGAATATACCCGATATATTTTTAAGCCTACCATCCGTCAATTCCTTGAATATTGAATATTACTGTCACATATAGTCGGGTGCTTCAGTTATGTATTTAAGGATTCTACATAAAATACAAAGACGAATCTGCAATGTTATTGGTCCTGACGGGGCATCTTATGAGTTCCATCGTTGTGCTAGATTAGCGGCAATGTCTCATCATGTTTAAATTGAAATGACTAGATGTATCCGTAAGTTCTATGCTAGCAGTTTCTTCTCTCGCACGTCTCACTTGTAGAAATCTGGTTTCTTGTATTCCAGTCAAATTTCATCTTCAAAAATTTCATTGCAATATTAATCTTTAATTTCTGTCCACTTAATTCTTATTTTTTAATCCTTTCACCACAGGAAAGGGAATAAAGCCACAAAGAAACAAGAAATTCCTCAGTGTGAATAAATAAGAAAAAGAAAAACATCATTAAAGAGCGAGAACAATTAAAGAAGTGTAATCAAGAGGAATGTAGATAACGCCTGACATTTTTGAAGACCATGTTGGTAGCCTGGAGTCGGAAGACAGTTCAGCAAGTGATATTCGTGCGCTTACTTGGAGTAACGTTCATCGCAGACAATGGCAGTAGGACAACTAATCGAGAGTCAAGACAATAGTGTTAGGGCGTGATAAAAATCTGATGCAATCACAGAAGACACAAAGTGCCAGAAAAGAAATTGTTAGCAAAGAACGTAGTTATTTATCGACTTAATGTTTTTTTTTCTTTTTCTCATATTCTTTCCTCTTGCGTCTGAGTGGCTTTATTGCCTTGCTTGGAGTGAAATTATAAAAAAAGTGTCTGCCATTTACCTTCATTTCCTACAACCTCCTCTTTTCTATCAAGCATTGTATTCATCCTGAGAAAGGTTCTGAGTATAGGAAGTTCTAATGAAGATTAATCTACAGAAAACTCACCCATACACACGCCAAAAAAGAAACTTCCCTATATTTTACAAGCGGACAACTAAATTTAAATAATATCATAATCACCACAGTTAGCACGTTCTAATTTGCTCCTGAAATTCGAGAGCGTTTAATACTTGCATTGATTTGGCGCTGTGCTATACTGGGAGATACGACAATTATATATGCAAGTATGTCAATTATGGTTTTTAATTGGTCGTTCACCAATCCTATTCTTTTGATCTGTACCCACCTGAATATCATCTGTTCCGCCAATATGATAAAACACTTTACTGGGAACCAGTACTGTAGATATGATGACGTCATATCTGTTTTTGTTGTATTTTTTGACCAATAGGATTGTTATGGTCCAGGTTAGGACCAAGGAAAAACAACATGTACACAAGAGTAGAAATAACGAAGGTATATTACACGAAATTATAACACAAGATGTGGAAGGTGTTAGTATGACTGTCAGTCTGGTTTGGAGTGAACTACTATCGGCTCGACTCGATTCGACCCTCTCCCTTGAGTGGCGTAGTATACATAGTGATAGGAAGAGTTCTGTAGTTATAGGTAAGGACCCATGACAAGGATGAAAGCTTCTTCCCCAATGGAATCCAAGCAATGCAACACACATGGAAGAAGTATGTGACCCATAAGGGAAACTCCTCTCTTCTGCAAATTAATTGAAACATAACGAATAATTCTGTTATTATTTACTTTCTTTTTGTATTCTTCCAATGAAACATGACCTAGTGCCCATGTTAGTACTTCGTATGTCTATTCCATGAAGTCGTTCCTTGCAGAAT
Source organism: Acanthosepion pharaonis (assembly GCA_903632075.3). NCBI lineage: Eukaryota > Metazoa > Mollusca > Cephalopoda > Sepiida > Sepiidae > Acanthosepion > Acanthosepion pharaonis. Next base: position 705,189 of record CAHIKZ030001211.1, read on the forward strand.
GACCACAAAATCTTCATTGGATTTCAATCGGCTGAGTTTCTATAAGTACTTTGGTTTGCTCACTGATAAGGCTTGCCCATGTGTTCGTGCAGCGTTACAATATTCGTGCACCTCCTTGGAGTAACATCTATCACAAACAATGGCCGTAGGACAACTAATCGACAGTCTAGACAGTAGTGTCTGGGCGTGATAAAAATCTGATGCAATCACAGATGACACAATATTTTTCAAGGCCAAACAAATTCGATCAATCACCCCAAAAATAGATTCATATTACTGCACGCCACTGCAAATGACCTAATCACTGGAAGGATAGATCCCTCCAGTAGGTACAAATTGACCAAATGGTGAAAGAAGGGAAACTAAAGTTTCAGTTAATTTGCACAAGGGTATATCTCAATTATGGCGCTGCATCTTCTTCTTGATTTACAGAAGACATATTTTACGTATGAATTAAACTATTATAAAATTGATAATGAACTTAATAGCAAAGGAAAATTTTGGGAGAATATTTAGTTTTGACGTCCACCAGAGATATCCAAACAGAGATCAGTCCCGTGTTCCTCTTGGAAAAGAATAACAAATGGCTTTCACGGAAGCAATGATTATTGCTAGTCTTATCCCCCCAAAACAAACATTACTAGATCCTCACTAATCTATGGCTATTACGCTGGCAGATGGTGATATGGCATACATTCCATAGTTACCCCTTTTAGTTTGGTTTCGTTTGGTTTATTTTGATTTAGTGTATATCAATCTCAGTTAATTAATGCCGACAAGATTTTTGTATATATGCAATTGTGGTTTGGCTTGGTTTATTTTGTTTTAAGGCATATCAACTCATTTGGTTATTTAATGCTGATAAAATTTTTGTGCATATATATATATATATATATATATATATATATATATATATATATAAAATTTTTCTCCGATTTAACCAGTCCAGAAGACAATATTTATGAATGAAAATGACAATAGGAAAACTGGTAATTGCTAACGCGTTTCGTACAATGTGGAATTTATCAAAGTAAAAAATGGTATTTTGCTTTGATAAAGTCCACATTGGACGAAACTGCGTCAGCAATTACCAGTTTTCCTATTGTCATTTTTATTCATATATATATATATATATATATATATATATATATATATATATATGTCTGATTTGGTTTGGTTTAGTTTGGTTTGGTTTATTTCACAGCATATAAATCTCAATGAGTTATTTAATGCTAAAAAGATTATCATTGCGAGTTATAATTTTTCAAAAATTTATTGCTGCTAATATTTTTTTCCAAGAGTGTATTACTAGAAATATCTTTTCCTTCAAAAATATATTGCTGGCATTTTTGCCAAAATGTTTTGCTGGTAATAATATATTGCTGGTAATAATTTTTCTTAAAAAGATCATTGCCGGTAATAATCTATTACAAAAATGTATTGATGGTATTAAAATCTATTTTTACATTTTCATAGTGTTATATTCCATTTTGTGGAGTTAACTATTTGCCCAGAGCTGGGACCCAAACCGGGTCCGGGTGAACCTGTGAACACCAACAATTTAGATGTGGTTACACGCTCCTCAAAACCCCCTTATCAGAGGCCTCACTGTTCGATGTAGTTTATCCTCTTACCCAGGATGTCTCATTTGTGGAGGAGGGTCTTACCCTTCTGCAAAGGTGCAGTAGGTGTATTCTGAAGCCCTAGCCGACAGGGCTCAACCAGCTCAGACGTTCACAGCTAGGGCCTGACATTTCATGTTCCCTATGACAAATCAACACCATTCTTTTCATGTACCTTTGATTAATAGAAATTTTCTTCTCCCACAGCTTTTTTCCTAAAACTGGTTTTTGCTGAACCAACTCCCACGTGGATGCTTCTATAAGAACAGTCCTTCTACTTATCCAACTCATGATGTGTAATAATTAATCCTGTCTTCGTTTAGAGTAAGATCGCTCGGTAACCCACCGACTTGAGTAGCTTTTGGTTATTGAGTGAAAAAGCAATACAAATTGCAAGAAAACAAATTTTTATTCTAAAGAAAAAAACCTTTTCGGTTTTTCCAAAAAGTTTTTCTCAAACTTTTATTTGTCATTTCTTCCTACCAATGTTCTTGAAGGATAGGAAGATATCCGTTTTGATGCCACAGTTGGAAGCGCCTAAACTGTCAATCTCGGCCATCCGAAATACATTTATCAGTTGTTAACTGGGGCAAGAAATGGCTTGCAGATTTTAACACCTCAGAAATGAAACTTGTATCCGTTAATCCTCAAAGAGAACCATTTTTATTAACATCATCACTTGATAAGACACTAGAAGTGTGAAACAAAATGGCTATTTTTAGTGACTTTATAACATATTTATATTATAATTTTCGAATACACACACACACAGACACATATATATATATATATATATATATATATATATATATATATATATATATCAATATCTGTCTATATTTCTGAGATGATATTATGTATACTATTTACATTATTCGGATGATTGTCCTCATTTTTGTCGCCATATTCATTACAATGTTTCGGCCCTTCAGTGTATGTCGATATTTCTGCGATGAGGTATTATGTACATTTTTTACATTATTCGGACTATTGTTCTCATCTTTGTTGCCATATTTATTACAACGTTTCGGACTTTCAGTATCTGTCTATATTTCTGAGATGATTTATTATGTACACTATTTACATTATTCGGACTATTGTCCTCATCTTTGTTGCCATATTTATCACAACGTTTCGCCCCTTCAGTGTATGTCTATATTTCTGCGATGAGGTATTATGTACACTATTTACATTATTTGGACTATTGTCCTAATCTATTTTTTCATATTTATCACACATGGCACAGTGGATAAAGGCGTTAGTTAGATCCAGTGACAGGACCCAAAGAGTTGTGAGTTCAATACCTGGTTAAGGCAGTGGAGAAACTTGGAGAGGGGAATTGACTGGAGATAACTGATATCCATTAGACATGGCACGTGGAACTAGAACAGTCTACCCCAGTGAGCAAAATAAAGGGTTCAGTTCAACATTTCAAACATCTGAAGAAGGCCGGAGCGTACAACGGCCGAAACGTTGTAATAAATATGGCGACAAAAATGAGGACAATAATCCGAATAATATATATATATATATATATATATATATATATATATATATATATATATATATATATATATATATATGCATGTTTGAGTGTGTGTGTTTGTGCGAGTGCGCGTGTGTGTATGTGTGTGTGTGTGCATAGCAATAACAAAGATTGTATTTCACAAAAAATATCTGTCGACCAATGTATTTTGAGAAAAATAATATTTTCAAGCGAATCCCTCTGTGTCCTTATTATGCTTCATAAAGTAAATAAAAATTAATCGTAACAAATAGGATTAATTCATCACTTATCTGTCCCCACTCTGAGTTTCACATAGATTACTCTCGAAGTCTGATTTGTGGTCAACCCCACTGCAAATGAAATTCGAAGTTCATTTTAATATTTAACTTTAGCAAAGATACGATTACCCAACTTTGAATTCTATCTCATCAGTATACTACTAAAATAAGATAGAATTACAAATTTTCTAACTGCGTTGCGTCGCTAATAGTTGAGAAAGAAACATGTCTAACCATGTATTTTAGGATAAAATGCTCTGTTTAAACCTGATCAGTGTCAGCTGTTGTAAGATGGCAGTGAATAACAGCGCTTATAAGTCAGATGGATTACTACCGTGCTGCGCAAAAAGCAGTGTTTAGGGTGTCATTTACAAAATCTTTGGGTCCTGTCACTGGATCTCACCAACGCCTTTATCCACTGTGCCATGTATCCTTAAAGACCCAATGATTTGTAAGTTCAATACCTGGTGAAGACAGTGGAGAACTTGGAGAGGTGAATTAACGAGATATAACAGATAAATGACATCCATTAGACATGGCAAGTGGAACTAGAAAAGTCTACCCCAGCGAGCGAAATAAAGGGTTCAATTCGACATTCCAACCACCGGAAGAAGGCCAGAGCGTACAAGGAGAACAATAGTCCGAATAATAAAATAATGTACATAATACCTCATCTCAGAAATATAGACAGATACTGAAGGGCCGAAACCTTGTGATAAATATGGCAACAAAGATGAGGACAATAGTCCGAATAATTAAATAATGTACATAATACCTCATCTCAGAAATATAGACAGATACTGAAGGGCCGAAACGTTGTGATAAATATGGCGTCAAAGATGAGGACAATAGTCCGAATAATGTAAATAGTTTACATAATACCTCATCTCATAAATATAGACAGCTACTGAAGGGCTGAAATGTTGTGAGAAATATGGCAACAAAGATGAGGACAGTAGTCCGAATAATGTCAATAGTGTACATAAATGTCAGAAATATAGTCAAATAAATACTTATAAAGTAACAATTAACTTATCCTGAAATGAAGGCCTGAAAATATTACGTGATTGATTGAATAACAAAAGTCCATGGACAGTTTGAAATCAACGAATGATGCAAATGTGGAAAAGCCTAAATTTCACAGTTTTAGCAAATTTTCGCACTTTGATGTTTAAGGAAGCATTTAAAAGTCGACGATTCCATTCCGATGAAGACCTTAAAGTTGTCCTGCAGAATTCGATAAAATATAATCGAGAAAATTGCTTCCTGGAAGGAACGAATAATTAATAAAATGTGTTATAAAATGTGTAACATTAAAAGGTGACTATTTTGAAAAGGAAACTTATAACTCTAAAGGGAAATACATTATGAAATAATATCATTCTATCTGGTCAAAAATGGTTTTATACGATTGTAGGCCTTACTTACCAATCAACCCTCGTAAATTTGAAGAGAAATAAATTGAATTCATTTTGGAACCAATATCATTATTCTATCTCGTTTAAAATTTGTATTATTTACATTATTCGGGCGCTTATTCTCATATAACCATATGAGTCATATTCATAATGTTTCGGCCGTTGTGTACTGAAGCTCTATTCAGTTGACTGCAATTTTAAACCGAACTCCTTATTTCATCCACCGGAATAGATTGTTCTAATTCCACGTGGAATTTTCTGGATGTCTCAGTTATTACCATTTATGTCAACACTTCAAGTTTTGGTTTGCCACTGCTGTAGCCTGGTATTGAACTCACAACTCTTTGGTTCTAGTCGCTGGAACCAACCATCGACTTTATCCACTGGACCATGTGTTCAATCACATGTAGAAGTCCGGGCGTACAAGGGCCGAAATATTGTGAATATGGCAATGAAGTTGAGGGTAACAGTCAGAATAATGTAAATAATGCAAGTAATCATAATACCTCATCTCAGAGATATAGACAGATATATAGAGACACATAGACATAAAGGCCGGAGCGTACAACGGCCGAAACGTTGTGAATAGGGCAATGAAGATGAGGATTACAGTCCGAATAATGTAAATAATGCAAGTAATCATAATACCTCATATCAGAGATCCAATCACCCGACGAAGACCGGAGCATACAACGAGCGAAACGTTGTGAATATGGCAGTGAAGATGAGAACAAGAGTCCGAATAATGTAAATAATGTAAGTAATCATAATACCTCATCTCAGAGATATAGTCAGCTTTGGTTTAAACTTGTTTCATACAATTTGAAAACTTACTATTCAATCAATTGCCCATTAATATAAGCGGTATTTATTTCTGTACACCTGTCCTTGTTTTTATAGTTTCTTAAACAGTGAAATGAATTGAAATAAAATATCAACCGGCCTAGATGCCAAAGTCTTATTAAATATATATTGTGTTTCCTAATAAGGAATGCGCATAATTTTGAAGAGAAATTTTGATACCATGTCTTAATTCTGTCTGGTTTAAAATTTGTTTTATATGACTGGAGACATTACTTATCAATCAAACCTAGAAATTTTGAAGAGAAACATATTGACTTCATTTTGATACAAGTGTCAAAATTCTATCTGGTCTAAAATTTGTTTTTATAAGACGGGATACCTCATTTATCAATCAACACTCGTAATTTTAAAATAAATAGATTTACTTGATTTTGATACGAAATTCTTTCTTTCTTTCTTTCTTTCTTTCTTTCTTTATTTCTTTTTTCTTGTTAGTGGCCTTATCGCTTTTCTGGGGGATGCTTTTATAGAGAATCAGACGAGAAAGCTTATTTGATGATCATTAAACACTGGATACTAAACAGAAAAGCATGTTTCTTCTTCTTCTTCTTCTTCTTCTTCTCCTCCTCCTCCTCCTCCTTCTTCTCCTCCTCCTCCTCATTCTTCTTCTCCTCCTCCTCCTCCTCCTCCTCCACCTCCTCCTCCTTCTTCTTCTTCTTCTTCTCCTCCTCCTCCTCCTCCTCCTTCTTCTTCTCCTCCTCCTCCTCCTCCTCCTCCTTCTTCTTCTTCTTCTTCTTCTTCTTCTTCTTCTCCTCCTCCTCCTCCTTCTTCTTCTTCTTCTTCTTCTTCTTCTTCTCCTCCTCCTCCTCCTTCTTCTTCTTCTTCTTCTTCTTCTTCTTGCCGTAACTATTCATGATGTAACTTGTGGTTTTCCACGTATTCCTCTAATTCTGTTCCACTATTCCTTTGCACAAGGTAAGATAGGTTACTTGCTGTTTATATCTCCCTTTCTCTCTCTTTTATTCAGTATATCATGCGAGTGTCACATTTTCTAGGCCTTCTTTTCTCCTTATGTGCCGCAAATACAATTTCGAAAGTTGGAAAACTAAGTGAATTCAACTCGACCCTAGTGTATTGGACTCGTTACGCGTGCCAAACGACGAACAATTATCCGCGAGCGCAACACGGCCTCGCGTCCCAAGGGCGGACATACCACAACCTGCATGCGGGACGGGTCGCACGACGCGCAAGTATCCCTGCGTGACAAATTCAAATTCCCCAAAATTAGAAGCTAAGTGAATTCGATTCGATCCTCGTCACGCGTGCCAGCCGACTCGCGGCGGTTTTCTTTCTTGTTTTATACGCCGTGTCCCTTCAGGACGTAGGCGATCATGGTTCTCCAATTCTTCCTGTCCCTTTTAGCTGTCAATGAGTTTTGACTTTTGTTATTTCTCCTAGATCCTGCTCGGCCATTCACTTGTTTAAACCAGTTAAGTATGTCACGCGTTGCTATCCTTAGTCCCTCTTTCCCTATATCCGCCCTGTGAGTATCAGATTTTCCTATCCTTTCTTTTTCATTATGTGTCCCGGATATTTAATTTGCCTCACCCTGGTGTTAAGTATAAGTTTCCACTTTGTTTGCATCCACTTGAAAACCTCATTGTTGCTTACATCTTCGATCCATGGTATTCTTAGCATCCGTCTGTAGAACCATACCTCTGTTGCCTTGAGTCTCCTCATCTTTAACGAGACCAGCCAACGCGGTGGTCGCTTACTTGAAAACAGCAAACTCATAACACGAAATGTACGCGTTGACAAATGCACGCACCATATCTTGGTGTCCCACGGGCGGCCGAGCCACGGTTTGCCGGATCACGGCTGCCCGGACCACGGCTGCCCGGACCACGGCTGCCCGGACCAGAGCCGGCCGGCCGGATGGCATTCGCCACGCGCACTCTTCTTTGTGTGACAAAATACAGTACCAAAAGTCGGAAAACTAAATGAATTCAACTCGATCCTCTTGTATTGGACTCTTTACTCGAGCCAGCCGATGTTTTGTGGTCGGCGAATGCACCACGACTTGGCTTCTAACGTGTATCTTTATCTGATTCTAAGTAAAAGTCACTTTTTTTTCCATTTTACATAAAATGTATCCATTGCTTATATGCCTCGTATATTGTATTCTCAGTATTCTTCTGTAGAACCAAAGCTCTGTTGCTTCCCGTCGTCTCTTCATCGATGAAAAATAATTCCAGCATTCACATTTATATAGGAACATTAATAACACATATCATTTGAGCATAACTAAGAAACTGAGAAATGTCTTCAAAAACAGACAGACATTTTGCAGTTTCTTAATTTTTGTTTAGCTTTGGTAAGACCTCTTCGTATTTCGGTGTCATTTTTTCTATCCTCTTTTAGAACTCTTTCCATATCTTTAAACCTGTGTACATTTTTATTTTATTTTGACATCTTCAATTCGTAGTTCACATATTGGACAAATTCTCTGGTTGACAACACAATATTCTATCTTCAGGTCTAAAAATTGTTTCCTACCATTGGACATATTACTAATACAATCTCGTAATATCGGAGAGAAATATAGGGTGACCCCCCAAAAATGGGAATTTTTGAAGTGCGTATTGCCAGACATGAGCAAATGGCAACACTGCGAGACAGTGACCTTGAGCAAGTAGACATTTCGCCATTTAGAATTCAAGATGAAATTCACAGTATCCCAGCTGAGATGTTGCAGCAGTCAATGAGGAATCTCAACAGCAGATTTCAAGAATGCATTTGTACAGGAGGACGCCATCTACAGGACGTAATTTCTAAACAATAAAAATTCCATCATTGTTTCTTAAATGGCATGTTTTAAGGTTTCAATTACTATGAATAAAATATTTTTCTTCCATCACTTTTGTTTTTATTGAATTGTTAAAATGTTTCCCTTTTTTTGTGTCACACTGTATATTTACATAATATTGACATCAGTTTCTTCATTTTATCTGGACTAAAACTTTTTTCATAAGATTGAAAATGTTACTTATTTAGTCAAATCCCGTAACTTTATAAAGAAATAAATTTCCTACCTTTTGATACCAGTTTCAATTCTGTTGTGATATGGACTCTGGCAAGACCCAACACTTCACTCGACTGAGTCAGTATCTTCTTCTCGTAGATAATTACGCAGGACTACTTCCCATGAGTGGATTAGTCTATTCATGATACTAAAGAGGGTAACTAGCATTTACTATCACAAATTATAAAGTCTAAAGATTGTTTATTGGATTGAAAACCATCCACGTAATTCGGAAAATAAATATATTTACTTAATTTTGATACGAATTTTTATATTCTATCTGGATTAAAATTTATTTATAGAATTAGACATGTTGCTTCTTACAGAATTCTCGTAATTTTGAAGAGAAAGAAACGGAATTCATTTTAATAACAATTTCGCTAATCTGTCATGTCCAAAACGTGTAGTAGTGGGTTGGAGAACTCGCAAATTTGGTAAATAATGTTACGACTATTTTATTCTAAAATCTTCAATATCCTATGCGGTCTACAAAGCGTTATACTGGATTACAGCCCATGTCAAACAATTCTTGGCACATTACTATAATTGACGTGGAATACGAGGAGTAATATGATAAAACTGATTAACCTCTTCGCCATATCTGTCTATATCTTTGTGGTGAGGTATTATGATTATTTATATAATTTACATTATTCAGACTGTTATCCTCATCTTCAATGCCATATTCACAACGTTTCGGCCTCTATATCTCTGAGATGAGGTATTACGATTACTGGTATTATTTACATTATTCGAGCTGTTATCCTCATCTTCATTGCCATATTCACAACTTTTCGACCGTTGGAATTTCGAACTGGACCCTTACTTCCTCCACGAGGGGGTGGATAGATTGTTCTAGTTCCACATGCCACGCCTCTCTCGGATGTCTCAGTTATTTCTCTTTAACTCTCCAAGTTTGGTTTACCATATTTTTTTTTCTTCATCCGGGCGGTATAATCTGAAAACGCCGACTGTTACAAGCATTGTCAGCCTTGCCATGTCTAGCATCGTTTCACACACAAAGGATGTGGTTCCTGCTGCATCGCTAAAACATACGTGCGCTTGGGAACAAGTGTTTTGAAATATTAGAGGTGATATGAATAGTTTACATATTAACGCATTTAGACGTCTTTGAAGTTGCAGGAAGAATGTGATCCCTTGACAATTTGTAAATAAGTTTGGAGGTTTCCGTTGCACAGAAATTGAAATTAAACGAGACCCAGCGGATATTGTAGAACAATTCTGCAAATTAATTAAACTGAGAGACGTTCACATGTTTTTCTGTTTAACCCTATTTTCTTAATATACAGGAAAGTACAGAAGAACAAGGCTAGCGGTCCGCGTATATTTGGCTATTCCAAGTCCAGTTAAGTTACCCAATTGAATCTTTCCAGTTCTCTCAGAAAAATGGAAGCGTTCTATTTTTTAGCAACACTTGTCTCCTGTTTAGTATTGGTTTTCTATTTCTTTCTAATGTATTTTCCTACACTCAGTGAGCACTTGAATCTAAGTGGCATTATTACCTTGCTTTGAGTGATGCTCCTTGTTCTGTAACACTCTGCATCGAGTGGCTCTTGGTTCTGTTGAACATCATAATTATATATGTTTATATATTTATGTATAATCATCCTTTGTGTGTGAAACGATGCTAGGCATGTCCAGGTTGACAATGCTTGTAACAGTCGGTGTTTTCAGATTATACAGCCCGGATGAAGAAATAAATACAGGAAACTAAAACGTGGTGAGTTGTATTAAAGAGAAATAACTGCGACATCCGGAAGAGGCATGACACATGGAACTAGAACAATCTATATACGACAAATGATTATATATATGTGTGTGTATGTGTTCCTCTTTGTGTGCAAATATATTGGTAAAATAGGAAAGAACCGTTAGATTGATGATCCGAAGTTCTTTAGTATTCTTTTTTATTTAAAAAAAAAACAGTGCTCGATACACAAGTAAAGCCTAGATTATAATTATTAAAAAAAATATGATTCCAGCGATATGATTTTTATAAAAAAAAAGAATTAAAAATACAATTATATATATATATATATATATATATATATATATATATATATATATATATAATATTAGCGGTAAATATACATACATGTACAAAATATATAAATACCCATACATGTATATTTTTTAATAAAATTCAAGAGGAAGAATCCAGGTAGAACTCAATGTCCAGGACAGAGTAAGGATATAATAAAAAGGTTTAAACACGAATATTACATGGACATAATTTATTCCATTGAATCGTAAATACGATCCAATTCAGGTCTGATGAATTGGATCGTATTTACGATTCCAATGGAATAAATTATGACCATGGAATATTAGTGTCTAAGCCTTTATATATATATATATATATATATATATATATATATATATATATATATATATATATATATAGAGAGAGAGAGAGAGAGAGAGAGAGGAGGCACGGTGGAGCAGTGGTTAGCGGCTTGGATTGAGGAATCGCAGAGCCGAGTTTGAATTCCAGTCGAATCCACTGCATTCACTTACGTGCTAATACCCTTGTGAAAGGTATGTATTTTGACCCATACTGGAGGGAGATGAAAAGGATACATACCTATATATATATATATAATCGACTCTCACGTCGCGTTTGACGTATGAGGGTCAGGCCGATAAGTCCCCAGGAAACCGACATCCCGACACCGGCACATGAGATTTGTTTATAATGGTGAAGGCCTTGTGCAGGACCAGCCACACTTTTTGGAGGGACGAATACAGAAACCTGGTGCACCGAATGCATGCCACAAGGTTCCCAAACGACCCTCCGCAGGTTTTGAATTCAGAGTTGTCCTTCTCCTAGACCAGTTGCCATCCAAGGCTATAGAACCCAGTAAAAAAGTGTGCAAGAGAATAAGAAACACTACCTGCCAAAAAAAAAAAGAGTGAAGTTTTGTTTTATTGGCTGAAAAATATAGGAAATCCGCTCCCATATTTAAAGGAACCCACACACACACACAAACAACCCGATGTGAGTTGTCCCCCTTCCATTTTCACGATGTCTCTTAATCGTGTTTTCAAATTGATTTTGTGCAAAAACAATTATATTTTTTCCCATTTTTGGCGCTGTTAGAACCACCACAAGGTAATTTTATGTAGTCCTGTGAAGTTTTATTGAAATCAGTTGAAAAATGTAGGAAATCCGATCCAATATATAAACGTTACAGACACACACACACACAATCTGCGTCTTATAATAAGTAAGATATAGGTGGGTGGCCACTCTTATTCGAGGATACCCGTCTATCAGGGCAATCTCTATTACAGACGCTCTCTCAGGCACATTTGCGTTTGTTCAACGCCCACAGAGCCCACCTGTGGATTTTACTGCAACTATGCTGAGCAGACCTTAGTTACAGTTTCTGGGAGTGAGCGTGTTATCTAGCGTCATCTGCTATCTGAACAAGGCCAGAACACTGAAACCTTCGGTCACGATAATTTGTAATTTCTTGCTAGCGCTGCTATCGCCGGTCCCCAATTTCACACATAAGGCTTGGGTCAACTTCTTGTATGGTTTTCCGGCACTTTTCAAAGGTGCCGTCCGCCTGAATCGCCCCCTCCAGATCGATAACATCAGGAAGTCTACTGTGTGTTTACAGGTTGTTTAATGACTCTAAACGAAAAACGAAGGGGTTGACTTCGCATTCCTATTAATCCAATTAGTTATAATGAATTCCTCATAAATACTCTTCGGAAAGGCATGAATCCATTGTGATTGTCGTGAGCAAGATATGCGACATCACGCCCCAAAACGCCCACGCATCGCATACGTATGTTACCACACAGCAATTGAAGGAAGGGAGAGTTGGCGGAGTGCGCCAATACATATGTAAAAATCTCCCAGTCAGCCAATCGGCGGCTTAGTCATGGTCTATAGAATGAGTGTGTCTGAAGTCTTTGGCAATGATGGCTAAGGAAGCCGAGACGACTGCACTGTACATGAGACGACTACCTTGTACGACAGACGACTGTCCTGTACGAGAGACAACAGTCCTGTATAAGAGACGACTGTACTGTACGAAAGACGACTGCCTTGTACGACAAACGACTGTACTGTACGAGAGACGACTGCTCTGTACGACAGACGACTGCCTTGTACGACAGACGACTGTTCTGTACGACAGACGACTGTTCTGTACGACAGACGACTATCCTGTATAAGAGACGACTGCACTGTACGAGAGACGACTGTCTTGTACGACAGACGACTGTACTCTATGAGAGACGACTGCTCTGTACGACAGACGACTGCCTTGTACGACAGACGACTGTTCTGTACGAGAGATGATTGCACTGTACGAGAGACTAGTGTCCTGTACGTAAGATGTCTGCACTGTACGAGAGACGACTGTCATGTACGAGAGACGACTGCACTGTACGAGTGACGACTACACTGTACGAGAGACAACAATCCTGTACGAGAGACGCCTGCACTGTACGAGAGACTACTGTCCTGTACGAGAGACGACTGCACTGTACGAGAGATGACTACCTTGTACGACAGACGACTGTCCTGTATGAGAGACGACTATCCTGTATAAGAGACGACTGCACTGTACGAGAGACGACTGCCTTGTACGACAGACGACTGTACTGTACGAGAGACGACTGCTCTGTACGACAGACGACTGCCTTGTACGACACACGACTGTTCTGTACGAGAGATGATTGCACTGTACGAGAGACGAGTGTCCTGTACGTAAGATGTCTGCACTGTACGAGAGACGACTGTCCTGTACGCGAGACGACTGCACTGTACGAGAGACGACTGTCCTGTACGAGAGACAACAATCCTGTACGAGAGACGCCTGCACTGTACGAGAGACTACTGTCCTGTACGAGAGACGACTGCACTGTACGAGAGATGACTACCTTGTACGACAGACGACTGTCCTGTTTGAGAGACGACTGCACTGTACGAGAGATAACTGTCCTGTATAAGAGACGACTGCACTGTACGAAAGACGACTGCCTTTTACGACAGACGACTGTACTCTACGAGAGACGACTGCTCTGTACGACAGACGACTGCCTTGTACGACAGACGACTGTTCTGTACGAGAGATGATTGCACTGTACGAGAGACGACTGCACTGTACGTAAGACGTCTGCACTGTACGAGAGACGACTGTCCTGTACGAGAGACGACTGCACTGTACGAGAGACAACAATCCTGTACGAGAGACGCCTGCACTGTACGAGAGACTACCGTCCTGTACGAGAGACGACTGCACTGTACGAGAAGTGACTGTCCTGTATAAGAGACGACTGCACTGTACGAGAGACTACTGTCCTGTACGAGGGACGACTGCACTGTACGAGAGACGACTGCTCTGTTACAGCGGGTCCTTTTTAGCGTGACGGCTACATCCATCTCTACTCTCGGGATCACAGCTATGGTTTGAATCAATGTTCAGAGAGGTCAATTCATGAAGCGGTGAAAAGTTAAACAAGAATGGAGATACCATGTCTATAAAATAACACGAAAGATCTCAAAAAGTAGGGAGGAACTCACTAGTCATCGATTATCCATAACTCTATTGACACCAAAACATGAATTTGGCCAATGAAACGACAGAATATAAACTAATGGACAATTTCTTGATTATTCTTTAGCAATGGCCAATAAACTGCAATTGCTTTTTATAAATTGTGTTTGCATTTTGATATTTCATATATTTTTTGCGACTTATCAACCTTTATCAACCTTTGTTGCCATATTTATCACAACGTTTCGGCCTTTCAGTATCTGTCTCTATTTATGAGATGAGGTATTATGTACACTATTTACATTATTTGGACTATTGTCCTCATCTTTGTCGCCATATTTATTAGACGTTTCGCCCGTTGTACGCTCCGGCCTTCTTCAAGTGGTTGGAATCTCGAACTGAAACCCTTTATTTCGCTCACTGGGGTAGACTGTTCTAGTTCCATGTGTAATGGATGTTATTCATCTCCTGGTAATTCCCCTCTCCAAGTTCTCCACCGCTTTAACCAGGTATTGAACTCACATCTCTTTGGTTCTTTTCACTGGATCTAACTAACGCCTTTATCCACTGCGCCATGTGTCCTTGAGAGATTGTAATAACTTCTTGTGATAATAATAGTTTACTGAGACCTATTAAATAACCCTTAGCTGGAATGTGACTAGATGGATTTATACCTTTCCCAAGGATATTTGCACATAAGTGAATATATCTAACACGACTGGAACAGATAATCGGCTCTACGATTCCCAATTCCTAGGCGTTAACAATTACGCCACCCGCACATTCAACTTCACAGCCACTGATATTCCCAAGCGGCCACTCCTTTCGTCGTTGCTTAACTTCGGTGATCGTCAGAGAAACAGTGTTTCAAAGTAATATGGTCGTAAGGTCACTAATCTTCACTGGTTAAATGTTGTTTCCAGTTGATATTTGACACTGCCCTCAATAGCGAACTATAGATATCTTCTTTCTTTTTTTTTGTCATCGATTTTGTTAATACCCAACCGATTGTCCAGTTTAAGTTGACTGTTTCTGCTGTTGCACTTACAGACTTATACATTTTCCAGATGGTATTCATTTTGGATTGTGATGACCATGTCTTTTCACTTGTAAAATCTGATCTTTTTTGAGGAGTTCACACGTGATCTCAGTTATAACATAAAATCATCCACACGATTTAGATTGTCACTTTCAGTGTTAAAAATGTTATCACCAGATTGAGAGACATACTTGAGGTCCGCACAAAATACATAGATCTTAGAAATGCGATGACATGACTGCACTATAAATACTGAATGATATCTGGAAATTCAAAATGAAAAAAAATTCCTATTATACCGTTCGAACGACTGCATATATAAACAAAATCGTTGAAATAGTAGATACTAGTACCTATATTAACTATTAGTAGGAGTATTAAATTCCAACTGCTGTCTATTTATTCTTCTTCTTGTCTCCGCAGTTCGACTTGGGACTAAAGATGAAAAAGTCTTACCTTAACAGAAGAAAGATGTACTCGATGTCTTGAAATCCGCATTACATACACGGATTATTAAGCTGATCTTGATCTTGCATCCAACAAGTACAACTATTTTTTTCTTTCTTGCAACCCAAGTTGGACTCCATATGAATGGACATTTTGATTCACATAATTGCTGATATAGTTCTGTATTTTGAACTCTTACGAAAGATGAAGCTAAAATAAATAAATGTATTTTGAATATTTCATTTTAAAGTCAGAAATGATTTCATCACATGAAAATATGAGGCAGTAACATTTTTTTTTATCATTCTATATATGAAGAATTGCATTGTTCGGCTTACAAAAAGCATGAAATAAATCTTTTATTACAGGTACGGAGAAAATTGCAGAGATAAATGGGCGTTTTTGCTTCGCTTGTTAAAGATTATGAAAAAAAACAAGTGTAAAATCTGGGGTGAAATTCAATCTTCCTCAGTTTCTGCAGAAAATGTAGAGAATGGTGCCTGCCATTAACGAAACAACATTGTCAAGATACGCGTGCTCTCTAAAATAAAAGGATCGGTTGTTAGGTCCAAATAAAATCAGACTTGGATGTTTATATATTTATTTTAGAAATACATTCTTTTTACTCACTGTGCACATTTTTCGAGTAGAATTAAGCTACTTTTTTATTAATTGTATTTTGAATTTTGATATTACCGCTTTCCGGTAATTTAAATCATTTTTGTTTCCCATCCAGACACACGTTTTTATATTCTTTCCTCGTGTTTCATCATTTCTATTTTTACCGCTGTTATTAAAATTTGTACCTCTGTTAAATTGTTTCAACGCCATGTATACATTTCCTGGAAGTATTTGTGTGCAGTAAACACAGGCAGCCCAAATTCACGCAATGAACCTATAACCTTTAATTAAAAAGGTCTCATGCACACGTAGTGGTTTACAGTAAATGCTGTTTGGTTTGGTTTGGTTTGGTTTGGTTTGTTTTACGGCATATCAATCTCAATGGGTTAATTCATGTCGACAAGAGTTTTGTTGATGGCAATATTTTTAAAAAAAATGAATTGCTGGTAATATTGTTTTTCTTTCAAAACTGTATTGCTGGTAATATTTTTTCCATCAAAAATCTATTGCTGGTAATATTTTTTCTTCAAAAATGTATTGCTGGTAATATTTTTTCCATCAAAAATGTATTGCTAATAATAATGTAATAATTTTTCCTCAAAAAAAAATATTGCTGGTATTAAAACCTGTTTGACATTTTCATAGTATTTTGACACAAGTTTGTAGGTTAACAATTTACTTATAACAGGTGTTTCCACTTCGATTCAGGGTGGACCTAGGAACACCAGCAATTAAGAGGTGGTTTCACGCTCCGCAAAATCTTTTGATCAGAGGCCTTGCTGTTGGACGTAGTTGATCGTCTTACCCAGGATGCGAATGCAGTTTGGCATCTTACCCAGTACGCCTAAATGTTATGTGTAATATAAATTGAGGAGATGTTGTTAAGAAATGAAGATTGGGGGGGGGGGGTATAGATAACGAGGTAGATATGAGAATAAGGAGGATAGATAATGATTGACACTCGAGTTCAGGGGGTTATGATTAAAGTGTTCCAGAAAGCATCCATATGGTATTCCGTTCCACAAAGGGACAGTTCTTAGGGAAAAAGCTCTCCGAGCAGAACATTCTTTTCCCAGTATCTTTGACTTGAATATAGGAGCTCAGGAGAGAAAAGATCTTCAAGAGACATTCAAAGAATGGAGCCTCATTGAGAATGGAACCTTTATCCGTGACTGAAGAAAACTCAGAATCTTGTACCGTATATGTTGCTGTATATGTCGACTGGGGTATGGAAAGACCCCCTCCAGAATCAAGATCAAGTTTCAAATGTATATTTTGAGCGATATTTATGTTACCCAGTGTCCAAGAATTCGTTACCAAGCACCACACTGAAAATTAGGCGGCTTGTTTTAGTATCAATATTTATTTAAGCAAATCATTAGCAGGCTTACGGTCACTTCATGTTGAAGCACTATCACCGAAGTTAAGCAAAATTGAGTCTGGTCTCTACCTAGACGGGTGACCTCTTGGGAATACCACAAGCGCTAAGCTTAGTTGTACGAGTGGTGTAATGAATAACGGCTCGGAATTGTTACTAGGAGAGCCGAGTTCCAATCACCGTTGGGTTCGTTATATGCACTTAAACGGCTATAACTTTAGGAAAGGTATAAATCTACATCAACATCTGTATTTCTCAGAAGAGATAATGTAAATATTTACACAATTTATATTCTTCGGACTGTTGTCCTCATCTTTTTTGACATATTCACGACGTTTCAGCCGTTCTAGTCTCGGGCCTTCTTCATTACGTCGTAATTTCGAATCGAACCCTGGGGTATATTGCTCTAGTTCCATGTGCCATACCTTTATTCGGATATCTTAGTTTCAGTTAATTTCCTTTAGTAACCTAACTCCCATAACTCTTTAGGTCAAGTAGCTTCAACCATCTTTTTTATCCACTCAGCTATGTGACGTTGGGGACATCTTGGGGAAATTAAACTCCTCCAGCTATTGGTAAATTAATAAGACTTGTATCACTAAAACGATTATTATCTCCAAATAAAAAAAAAATGCGTAGTAAATATTTAAATTTCGGCATTAAATAACCCACAGAGCAGAGATACTCACCCGCCTTCTGAGGCGACATATTTTTCACGATATATATATATATATATATATATATATATATATATAATGGACAAAGTCCGACAATTATTTTCAGGTCATTTTTATGTTTATACATCCTTTTTATAAATACAAATATTTAAGTAAATGCTTTGTTTATAATAAGCAATATTAAACAACATTTACCAGCCTGAATGTCCGAGAAATTTTCATAGAAAATATTCGTTCTCCGACAGGAATCAATCCTGTATCGTATACGGAACCGTCATTTAGCCTGACGTGCCTTAACCGATCGAGCCACGGAGTATCGTTTGATTGGCAAGGCAAGTTTATTATAAAACAGAACACTTACTTAAATATTTCTATCTATAAAAAGCATGTATTAACATAAAAAAATATATATATATATATATATATATATATATATATATATATATATATATATATATATATATATATATATATATATATAGATAGATAAACCTATTGAGCCATACAAACCTACCCAGGATTCACCTAAGCGGATATATGGAAGTAGTAATGGTAGAGTGGTAGTATTTGAATAAATATAAATAATATGAAAAATAAGAAGCAAGAGGGACTACGCTCATTTGAAGAAGAAATGGGGGTCTGTTTATCGCATATTCGACCAGACATTGAAGAAAACGCCAAAAAGTAACACCAGACAAAGGTTTCATACTGAATAAACTAGTTCATACATGTGCGTATATTTTAAAAAAATCTATGGTTTTATTTCATAACATTTAAATGTAGACAATTTAATAAATTTTACTTAGTATGTCGTGATATTTTCATTTTCTTTTAGTTGTGCCGTTGCTTAAAAAACGATGAGAAACATCGCCTTCGAGATTGATATACTACGAAACAGAAACCACTAACCAAAAAATTTTTCATATTTTAATTTCTTTTCATATATTCTCGAGCTGTGTACGCCGGTGATGATGATCTTCTTGACCTTTGTCTAAACAATCTTTGATCTATAACCATCTCTTCCAGTTCCTCAGCTATCATCTATTTACATAAACACGTTCGATTTCGTCCTCTTACATGCTTCTCTTGCATTCAATATGTTCTGTGAGTGCTAAATTCTCCAAGCTCTTGTCCATCAATATATATTCCAGAAATTTCATCTTTTCTAAAGAAATTTCAACAATATTTAAGTTTTTCTTACATAATGCCACAATTGATTAATGGATATACTTCCTATTATGTTGAGTATTAAGCAATGTCCGTTTTGGAGAACCAATTTTAATCACGAATGTATCTTTCTAACTAACCCTTCTTTACTATATTATAACAGTCGATGAAAAGTGGGTTGCATACTACAATGTTCAACGCAAAAGGTATAGTATTAATAATAGTCTCCACAGCTGAAAATTTGTTATAACAATAACAAATATGAGGACAATAATCCGAATATAAGTAGTACAATCAAAATATAATGTTTTCTGAATATAATTCTCTTTGAGGTCTGGATCCTTTGTTTACATTGGGCTTTAAACATTGCCATTTGTTTGGATATCAATATAGTGAAACAACATTTCTTCACTGGGGATGATTCTAACTATCAAAGTTTCCATAGTAACTCCCTTCTTCAATGAAGTGCAGAAGGCTAATCTTTGATTAAGCTGAAAAGTCAAATGATGAGGGATCCATTTACAATATGTAGACACCGTTTCAAGTTCATTAATTTGTTTTATGGTCAATATATGACACGTACTGTTTTGTTTCATTCTCGCGCATATTGATGAGATTATCCTTCAACTTCCAATTTGGAAAAGGTCAATAATGACAGAATTCTGGCGTCCTGATTGGCCAGGCGAATGTCCAAAATACAATTTCCCGATTAAAACAAGACCAACAAAAATTAGCATGTCGCAAGTCTCAAAGAGCCATTTCCAGAGACAAAACAAATAATTCTTGCGACTCCGTAGCTCTTTTCATCCGCTTGGTAATACCAGGTGATGTAAGCTTGGATGTGCGGGTGGTGTAATAAGCAACGGCTCGGAATTGTAAATCGGATCTCAGATTTCTAATTCGGGTTCGTTATATTAAGTTATACGCAAATCATAATTATTTATTAATTTCTTTTCATTTCTTCTCGAGCTGTGTATGTGATTGACATTATCTTCTTGAGCTTTGTCGATCTAAGCAATTTTTGATCTCTTCCATCGCTTCCATCTATCATCTCTTTACATAAACTCATTAGGTATCGCCCTCTTTCCTGCTTCTCCTACATTTCGTTATGTTCTGTAAGTAATAAATTCTCAAAACTCTCGTCCATTAATATATATTCCAGAAATTTGCAAAGAAATATATTAGGTTGGTGCAAAAATAATGACGTGAGAATGTCGTTTTTTGACGTTAAAAAATACGTCAAAAAACGAATCATTACGTCATTATTTTTGCACCAACCAAATATATATACTAGCGAATAAAACCGATGGTATAAATAAATTTTCCTTCCCCTATATATGGGGTAAGTAATAGAACTTGTGTCAGTAAAAATAATTATTATCTCAAAAAATATCACAATGTAAAAATTTTTTATTGCTATAATTTTAACTGAAAACGGTTGATAATCCGTAAAAAATGAACCAATAAAATAGCTCTTTTTTAATATTCTTATAACATACAATCTATGGTACTTATTTAATATATATTTTAAATGGGTTAAATCGTTATAAGATTTCCGCCCGCTGATATTAATATACAAAGAAAGAAATAAAGAAAATATTACGACGTAAAACTTAATGATTACTTTAGCATAAATATTTAAAATAAAATAAGTATTTTAGCATAAAAAGGATCAAGACGTTCGGGAACAAATGCCTGAGAAAACACCTCCGCATCACCTACTGGGATTACAAAGCCAATGACTTTGTATTGAGCAAGTTTCTTGGGCCGTCAGAAACCTTTTCTCTCTACTACGTTTTATGGTATGACCACGTCATACGGCATAAATGCTTCCGCAAGGCATTGTTCACGGTGGATGCAAGCGGAGACGGAAAAGCAAATGCTGGGTTGACATTGAAGAGTGGACAGAAACGATCAATGTGGGATTTTTTGAGAGCTACCGCCAAGAGATCATCCCGGGGGAGGTTGTCTATTTCTTCTGTCCTAAGGTCCCCGAAGACGATTGAAGCAATCAAGGGGCTAATGATGATGTCAATCAATGTGACGGGTTTTTATTTCAAAACTAATTGTTTTTATATTTTGTGTAACGTTAGCAATAAATTAAGCTCGAAGCTTAACAAGACTTCGTTCAGATTTTATTTAATAAAAAATTAGGTTTGTCTCGAAAATGTAATTGAAATTAAATACATAAGAATTTCACATCATGTCAACAGTATATTTTTCATATCGCTTTTGCTGCTTATTTTTAAGCTAAAAGCCCAGACTGTCTTCCATCATACATGTGCACACACGCACGCACACACACAAATACACGCACATACACATACGCACGCATAACACTTTATTGCTTATATTTTTTATTGAATTTCACCAACCAAATTTTGTTAATTCAATTTTTAATTATATATTTCTATTAGGCGTATAACAAGAAATATGGTAAAATGTAATATATTTTTTTAAAAATTGAATCAACAGAACCTGTCAGACAAATTCAATAAAACGTTTCGACACACACGCATTGCTTTTTCCAGAATTCAACTGCAGCGATTGCAAGCGATTCTGAATATTTATAATATTAATGCTCTGTAAATTTACATTGAGCACTATTTTGTAAAAATAAAAATATCTATAACAATACCGGATTAATTATCTTACTGTTCTTTCTTTATATATATATATATATATATATATATAATAAATTAATTGATTTAGAATATGTTTTTCCGCTACACAGT
>CAHIKZ030001211.1:732500-777500 GCA_903632075.3 Acanthosepion pharaonis
GCTGTTATTGCTCTTTCCATTGCTGATAGCGGCTTCATTTCTAACCAGTTTCACGTTCTCTTGAACTCTCTGTCCAAAATTCTTTTCAACTTTCCCTCACGATACTTGTCGACTATTGGACTCAACCCGGTAATTAGCCTTGGATGGAGCTTACCACCCGATTTGGGCTGCGTTCCCAAGCAACCTGACTCTCGGATCGAAGGCCGTCGCTCGTCTTCCGCACTGAATGGGCCTGGCACCCGCCGCTGAAGGGCCCCGATCAAGGAAACTCCGAACTACGCGAGACGAAAACGAGCGGTTGCCTTGGAGACATCCGCCACACGTCCCGACGCTGTTTACTTGCGACAAGATTCGGGGTTTGGGCTTCTCCCGTTTCACTCGCCATTACTAAGGGAATCCCGTTTGGTTTCTTTTCCTCCGCTTAGCGATATGCTTAAGTTCAGTGGGTCGTCTCTTCCCAGCTGAGGGCAATGTTGTTATGTTTGTTTCCCATACGTGCGAGATTGACAAAAAAGACGACGCAAATTGACGGCTGCAGCAGAGACTGGCTTCGAGACTACCAAGGTCTGTATTTCGACCTTCGAGAGCGAAACAACGTTGCCGCTACGCGTGGTCGTCATGCAATCAACGTCTGCAACGGAAGCGATTCCGCCGTCTGCAAGCGGGAGACGAAGGAAGAATCTTACTTCCATCCTGCAACGTCCCGATTTACTCCGCGTGAGAAAGGCAAAAAAGGACGCGGGGGGCGGTGAGATGCCTCTCGACTATCGAGTCAGAAGACGGCTTCTCAAGTCCAGTAGCTGTTATTGCTCTTTCCAGTACTGATAGTAGTGTGGAATGTCAACATCTTAATTTTGTCCTTTTCTCATGTTTGGAAGTTGCTTTTGCTTTTCCAGTATTAATGATAATTTCCTTCTTTGTCTTTTGTTTAAGGTTGCGTCAAACGTCACCCTCTTGTTTATATTATTATTCTCTATTAGAAGAACCAATGCTACCCATTTTAATTGTTGCAACTGTTGAAAGTCATCAAGTCAAAATTATAGTTTCAGTTTTTTGTTCTTATCTGAAAGAAGTGGCACTCAGCATGGTATTCTTTTGCTGTAGCTCATCAGCTTCAAGGTTCAACATGTTAGGTGTTCAAAGATGATCTGTATATTTTCGTTGTAAGGAGCGGTGGTTGGAGCTATGTTTTCTTCTATTAACCCATCTTGTTTTTTTTTTAATAAAAATTGAACTTTTCCAGAAAATTTCTACTTCCTGGATTCTTTTTTATTTTTCGTACCTTTCTTTGAAAATCGTTTTGGTTTGAGATCCTATTAGATCAGTAGTTTATTTTAAAAGTCATGTGGTTTATATTTTCTGGTATAGTTCTTTGTGGTTCTTTAAAGTCAAGCGAGGAAGTTTAAAGAGTTATTGTCTTCACTGAGTCCGACATGTTTCATTGATTCGAAGCGATTATTAACCATCGATCTGATATAGCGATCTGAAAGAGCTTGACGCATGGCATCCGTGTGAAAGCCGTGAGTCATTTTCAAAATCTGGCTCTAGATTTAGGTTAGTATTTTGGTTGTGTCAAACTTGCGATTTGAGTAAATGTCCCCACCAGCACAGCGTATTCTATGTTTAATTTCATTATCATATACAAAATGTGTTGTAAGTGATCCATAAACGGAGACATTTGAAGTGTTTATTATTTATAGTATCCGAAATTGTTCTAAATTGGGACTAAAACCAGGATTTCAAACATATATAAAAAGAAATATATAGGACAGTTGCGTTACGTGCCGGCATTGAATACCCTCGAATTCCAACCCCACGTTATAGTCTCTATCAAGGAAAGGTGTCTTCTTTTGCCTATTCTTTTATAGTATGAAAGCGACAGATGAAGCAGCACAAATTTTAGGAGACCACAGACCACATGTTGGGTTAGTATCCCGACACATTTTCTCTTAACATCTCTATGGAATCTGGGTGCGGAAGCCTGTCGAGTGTTCAAAATTCTTGCGACACTCTACCAACGTCGCATCGTTTCGGTATCATACCCCAAAACTTAGAGAAAGCATTGTTAGAATACCACATCCACGATCTATTCTCATACATCGCTCACCATCCTAGCCCAGCCTTGCATTCTGGAACAGGATATATTGTATATAGAGGCTACTTTAACACAGAAAAACATTTCTGTCTTCCAATCTACACGGTGCATTGTACTGCTGGCAGGGCCCACAAGAGGTTTGCAGCACCGTAGATTTATATTGAGGCACATGATCATCTACAATATCTAGATCGTGTATGCTCTTACACGATCTTTAATTAGTAAATAAAGGCCCCAATGTATGCCTTCACAATATTCCCCATACCAGCTTTTACCAATGACCAAAGGCTGCATGGATCCAAGCTTACTTAATGATTATAACAAATTCTAATTTACCACCTGAATGCCAAGAATCTAGTTAAACCAGGCAACTATTTTCAGTCCTCTTTTATTCAATTTTTGATATCCTTAGCAGATAACAATCAGCTGATATCTTATTAAATGAAAAGCAGCAGTGACCTGTCACAAAAAAGGATTCGTACATTTATTTTCCTCGATGGTTACCAGTAAGTGAAGTGGACTTCACAAGTACATAGCAGGCGGCGCGAACAAAGAGGGTCATTGAATGAAGATAAATTATTTTTAGACAAAGAAAAATGTTCTCTGTGAGTGTGTGACCACAGCCAGCGAAAAGTCAGAGTGACTGCCAGTGCCAACGGAAGACGACAGACGCCAGTTAGACTGCTCACCTCACACCTCACCTACGCTGTATCTCGGCTTTGATCATCTATAGGACTAGGTTACAATCAAATCTGTTTTCTGTTACAAATTCTCATGGTTTTATTTCTTGGGTAACGATCTGACTGAAGGGTTATTTTTAAAGCACAAGAGTTTGACTAGAAAAACATGCCAACAAAAATGATGTCTGGTCTAAGACGAAACGCTACCCAAATTATAGCTTCATTTTTTGTTCTTATCTGAAAGAAGTGACACCCAACATAGTATTTTACTGCTGTAGCTCATCTGCTTCAAGGTTCGACGTGTTATCTGTCCAGAGATGCTCTTCTGTATACTTCTGTTGTAAAAAGTGGTTATTGGATTATTTTCTATTAACTAGGCATATTCCCGTCCCATTTTTAATAAAAAAAAAAAATGACCCCCACACCCAGAAAATTGCTACTGACTGGATTCTGTTTCTTTTTTCTCGTCATTCAATGTGAATACTGGTGATAGTTTTGTGTGAGAATCCTATTAGATGAACAGTTTATTTTAAATACGCATAATCATCCTGTCGGGCACCATCGATTCTACGTTGTTCAAAGGCGAGTGAATTACCTTTTTTGCACATAATAATTCAAGAAGTCAAATCAGGATATCTTAAAACCTATGTCCTTTAATTTACTGCCATTGGCTGATTAATTTTGCTTGACAGAGCTTTTGTTTATGTATACGTAATTAAGAGGTCAGTGAGTACACAAACACACACACAAATACATATGGATAGAGGGAGAAGGAGAGTGCGAGAGACATTGCTAGAGAGAGTGTGGGAGAGAGATTTATATTATTAATATATGATACCAAAACAGTGAATATGGACCTCTTTTTTCCTTTGACTTAATAGTGTGTATATGCAATGGAATGCTGAATTAGTGTCTGTTTTTTTTTGGTGGGGGGAGCTCCAAATCAAATTTTTCCATTCCCCTCGTTTCCGTAATATCAGTCAAAACTGGAAAGACAGCCAAATATGGTACTCATATAGCAGACTTAATTGGTTTATGGGGATGAGTGCCACTCACTTCATCGTCTCATCGAAAATTGGCCCTGCCTGAGGGGTCAGGGAATTCACCTCATCCCCCATGTCTTGACAGTTCTAAACACTCAGCTTTATTTCTGAACACCCATTGCTTGCTCTAATAGCTTCTAAATTTGTTAATTCATTACTTTCTTCCTCTTCTTCTTCTTCTTCTTCTTCTTCTTCTTCTTCTTCTTCTTCTTCTTCTTCTTCTTCTTCTTACCTTCCTCCTACATTGGCGTTTTTATTATTATTATCATTATTATTATTATTTTCATTATTGCTATTATTATTATTATTATTATTATTATGAAACAACGTGATCGCCGTAATCAATATTTTTTAAGTATTTTTCTTATGTATTAATATTATTTGTAGTATCATCATTAACAGTAAAGAGAAGAGTGTGGTTTAAGAAAGGAAAAGAAAAAACATGGTTTGACGTTAAACAATATTTCAACAGAATGCCTGTCTTCAAGTTATATTTAAAAAATGTTTCAAGTACAAAAATATATAAATTGTATTATATTATTATTAATAATATTATTACTAATAATATTATTATACTGTTATTAATATTAGTATTATTATTGATATTATTATTATTAATTTTATTGTATTATTATTAATATTATTATCATATTATTATTATTATTATTACTCTAGACTGCTTCTAATTATTGCTATCAGTATTATCATTACATTAAATAATTCTTATTTTTACTTTTAGTAACTGTTTGGCTACAGTAAATATACTGGTGAGGTAGACAGATTTTTACCTGATCATAAACAGTTAGGAATATCCTCGTGTGTATCATTGTTCATGTGTAGAAACAGTGAAGAACCTTCATAGCCGGGTGTCTATCGGGTGTTTTTTTTTTTCTTTTTCAAGTTTAAAGGATAGGGCAGACAAGGCGACTTCGGAGTTACACCTCGTTAATTACGAACCTCTTCAATCAGAGAGTGCCTTATCAGACTGGATTACTTTACATGAAGGCATATATAAGGAGACCCAAATTTCATGGTTATACTCTGATTTTAACAAAACCTGTCACTGTTCTACACATATTTCTGGTTTAGTTTTATTAGAATGGATGTCATGAGAAGATATATAGACCTTTTGATATGAAAGCTACTCTATCTCAATAATAATAATAATAATAATAATATATACAAAATGGCTGACGTAACACTTCTAATATTTTTCAACAGTTAAGAGATTTTAAGAAAAGATAAAGAAAAAACACAACGTTTGACAATATTAAACAATATATCAACAGAATGTCTGTCTTCTTCAATGTATACTTAAAACAAATTTAAGTACAAAAATATATAAATTCTATTATATTAATTTTATTATTATTTTAATTCCTTTGATTTCTGTTGTGTACATATTTCTTTCCAGGTATCGCCAAGAGGCCTAAGGTCAGAAATGGCATCATGACATTTTCTAGTGACCAATTAAAAAAAACAAAAAAACACACGTATATTTTACATAGATAAAGCCCTTCGTAAGGTGCGAGACGTACTAGTGAGAACAATTTATTTGTATTTCTTTAAGGCAAGGGCTTTCAGGAATGTATACTCATTTCTTTCCGGGTCCTGCCGATGGACCTAAGGTTAGAAATGGAATCATGACATTTTCCATAAAAAAAAAAATATATATATATATATATATAGACAAAGCCTTTTTTAAGGTGTGGGCTGTACTCGTGAGAACAATTTTTTGTATTTCTTTAAGATATGGGTTTCCAGGAATCTCTTCATTGAGTCTACTGGAATCTTTTCCAACCAATTCGAGGGCACCAATAACGTCAGGGATTGTTGATGTTCCCATGTGACACATTTTTGAGATTTCGGTATCAAGGTCCTTGTATTTTGATAGCTTTGTAAAGATCTTCAAAGATACATTGCAGTCTGCAGAGACTGCCATATCAATAAGGAGGCACTTTTTCTGTTTGCGGTCTCTAATAACAATGTATGGGAGGTTAGCTTTGATTGTTTTGTCCGTGTGTATCGTGTAGTCCCATAAAACTGTTACAGCTACTATTTCCATAACGGGTCATGGTGACATCCATACCAACTTCTTTCAGTTTCCTTCCCGTAGAAGTTGCACATTTTTCAGTGCAGATATTTCCCTCCAATCTATTATGCCGGGTTTTATGTTCAGTGGGTGCCAATACCTTGCAACCTTATACAAGTTTATTATTATTATTTTTATTTCCTTTGATTTCTGGCGTGTACATATTTCTTCATGTTCCCGCCCAGAGACCTAAGGTTAGAAATGGCATCATGACATTTCCCACTGAGAAAAAATAAAAAAGAATAAAAAAATTACATAGATAAAGCTCTTCGTAAAGTGTGGGCTGTACTAGCATAGTTATCCATATTTGGTATGTTTGATTGGTGGTCTTCTTTTCGAGTGCAGTGAGGAAGGATGTCATGACTTGTCGATACTCTTCGCGAGACCATTTTGTTCGTTTTCTTTTTATTAATCGATTTGGTATTGAGTCACTTGGTCCGAGGTTGGGTTTGGTGACCTTGTGTCTCTTGATTTGTGAAAGAGTTTGTTCCAGTGACAGATTTTTTTGTCTTCAGACTGGTTCCTCTCTGAGGGACGCGGCCCTTGTTGACCGGGAGATGGCCGATTCGGTATGAAAATTTAATCGTATTCATTGAAATTTGTAGAGATTTGCATTTTAACCTTGTCCGCCAAGGGTTATGTTCAAGTTACCAGCTTTAGGACGACTCTCGAAGAAAACGCAAGAGTACGCCCAACCAATGAGATTCGTTTATTATTATTATTATTATTATTATTAGTAGTAGTAGTAGTAGTAGTAGTATCCGAAAACCTGTCGTGCAAAAAATTTTTATTTCAATTTCACTGAATCAGACGTTAGACACTTTTATCTTTCTTTTTTCATTTTTTCTTTTTTTTACTGAAGTGAAGAAGCATCTTTGATATGTTTTTCCACGCAATCAAAATGGACTAGTCCATTATGAGGTATCAGCAGGAGATGTTAAATACTTCTATATTCCTTTTTTTTCTTTTTACCTTCCATCCTTTCTTTCTTACTTTCTTTCTTTCTTTCTTTTTCTCGCTGAAACCAACTAGCCTCTCCGTGTTTTAAATCAGTCACAACGGAATTGTCGAATATTCATGACCTATTGGCAGAGCGTAACGGTCGTGCGAACTTACATTATTTGGTCAGTTTTGTTATTACACACGCTATATATATATATATATATATATATATATATGTATATATATATATATATATTGCTAATAATGTGATCTCCAACAGAAAACACACCGTCCACAAAAACATTTGTCAGCGATTAATTCCCATTTCTCTGTTTATATCTCGCTCCGTTGATGAAGAACACGGGCCTATCCGAATATTCCGGACGTAAAATATTTCTTCCTGTTCTTCACTTCTGTGATATGGTTAACTAACCAATCTATTATTATATATATATATATATATATATATATATATATGAGAAAGTGTCCACGTGTAAGAACCCCCATAACACCCTCTCCTTCTCTCTCTCTCTCTCTCTCTCTCTTTCCAACTAAAGAGTATTTCACTACAAACTGACACCATAAACAGTTTGAAAAAAATCCTGCAAATTTTAAAATTAAAATTCGCAGGTAAAATGGTCATTAACTAAAAGGTATCTTAATTTCAATTGTATATATATATATATATATATATATATATATATATATATATATATATATATTAATTCCTTCAGCATGACGTAATCTCCGGCTGAGGCAATTTTATTTTTGCCGTAAATATATATATATATATATGTGTGTGTGTGTGTGCGTTTGTGTGTGCTCTGTTATAATAAAGACACTGAGTTCCCTATGGATCACTTATAACATTTGTTATTACTACTATCCATCTGAATTATATACCAACGGAACTGTTCTATTCTATTATATATATATATATATATATATATATATATATATATATATATATATGTATATAAATAAAAGAAAGAACAGTAAGATATAAAATTCGCTTGAAGATGAAATAGAACTAATGCTTTTAATTTATTTGCAAAAAATAAAGAAGCTTCTATTTTTGAAACATGGTTGGAATATATATATTTTAAATCAATTAATTTATAAAATATATATATATATATATATATATATATATATATATATATATATATATATATATATATATATATATATATATATATATGCATTCTCGTCCTTTTCTTTTTCAGTGCCTTTTGTTCCCTTTTTCAGATTTTCATTTTTTTAGCAGGCACAAATCCTGGGTCATCAGTTCTTAGTGATATGAAGTTCGCCGAAAAGAAAAATATATTTTTCAAACTATCGATCTTGCCTAAATAATTTTTAAAATACTTTATTTATTCATTTTCCTTCCAGGCTTTCTCTCTACTGGAAATTCTGATAACAAATTTGCAGATATTTATTTCAACCTGAAACATTCCTGCAAATTTTGCAAAAGGTCAAACTGTTCAGTTAGATTTTAAAAAAAAAAAGCAAAAGTTTATCGTCGAAAACCCTTCTCCAGGTTGATTTCACTTTTCAAATGTTTCTAAAGTTGTTTTCTTTGATGCCATTAAAGTTGAAGCCATATCAGTTTTCCTTCCTGATGATTGCAGATATGATGTTTCTCGTGTACTTTAAAATAGCTGGCAGCACGTGCCTTATCAAAGAAAAACTGTTTAATTAATGAAGTGATTTATAACGCAATATAAAAGTTACATATATTTTACATTGTTATTCAACATTTATACAAAATCTAAATATATTTCAGTATCTGTCTATATTTCTGCAATAGGAGTACTGTTAAAAAATGGTTGCTGAAGACATTAGTTTTATAATACCAGAAATTTATGCCCAAATGTTTTCAAAGACACATGGCACAGTGGATAAAGGCTGTTGGTTAGATCCAGTGAAAGAGTGTGAGTTCAATATCCAGTTAAGGCAGTGGAGAACTTGGAAGGAGGAATTAACAAGAGATAACTTATAACTGACCTCGTGGAACTAGAATAGTTTATCCCAGTGAGCGAAATAAAGGGTTCCGTTCGACATTCTAATTTGAAGAAGGCCGGAGAATACAACGTTGTAATAAATATGGCGAGGAAGATGAGGACAATAGTCCTAATAATGTAAATAGTCTAAATTTATTTATACTACATTAATTTAAGGGATAAATAGTATATTTACTTTTTCTATACATTAAATAAAAGGACAAATAAAATGCATTCAATAGAAGAAAATTTGAAACAAAAAAAGTAGTAATTCTTTTCTACCAATTGCTGGTACCGTCTGCGAATTTTTCAATGTATAAAAGAAGCGAGCCTCCACCAGAAACCGTTATGTGTTAATTTGGCCAGAAATTTCTGACTCATTTAGGAAGAGGAAAGAAAACAACAAATCTACTTCTCTGTCTCGTGAAATTTCCAAGGAGTTTATTTCGAGTTTATTCCACACCATCCATACGAAACGGCATAACCAGCAGCTAGACCGCGTGTACGACAAACTAAAAAAGACTATCTCTCTTTGGTCAAAGGTTGGGTTTTGTTTCTGTAAGACACATTGTAAGGTTGAAAGAGAGAGGGTGTTTTGTTCGTCACTGGAATCTTAATCTGCTTAAGTCTAGCGTTAACCATATCTTCCCTAAATATCCGAATAAAACAGTATCTCTTACTCAGTAACATTCTACATCGAGTGGCTCCCTGGTCTTGTACAAGTGGAACCTCACTGTAGAGAAGAAGTTCAAACAGTTGGACGGTGTTGAGATTCTTTCACATTAACTATTTAATCCCAAAGTTACCCCGAGGGACTATGGTCCATCCGCTCAATGGAACACTTCCTCCGCGGAGAGCAATTCAACACGTTTGATCAAGTGAAGGAAGCTTGATTTTTTCATATATATAAATTTATCCGATAGGTATCTGCGACAGTTTCGGATGCTGGCTGTTCACTGGCAGAAATCGTCAAGAATGATGGACTTTATTTTGAAGAATAAATTTTAGTGTTGCTCCATAAAGTTTTTTTTCTGTTTCCTAATTGAGTCATTACGTTCTGGCCATCTTAATAAATATCAATTTCAAATCACCTGTAACCAGGAAGTCCATAGAGTGTTGTGCAAGAATAGAAGGCAAATGATTTATAAGTCGTTAGACGTTTCTTTCCTTAATTTTACGTGGATGACAATTTCATTACTTAAAAAAAAAAACAAGTACTCAAGCATAAGAAAAACATATATCATCCTGTTGAATGGGCTTAAGGATACAATGACTGTATCCCAATATAAAGAGGTGAACCCCAATAGAAAATATAAAGAGGGAACCCCAATAGAAAATATAAAGAGGGAACCCCAATAGAAAATAAAAACTATTAGTGGCACCTATATATACCATATTGATTTTGTGCCAACCGAAATTATGTCTGCCTTTTTGACGACACATGCAAACTAGGATTTTGTCTACTATTTTTAATCTAGTTCAAACGAAACCTATGTCTAACTTCGAACGTTACTTGTAAACCGAAAATAGGTATGCTTTTTTAATTATCGCGAAAAACGATTCCATTTATTGCTTTTAGATTATCGTGCACAACGCAAAGATGTATAGGTATCTGGGACAGATTCGGATGCTAGCTGGGATTTTTGAAGAATAAATGTTGGTGTTGCCACATAAAATTTTCTTGTTCTATTTCAGCTTCCAAAGTGAGTCAAAACTTTCTGGCCTACCTAATTATATATATATATATATTAGGTATATATATATATATATATATATATATATATATATATATATATATATATATATATATATATATATATATATAACACCATAAATCGCTTGAAAAACCTCCGATGACTCAACTTACAGTTTTTTTTAGAGAATATTCTGGGACAGGTTCGGATGCAGGTTGACTTCTGGCAGAAGATCGTTGAGAGTGATGGACTTTATTTTGAAGAATAAATATTGGTGTTGGCCCATATAATTTTGGTGTTCTCTTTCCGCTTCCAAAGTGAGTCATGACTTTCTGGCCAACCTAATATTATTAATATATGCTGCCAGTGTCTTACAACTAAAAAAGTTTTTGTTGGGGGGGAAAACGTTCTTTTTGTTCCTCGATTGCTTCCACTAAATGTCTGACTCTTGAAATAAAGAAATATATCAAAAGTTATTGCTAGACGGCCAATGACTTGCTGGTAATCGACAATGCTGCCGTTCATCTCCAGTCCCTAAAAGATGAGTTTCAACAAGTTAAATGCCGTTGCAACCTCCAAATAGCTTATACTTATAGTCCTCATTAAGGGTCTGGAAGGAACTTGTATTGGTTTACATTTCTCGGGATCTTTTTGCTTTCGATCGTATCCCAAATTGCAATATGTGGAATTTATGGATACTGAACTTAATATTTTTTTCTTTGTGCCGTCTCCCTTTAATGCGTCTGCGACAATGGGTCTCCACAGTTTCCTATTCGTCATGTCCCTTATCAGTACTTCTGCATAGATTCAGAAATAGCCAGCTGAAATATCTAGGGTACATAATCAGGAAAGAGTGCTAAGAAAATTTGATACTCACAGGACATATTGAAGACAAGAGGAATGATGGCAAGCAGTGAATAATCACAGTAGTAAAAATACAAACTTTAGTCCTGATGCTAATCTAAGTCTCAATGACCGATTCCATTCAATGGCAGACTTCCTTTGTGAATAGCGATTCAAAACTTTTGATGAAGTGAAGGAAGCTTGTTTACAACATATAGTTTTTTTAATTCAAAGCCAGCCGACTGACATCTGGGACAGATTCGGATGCTGGTTGACCGCTGGCAGAAGATCAAGAATGATGGACTTTATTTTGAAGAATAAATTTTAGTGTTGCTCCATAAATTTTTCTTGTTCTCTTTCCGCTTCATAAGTGAGTCAGAACTTTCTGACCAACCTAATAATTTAAGTTTTTTTTTCTACATGGAAATTAATTGAACTCTTTCGTAACAAGAATAAGTACTGTCTTGAATAGTCACGACCATGAAAATCTTCCCACTCATAAAATAATAATGCCTGGTCAAACAAATGAATTCTAGAACTTTCTGCATATGTTTAATAAACGTTGGACAAAAGAGCGAACAATTTTTAAAGAATTAATTAGCATGTCTTGCGAAGTAAGCCCTGTGCTGGAGATAAATCAGGGAATTTTTTTTCTCGACAGAAAATATATTACATATTTATAAGTAGGTTTCTTGCGTCGTACTAAACAAGCTTTCTCGTCCGAATCTATCATCTTTCTTTTTATGTGTCATGTCCTTTCAGGACGTAGGCGATCATGGCCCTCCACTACCCTCTATCCCTTGCAGCTCTCAACAAGTTCGTTCCGTCTGCTTCCTCCTCCAAACCACATTATGTCATTCATTTGCTTAAGTCCGCCAGCATTTGTCTTTGCTTTAAATACTGCTGCCACACCTGGTATGGGGATTCTACTATATATTTAGAGATACTTGATAAAATCTAAATACGAATCGGCAATATCACTGGGACTGACCTGGCATATCGGATTTAGTCACTTTCCAAGTAGCGTAAAGTAGAATTTTCTATAAATACTTTTATGGCGATTTTTTGGATGAACTTTACACTATGGTACTCAGACTTTATAAATATAAGAGCATTCCTCGATTAGCGGCAAGATCTCATCATTTTACACTTGAAATTGCTACGTGTATCCGCAAGTTCTATGCTAACAGTTTCTTCCCTAGCGCTACTCACTTGTGGAACTTTCTTTCGACTCCTTCCTTCCAAGTCAACTTTGATCTTTTACTAAATTGGCGGCAAGGTCTCATCATTTTACAGTTGAAATGGCGAGATGTAACCCAAAGTTCTATGCTAACAGTTTCTTTGTCGCTTGTGGAACTCTCTTCCGGCTTCTTCCTTCCCAGTCAACTTTGATCTTTTACTAGATTGGCGTCAAGGTCTCATCCTTTTACAGTTGAAATGGCGAGATGTAACCGTAAGTTCTATGCTAACAGTTTCTTTCTCACTTGTGGAACTCTCTTCCGGCTTCTTCCTTCCCAGTCAACCTTGATCTTCAAAAAGGGCAATGTTTATCTCTCTTCGTAATTCTTTTTCTTTTACTTCTATTTCGCCTTAATAATATTTTTGTCACATTTTTATCATTCATTAGAACTCTTATATCTTAATGGCGTTATTGCCTTGCTTGAAGTGAAATGATTAAAAAGAATTAATAAAAAAAAAAAATTAATCTTGCCGACCTTTGAATTTAGTGCACAGTAAACGGATAAATTCCTTGGCAGGATAGGTAAGTCTTACGCATTATTTGTTTGAGAAGATACAATTCAATCAAGAAAATGAAGAATCCATAGATGTTTTCTTTTCAGTCCTTTCATGTAAACAATCACTTACTTACCTGTTTCGCCAAACCTCTTTTGAACGAAACAAAAAATACACGACATTCAAATAAAGAGTAATCTTTACTTCGTTCAATAAAACAATGATTTAAAGAACCGTGTGTGTTTAGTGTAATGAAAAACGTCTCAGAATTTAAAATCGGAGAACCGAGTTCGAATTTAACTGGAGTTTGATATATTCTCTTATGTTTCATTTATCAATCATTGTACAATTTAGTGCGACCGAAAATCCTTTTCGTGAATAAGAAAAGGTCCTTAACGAATAAACTCTGAGGAATGAACATGCTGGTAGAAATATGCCTAATAAAATGGTGGAAGGATTAGCAAGCTTTTCTCTCTAGAACAATTACAACTGGGCATTGAGTTTGATCATCACTTGGTGCCTCCTATTTTCGGTCTTGCGCCAAATCTAATCACTTTACCAATTAAGCGTGACGACTTGAATAAACTCTCCGTCGGGATTATTTATTTAATTCTTAGTTTTGTTTTTAATTTTCAATAGCAAAAAAAATAGTATACAAATTCACTTTCATGATATGTTTCCGTTTAATTCGAGTTTTAATCATCCCTTTTTAAAACAATGAACACTGCCGAGGAGTGAAGGTAGTTAGAATAATAGGGGGGGTCAATTGAAAAACCGTCCATCTTTACTAATAATTCTCTGTTTTTATACATTATTTACATTATTTACATTATTCCCATATTGTATTCATTTCTATGCTTGGTCGGCACAGAAATAAGGAGTGCCAGAGAAAAAGCGATAATAACAACAAAAAATTGCAATATGAGCTCTGGTAAAAAAAATGTTGCAGAAGACATTAGGTTTATAATACCCAGAAATTCATACAGATGTCATCAAGGACACATGGTACTGTGGCGTTACTTAGATCCAGCGACAGGACCCAGAGAGTGTGAGTTCAATACCCTCTTAAGGCAGTGGAGAACTTCCAGAGGGAAATTAACAGGAGATAACCTATAACTGACATCCATTAAACATGGCACATAGAACACTCCAGTGAGCGAAATAAAGGGTTCAGTTCGACATTCCAACCAATGAAGGCCGGAGCGTACAACAGCTGAGACATAAATATGTCGACAAAGATGAGGACAATCGTCCAAATAATGTAAATAATGTACATAATACCTCATCTCAGAAATATAGACAGATACAGAATTCTTTGTTTTGTGAGAGAATATTACATTGACTATTTTTTTTAAGATACAAGTCCTACTAATTAGCCCAGAGTATGGAGAATAAAATGAACACATAGATTTCTGAAGAGTTTTTCGTATAAGTAACTGTAAATAATCCGATTCGAATCCGAGTCGACCCTCCGATGTCTTATTGCGAGGTGTTATCCATTGCTCAAACCAGGCGTACATTATTATCCAGAAATAGCAAATGAAATGACAAGGAAAATGTATTTAATGGACGAAAACCTGACAGGTAGCAGTATTTTTTGGGCTCTACAGAATCACTAACAAAGAGTTGAAAACACTTCACTTGAGGACTTTCAACAACAGCCAGAACTGCTCTGTCGAACCAACTCAAAATAGGGTGTTTTCCTGTTCACTTAAATCTTAATCTATTTAAGTCAAGACTCAATCATATCTTCCCCAGATATCCGTGCAAACAGTATCTCTTACTCAGTAACCTTCTACCTCGAGTGGCACCAGGGCCTTGTACAGAAGGAACCTGTAGAAAACTAAATAAAATGAATAGCACATCTAACTGGAAGAGAAAATAATAGCCCTACACCAAGGAAAAGGTTAGCAAAGAAACTGATATCCACATTTGAAATTGTAATAAGACTCAGAAACCTATTTTCCCGAAAAATTGTTACAAGAGAAATATTTTATAAATTTCAAGCCCTTGCTGTCAGCCACTTATACATTGTACCCTACGAAAGCTTTAAGTAACCAAGGCTCCTTAATGTTTTCGACGGGTAAAAAATCTTCCTGGCAATAAGACGTTTCCAGACACATAGGATGGGACTGTGAAAGAACACGAAAGCCACAATCCCTTCTTATCCGTTGAAGAAGTTTCCAAGGAAACTCCCTGTCACCGCTACTATTTTTCTGTCACTAATACCTTTCATATTCCGTAAAAGATAATAAAATTATTCCGCAAAATCATTAATGAATTATTCTAATTATATAATAATAATAATAATAATAATAATAATAACAATATAATAATAATAATAATAATAATAACCAATCATCTTGTATCAGGTTTCCCGGTATTGACACCCACTGAATATAAAACTGAGTTGGCCAATGTCTACATTGGAAAATCTGTAACTTCTATGGGAAGTAAACTGAAAGAAAGTGGTGAAAGTGGTATGAACACCATCCAGACCCGGTTACGGAGACAGGACCTGTTAAAGTTCTATGGAACTACACAATACACACTGACAGAGCAATCAAAGCCAACCACCCAAACATTGTTATTAAAGACCACAAACAAAATAGGTGCCTTCTTATTGATATGGCAGTCCCTGCAGACTGCAATGTATCTTCGAAGATATTCAAAAAGCTATCAAAATACAAGTACCTTGAAATCAAAATCTCAAAATTGTGTCACATGGGAACATCAACAATCCCAGTTGTAGTTGGAGCCCTAAGATTGGTTGGAAATATTCCAGTAGACTAATTGAAGGGATTCCTGGAAGCCCTTGTCTTAAAGAAATACAAAAAAAAAATGTTCTCACGAGTACAGCCCACACCTTAAAAAGGGCTTTGTCTATGTAATTTTTTTTATGGAAAATGTCAAGATGCCATTTCTAACATTAGGTCCCCGGGAGTGACCCGGAAAGAAATGTGTAATCGCCAGGAATCAAAGGAAATAATAATAATAATAATAATAATAATAATAATGAATACAGCATACCAAAATGAAGGAGAAAGTAAGAAAAGAATACTAAAGGCGTGTGTGTCTGATGTTAGATGACGAATTGAATTCACAAAACAGAATATCCGCAATAAACATTTTGGCTCTCCCTATGGTGCGATATAGTTTCAACATCCTTTATTGGACCATAGTTGACATTAAGAGAATGGATGTCAAAACGAGAAAGTTTCTCACTTGCCACTGCATTCACCATCTTAAGGCTGATGTTGATCGTCTGTATGTGCCCAGATCCGAAAGAGGCAGAGGATTAGTTCAACTAGAACTGATTTACAAAACCACAACAATTGCTCTTCAAAGATACCTGGAAACTAACGAAGACAGAATGATGATTCTTTCAATGAACATGAAAGAAATAAGAAACTTTGTTCACTAATAAAGGAAGACAACCAATTCAAAAGGGAATTTCAAGTGATGTAGGTGAAGAAGATCAAGTTATGTGAATTATTCAACAAAGTCATTAATCAATTATTCTTTATAGATGACCTCATACGTTTTGCCAAAAACAGCAACTAATTAAAAGGCCTCCTCCGGACTGTGAAATGTTTCAGCAATGTCAACGATATGGATTTTGGGTTAGATAAATATACAAAAGTAACATTCAAGTATGGTATATTATGACGGTGTTCCGGGCCCCAGCCTGGTCACGGTAACCAAATATGACGTTGTTCCGAGCTGTCTGCTTCGCTCAGCAGTTATGGCGGTACTCAGGGTCAATCCCGGTGTGCTCGCTTGGTGAAGATCGATCCTGGTATCAGAGAACAGGCCACCAGCCCACTCGTCGGTTGTTGATGGCGGTTGACACAGCAACTGGTCTCTGAGTTGACCTCTTCAAACGTGACCTCTCTTATCCACGTTTTGATTTTGATCTTAAGAGAGTCAAGCCGAATTTCCACTGGGGTATCTTAACCACGCTAAAGGAGTTGAACACGTGCATACAAATTTGAAAAAAAATGAAATAAACGATGCCCGAATAAGTCACGATATGATGTTTATATCAGAATAACAAAAACAAATATTTACAGTTCTTTTCTTTTTTGTTGTTTTTCTTCTTTCCCCAACCCGTTCGGGTAGCTTTTTTAAAGAGTGGCCAGACTGAACAACTGGATTTATCTTCAAGTACTGTGATTCGTACTTTCCAGTACGACACAAGGATTTCGTCGGGGTTTTTCTTCAGCGGCTGCTGCAACTGGCTGGCCGCAACTAAATTTAGCCCAGGTGAGCACTTATATTTATGGATGTCCCTTTCAAGTGATGTGGTGCGAATAGGTGGGTTTTATGCAAATCTCCAAAAATTCAACCAGTCGTTTTCTTTCGTTTACTATTTCACATTTCCAATTTTGGAAGATCCCCAAAATGACATCATATAGTTTCCTGCCATTTGCAGCTCTTAATAAATGTTGCCATTTTGTGATCTCTCCTAAACCTTATTTCACCATGAATTTACAAAAGCTCATTCTTCATCTTCTGTGTCTTTTGAATTTGTTGCAAATGACAGGAAAAATATATGATGTCAGCCTTTTTTAAGTCATCTTCTGCTTTTAATTTTTTTTTTCTCACGGAAATTTTGTCCCATTGACACCTTTCAGCAGACGACTCACCACTCGTCCACGAGGTGCCAGCTGTGTCTAGCTGAATCACGTTGTGTAACTTTTTCAACAAAATTCATACTTCTTTTCACATATCTTGGGAAAATAAGTCTCTTTCTGACAAAAATTAAATTAAAATCGTTTAGTTTTAACCCTTTTCGTCCGTTTAACCCTTTTCGTCCGTACGCCATGTTAAATATTGTCACATATTACCGAAACACGATCAATAGATCTGGATCTTGTCACAAATTATTAAGGAACTAGAGCAAACAGAAGACTACAACTACCAACAGATCAGCGGAGGAGATGGAATACAGTATAGCCAAATGAAAGAGAAAATAAGAAAAGAATTCTACAGTCGCGTGCTTCTGGTGTTAAATGCCGCATTAATTCAGGAAAGAGAATATCAGGCATAAAAAAATATCTGTCCCTGTGG
Organism: Acanthosepion pharaonis; assembly: GCA_903632075.3. Taxonomy (NCBI): domain Eukaryota; kingdom Metazoa; phylum Mollusca; class Cephalopoda; order Sepiida; family Sepiidae; genus Acanthosepion; species Acanthosepion pharaonis. The sequence goes on from CAHIKZ030001211.1 coordinate 750,700, forward strand.
AGAAATACAGTTTCAATATACTTAAACGGAGCCTAGATGACATAAAAACGAATGGATGTCAAAACGAGAAGGCTTCTCACTTGCCAACGTATGCATCATCCATAGGTTGATGTTGATCATCTATATGTGTCCAGATCCAAGAGAAGCAAAGGATTAGTTCAACTGCCTCCCAAAACGACAACAGTCGGTTTTCAAAGATACTTAGAAACTGCAGAAGATTGGATGAAGGTCGATGTCAGAGAACAAGAAAGAAATAAGAAGCTTTATTCAGTCATAAAGGAAGCCAACAAATTCAAAAGACACAGAAGATGAAGAATGATCTTGTGTAAATTAATGGCGAAATAAGGTTTAGGAGAGATCACAAGATGGCAACATTTATTAAGAGCTGCAAATGACAGGAAACAGCGGAACGCATACGTCCTGAAGGGACACAGAAGAAAAATGAGCTAGAGTAAATGGGTGGCGGAACAAGGTTTAGGACAGATCGCAAAAAGGCAACATTTATTAAGAAATACAAAGGACAGGTAATTGTGGAGAGCCATGATCCCCACCATCCTGAAGGGACACGGCCCGTAGAAGAAGACGATACTGATATCTATATAAGTATTTAATCATCAAATGAGCTTGTGTAAATGGATGGCGAAACGCGTTTTAGCACAGAGCACAAAAGACATTTATTAAACGCTACAAAGAACAGGAGATTGTGGAGGGCCATGATCGCCTACGTCATGACCGGACACGGGACATAAGTAAACGATCTGGTAAACGTACCACCAAGCATATTTATATCATTTTAAGGGTTCTTCTTTTTGAACATCACACATACCCTTTTATAGCTAACGAACGTGCCGAGTGGCATTATTCAGTGTATAAAATATTTTTTTTTTATGTGCTGTGTTCCTTAAGGACGTAGGCGATCGTGGCCCTCCACTTCTTCATATACCTTGTAGCTCTCAATGTTTTTTTTCCCTTTGTTCCTTCCTCAGGTTATATTCTGTCACTCACTTGCTTAAGCCCACTAGGTATGTCATGCGCTGGTTTCTCTTGTCTTGCTATCTCTCTCCGCCCTGTGAGTATCCGATTCCTCCAGCCCTCCTTTCTCAATGCATGTCCCAGAAATTTCAGCTGACTCTTCCTGATGTTAGGTATAAGCTTTCTCCTTGTTTGCATACTCTCCAAAACTTCATCATTAATCGGGCCATGATATCCTCAGCATGCTTCTGTAGAACCATATCTTTTCTGCATGTATAGTATAGGTTTTCAATACCATATTCCTCTCCAAAATTTCATTGTTGCTCACAAACTCGGTCCATATCCTCAGCATCCTTCTGTAGAACCATGCCTCCGTTACCTCGAGTCTCTTCTTCATCTTTGAGGAGACTATACAACATTCGCTGCCGTAAATATTATTTTATATCATCTCTACAAGAATTAAACGATCGTGGCTATCCATATTTTCCTTGAATTCTTAAGACGTATTCTTCTTTTAAGTGCCGTTTCCTTTCAGTACGTAGGCGAGCATGGCTCTCCACTTCACCCTATACCTAATAGTTTTCAATAATTTTTGTCCCTTTGCAACTTCCCCCAGGCCATGTTCTGTCATCCACTTGCTTAAGCCCATTTGTGTCATGTTTTGCCTTTGTCTCTGTTCCTCTCTATTCGCCTTGTAAGTATCATATTCTCCAAGCCCTCCTTTCTCATTACATATCCCAGAAATTTCAGCTACCTCTTACTGATGTTAGGTATAAGCTTTCTCCTTGTTTGCATACTCTCTAAAACTTCATCATTAATCGGGCCATGATATCCTTAGCATCCTTCTGTAGAACCATACCTTTTCTGCATGTATAGTATAGGTTTTCAATACCATATTCCTGTTCTTAACCTATTAACATATGTTCAGTTATACTAGTAGATTTATTTGTAGCTGTTATGAATTTACTGTATGTGCAAATGTTGCTTACTGAAAAACAACTAAAACAATTTTCATTAGTTAAAAGATGAAATGTTTTAAAATTCTTCTTTTTTCAAAAAACTCCTGGTAATTAAACCATAATTCACTTCTATTAAAAATAAGTACTAGTAGTATAATTTGCGTTAAATATTGTAAGTGTTACTTCATGGTCAGTGAGAATGTCGCGTAAAAGTTTATAACTTAATATCCTAAAAATTCCACGCCAAAATCTGGTTGCGTCTACTGTGTAAAATCTCAAAAATTACTTACAGCAAAAAACCCAGAAAGTTGTGGAGAGTCATGATCTTCTTTGTCCTGAAGGTACACGGCGTATGAAAAAGGAAATAGCCTCGTGTTGATGAGTTAAAAGAGAGTCGTTCATTGCACACATTTCGCTACACAAATAACCAAATATCAGTGCAGTCCTGATTACTGTATGTCATGTGTGAAATATATGAAAATTTGGACAAAAATTTCATATATTTCACACATGACATAAAAAGAGCGGTGCATTTTATAGACAAGTATACTTTTTCAGAATTTTTTACTCAGCTTAAAAAAAATCTTATTTGAAACAGCAACATTGCAAATAGACTCAGCACAATAGATGATAAAACAAAATAGGCAGATATTGACCACAATTGTTTACAAAAGTCATTTGATATGTCGGGAACATCTGTTATTTGGAAATCAGCGTACTTTGAGCGAGCGTTTGCTGCTTAATGGGACTATAAAAGGACACTATACACGATCCTTGCATTCTCATTTGAATAAAGATTTCTTAACGATACACCTGCCTACTTTTATCATTACAACGCCTTTAGACGTCTCTTGTCTGAAAGGCAGGAAATTCACCTAAATTGATTAGAAAGTTAGTAAAAGGGAATTCAAACAAGTCGTCAAGATAACATTTATATTATAACCAATCAGCTTAGAAAAATTCGAAAAAAAGTTTTGAAATTAAGAGAAGAAACACTCAACATCTAAAGATTCAGTTCATTTCTATTCTTTAGTATCGTGAAAAATTTAAATGCAATGTCCATTGTTATACCCGTTTAGTTATGTGCCATGCGTTATACACGTTTAGGCGATCATTTACCTTTCGATACATGACTGACAAGGAATTTTTCCCCGCAGTAGGTTGCCATTTATTTCTACGCAGTATGTTGCCATTTCTTTCGTTTGCTGTCCAAGGCTACAGAACCCGTTCTTTCCTGCTATTTACCCATAGCTGTGGAGAGAAGAAGGGGATTCATACCTTTCCCAAGGGTATTATCACCTAAGTAAATGTAAAAGATTCGACTGGACTGACGAAGCAATTTTTCCCTGCAGTAGGTTGCTATTTCTTTCTGCGATAGACCAGTTGACATCAAAGGCTATAGAACGCGTTCTTTCCTACTATTTACCAATAGCAGGGGGAGAAGAAAGAAATTCATACCGTTTCCAAGGGTATTAGCATGCAAGTGAATGTATTAAAAAATGAATGAAGGAAATTCACAAGATTCGTCAAGATAACATTTATATTAAAACAAATCATCTTTCACTGGAAATTCGAAAATAAGTTTTGAAATTAGGGGAAGAATCACTCAACATCTACAGATTCAGTTCTTTTCTATTCTTTAATATTGTGAAAAATTTAAATGCATCGTTATACCAGTTCAGTTATATGCCATGCGTGATACAAGCTGAGACGATCATGTATCTTTCAATACATGACTGACCAGGCAGATTTTTTTCCCGCAGTAGGTTGCCATTTCTTTCTGCGCAGTAGGTTACCATTTATTTCATTTGCCATCAAAGGCTATAGAACTCGGTCTTTCCTGCTATGTACCCATAGATGTGGGGTAGAAGAAAAGCATTCATACTTTTCCCAAGGGTATTAGCACGAAAGGGAATGTATTAGAAAATTCGTCAAAATAACATTTATATTAAAATAAATCGCCTTTCACTGAAAATCCGAAAATAAGTTTTGAGATTAGAAGAAGAATCTCTCAACATCTAAAGATTCATTTAAATTAAATATTTTAGTTAAACCTAGTGTTGTATCTTCGAGGTGAATGATACACAAAGATGAGTGATTAATATATTTACTCAGCACCAGTATTTGCTGTTAACGGATACATACAACGACACCGAAAAATAAGTTACAAAACAATTACCAGGACAACATACAAGGAATAGAGTGTATAGTGTATAAAATTAACGAAGTAAGATCAGTCCGAATATTAATCAGTTTAGTATCAACTTATTAATCAACTGTTGAAGTCCTTAATTGTAAACTATTTAACAGCTATGAGTCAGGCCATCTGGTAAAGTGCTGAAGCGGTGTTAGCTACTCTACAATACATAGACGACATTGAGATTTTAATGGATAATGCGGTATAGCATTTAGAAAAAAAAAATTAGTGATGACTATATTACAAGATCGTATTATGGTCAAAGATGAAATGTATTCCCAATTTTTGCTTCGGAAAGACAGACTCGTATTATACACACGAAAATACGGAGGACCAATATGATAACGACTTGCAAAGAAAGCAGTGCACAAGAACATTTTCCTGACTTAAAATTCTGAAATACAGTATTTTTATTATGGTGCTTATGGGATGCCATATATTTCGAAAATGCAACAACATATATCTTTTGCGCTGATATTTTTTCTTTTTTTTTTTGCTCATTTTTTTTTAATTTACGGATGGTGCACAAGTGAAAAATTAAATCTTCATCTGGCGAAAGATTCCAGGAAATGATTGGACCATTTTTGTCCCAAGCGGCAAGGAACGGCACGGCTGAGAATGTGGATAGCTGTTGTGACGCTGGAAGGCATAGGGACAGGACAGTAAAGCAATATGTCAGAAGATGGAAGGCCTCGAGTCGGGGTGAAAAGTCACGGAAGAACTCATTTAGTTTGAAATTTGTTTTGACGTAAAGGAAAAGGAAATTACCAAGAAGTCAATTTCATTATTTCATCTCATTATGTCAATATATATATATATATATATATATATATATATATGATATATATATACACAAACACACACACACACATATATATATATATATATATATATATATATATATATATATATATATATATATATATATATATGTATATATATATATGTGTGTGTGTGTGTGTGATCTCCACCCCATTGAAGAAATTCGAAATCAAATGTGCAATTAAAAAGAACTTTGGTACACATTCTTTACTTATCTCTTTCTATATATATTTATGTGTTTAAAAACTACAAAGGATACCGCGCTGAAAAGTACTCGGCGAAATCCAACAAATATATGAATTCATATATATATATATATATGAATTCATATATATATATTTTTTTTTTTCTGAAAATATACATGGATTCTTCCTCTTGGAAAAAATTTTTTCTGAAAATATACATGTATGGGTATTTCTTTATATATATTTTGCATATGTATGTATATTTTCCACTAATATTATCTATATATATATATATATATATATATATATATATATATATATATATATATATATATATATATATATACACTGGGTGTCCATATAGTTCGTGTACACTTTTAAAAATTATATCTCTATTTGTATTTGCATAGAAATAATCTGTAAAAATATAATGTTTAATGTACCTAGTTTTAAGTAGAGTTATTGAATAATTCTTTACAAAAAAATTTGCAACAATTTTTAGATAAGTAAAAAAGTATTTTCTTTTTTCCAGCGTATTACCCTTTCTACTGCTAATGATGGAGGATATGTGGAAACTTATATAAAATTTCAATAAAACGTTAAAAAATATAGATTTACTTCTTTCTAATCCTTTTTACAGATTATTTCTATCGCAAATACAAATAAAGTTGTAAATTTTTTAAAGTGCACACGAACTTCATGGACACCCTGTATATATAAATTCATATATATATATATATATATATATATATATATATATATATATATATATATATATATATAAATATATATATATATATATATATATATATATATATATATATATATATATATATATATATAAGTCAACTGCAAACGTTTTGGTAATAATGTAAATTTGTTTTAGTGTATACTAGCAGTAGATCCCGGCGTTGCCCGGGGATATAACAGTAAGAGATAGATCAAGTATCCACCATCATAAAGACTGAAAAATAAAATTGACAAAGATTATTGTTTAAGGTTGACGGACACGCATGTCTTAATTAGTGTTTTTTTTTTTTTTTTTTTACGATTGGTCAAACCCAAACTCAAACAAAAACATTGTTTTCAATTGTTATGAGTCTATCGATTGATGAATAGAATTTTATTATAAACAATTGTCTTGTAAATGGAATTTTTAAAGCATTCTGAATGTAAAAATAAAGAAAAAAGTGTGCAAGACAATAAGAAACACTACATGCCAAAAAAAATGTGAAGTTTTGTTGAAATCGGTTGAAAAATGTAGGTAGCGTTTCTGTAATCTTTTATTTTACAATTTATGTTTTTTATTTATTGAATACATTAAAAAAAATGGCATATTTTGCTTGTGGTGATTCATAATTAGAATTCTGATTTGAATATATTTTCCACTCGTTGTTTCTAATACAAAAAATATTAACTTTATTTGGGTTTATTAATTATGATCTAACAAATCTTATCTATTTAGTAGCCTTTCTGTAATAATAATTTTTTCAATTTATGATTTTTACTTATTGAATACAGTAAAAAAATTGGACACCATGTGTATTTAAAGTAGTTTCCCGTTCCGGTTATTATTTTTAGTTAGGACTTGTGTATATTTAGATTTCATTATCTTTCCCTAAGATAAAGAATTTATTCCGATGTTTGTATTCGTACAATCAGTAGAGATCGTTAGATTTATGTTTAAGGTTGACGGACACGCATGTCTTAATTAGTTTTTTTTTTTTTTTTTTTACGAATTGATCAAACCCAAACTCAAACAAAAACATTGTTTACAATCGTTATGAGTCTATCGATTGATGAATAGAATTTTATTATAAACAATTGTCTTGTAAATGGAATTTTTAAAGCATTCTGAATGTATAAATAAAGAAAAAAGTGTGCAAACAATAAGAAACACTACCTGCCAAAAAAGAACGTGGATGTTTGTTTTATCGGCTAAAAAATATAAGAAATCCGATCCCATATATAAAGGAACACACACGCACATACACACAAACAACCTGGGTTTTTTTTATCCCGATCTGAGTTGTCCCCCTTTCATTCTTACGATGTGTCTTAATCGTGTTTTCAAATTGATTTTCTTAAAAAACAATTGTGTTTTTTCCGTTTTCGGCGCCGTTAGAACCACCACAATTTAATTTTATGTAGTCCTGTGAAGTTTTGTTGAAATCGGCTAGAAAATGTAGGAAATCTGATCCAATATATAAACGTTACACACACACACACACACACACACACGCACACACACACAATCTGCGTTTTATAATATTATATTTTATTTTTCATATTTTTGCTACACGGTTTATATTCTCGTCACCTTCTTCAGGCAAATTAAATGAAGTCACTTTTGCCGAAGAAATGAGGTCAAGGCTCATTATAAATACAGAAAATGAACAATGAAGCATTAAAAGAACGTCAGGAATTATGTTCCCTATAAAAGTTGATTTGTTTAATTTCTCTGAAGAAGGTCCAAAATATTGATGATAATAATAATAATAATAATAATAATAATAAGAAGAAGAAGAAGAAGAAGATGAAGAAGAAGAAGAAGAAGAAAAGAAAAGAAGAAGAAGAAAAAGAAAAAGAAGAACGCTGCTGTCGGTTTGAACTGAGGCTTTCTTTTGCTTTTTTCTCTGTCGTATTTTAAAAGTGAAGTTTTGATTATTTAATTATCCGTTTCTTCCTTTATTTTTCTTTGTTTTTTATATTATAAGTTTTCCTATATTATTATGGATTTTCATAATCTTTAATTATTAAAACACGTATTTGTTCATTTTTAAGATAAGCCTTGTTATACTTGGATTTCTTTTATTTTTAAAATAAGTGATATTTAACAAGTTTATTTTATTAAGTAGAATCTCTTACTAAGAATTATTATATAATTAAGAATATTTAATATTGTATTTGTCAAATTACTCATACATTGACATAAATAATTCTAATCTTTAAGCGTAACATTTCTCTGTTTTTTAGGGGGTTTCTATGAAGCAGGGAGTAAATTTCGAAATTGTAACTAAAGCGTTTCGGATAGTAATGTGACTCCTTATAGCAGCCATCGACAAACACTGTACCACAATCTGTACACGTCCAATCGAGTTGCTTGCTGGTGTCTTCAGGAAGGTCAACGGGGACACCTTTACGCACATATCTTTTAAGCATTGCGTGCCTCCTTTTCTCATCTTAAAGTGGCAATTTCCAATAGAAGCAGACCTATTCCAAATATTGCGATCAGATGCACATTCTTCCCAGTGCTTTCAGAAAACGTATGTAATGCAATTTTCCATTTTAGGCCACGACCAGCCATAATTCTACATGAAGATGACAAGTGCAGAAAAGATCTCCAGATATTACTGTGACACTATTTAGGGTTGCGTGAAAAAAAAGGGCGAGAATTAATTTAGGTGATAAGAAGCTATCACGAAAAGCCATTGAGCGATGTTATTTTTTCTAACAAAGAAAAGTGGTAAAGATTTTATTTTCATTAGAGAAGAAAGTAAGATCTCGGATCTGTCGGATTTAATTTGATTTATGTTACGACGGAGCGGTAAAAGATAGCCGTCTGCCCATGGCAATAATGAAAATTTCAAATTGGTGAAGTGGCCTACAAAACAGAATGCTAAGAAATAATATTAATTAAGTCACGCACTGACCGAGGAAAATGTCAGCTGGACCACCCACAAGTTAAAAAGAAGGAAAGATTAAACCATTAACTATCTGCGGAGATATCATTTGGAAAAGACACCTGTTTTATGTCAGAGCTGGCCATGATAGAAACATTTTGGCGACAGAGTGCGAAAAATCATTGACCAACCTCAATGATTATTTGACGTTCGGTTAAGATAAGAGTCGTAGGGGTTTGTTGTCGGAAAGAAGAAAAGAAAGAAAGGAAGAAAAAAAGGAAGATAATCTTTTTTCTTTTAAACAGAGGCATGTCTAGCCACACCCACGCTGCTGAGCGTTCATTGGCTGAAGGGTGGCGTGAGCGGTAGGCGAAGGTAAACTATGAAGAAGGAGGAGTGACCTGTTGACGCCTCCTGAAGGGATTGGTGTGAGATGCTACTGTGAGAGAGAGAGGGGAAACTGTTGACGCCCTCTGAGGGGATTGGTGTGAGATACCAATATGAGAATGGAAGAATTTGGGAGGACGATTCCCTTTAAGTAGAAAGTAAGGACTTCAAAAAATGGAAAGTAATAAATTTTTCTATCCGAGAACAAAGAAGATCATTATTGTGGATTTAGAATTATCAAGGAACCTCATACCCCGACAAGCCCACCCCGGTTTTGGTCGGCGTCCATATAAGCAGAGTCGCAGCGAGTGGACGGTAGTAAGACATGCAGGCAGTTGCAGAGTGAGTAACACAGACGCAGTTGGCAGACGCAGACATATTTGAGCTGTGAGCTCTGAGACCTACCTCGCAGAAAGCTGACTGAAAGATCCACGCATCACGACCTCAAATTCTCAAAGAACACTTTATTTTTGAAGAACGACTTAGACTCACACCACCAAAACAAGTTTTACGAATACCGCCTGAAGATACACCAAAAACCTGTTTCTTAAAAAAAACAACTTAAGATGTTAAGACTCGCCTCAGAAACACAAAGTGTCACGAATCCATATAAGCGGGTTGGGAGAAAGAGGCTGTCCTGTATTCAGCAACCAGATATAAAATATTGTTATTTTTTTTAACACATTTGAACTTTTCGAGCTGTTACTTTATTTTCTATTACATATACTTGTGCGGTATTACCCTTGTTCGGACTCGGCTTGCATTGCGGCCCGGCGACTGATTGATTTCGTCTACCTAAGATCAAATCACAACGTGGGTAGGCTAGACTAGAAATCAAAACAGTTACTTCGGTAACCAGGCGTTGGAGGCGAGCTAGGAACGACAAAGCTGATACCGAATCTAACCAGATTCCCATCCGAATCAGCAAAGATTTAGAACGTCACATTTGGTGCTGCGACCAATACCAAGTCACATTGGTCGTCACGGGATAGCAACGGGGGCAGAGAGGCAGACGGGCTGACGTCACATTACGCAATAAATGTGCACGAAGCCTTTATATTGGGAAGAGGCAGTGAAAAGAGCAAGTCACACTCTCTAAGCAAAAGATGATATTTACCAAAAAGAAGAGCAATTCGACCTCATTGGATAGCATCAAGAGCTGCAGGTTTTATTTCAGGGTTTTCTTTCTCCTAAATGTCGCCGTTGACTAAGGCTAAGAAGGACATCACTCATGGTGGTTTAATCGCGCCCTCCGACACCAACCTGGGCATTTCTATGTCCCAGCACCATGTCCCACCTTACTCCAGTTTAGGTGAGGGGGAAAATAGCTGGACCATCACAGGTGCTACCACCCTGGGTTGGGGAACAGCAGCAATTAAGAGGAGGTTCCATGCTCCTCAAAACATCCTAATCAGAGGCCTTGCTGTCGGATATAGTTTATTGTCTTACACAGGACATATATATATATATATATATATATATATATATATATATATAGTTTATGCAAAATTAGGTAATCTGTATGGGTAGACCCAAGGAGGATGATCTCCGGAGAGCTCAATGTAAATTCAGAGAAAATATGTTTGAATAAAAAACAGACCCCTTTAAGGTTCCATGTAATAAATTATTTCACCACAGCCCTTTTAAAGGGCTCTGGATCATCAGACTTTACTTCCAAAGGTTGAAATGAAAAATGAAAATAAATTTACACATTTTTGACGGGCCGTATTAAGCATATGTAAATTAACGAAGTGAGGGGGGAGAGAAGACATGAGTGAGTTAGATGTACCATTTCAATTCTTTATCCCTAACCCCACTTGGTGTGGGCCAGACAAACGCTTCACTTGACTTATGTTATCTTTAGATATGGATGGGTAAGTGGTGAAGAGGAAAGCCGATATAAAAAGAAAGAAGATACAATAAAACAATCCTGATGAGAGAAGGTTTCACTTAATTTCTTGGACGCTGTTATTTCGCATTAAAGGGTATATTTGGGGGTTAAAGTTTGATATAAATCTAAATGTCTACAAAATCTCCGAAGAATTTAATTTGATGTTTGTTGGAGTTTTGGGTATTTTCCATGAAATAGTCGATTGGAAAAAATTCATAGAAAGTACATTAAAAGAGTAATTGATTCTTCATCTAGTAATCTTTTTTATTTTCCTAAACTTTTTCTTGTTGATTATTAAGTTGACATCTATTCGTTTGAGTTTTGTTCATAAATTAAACTCGTGACTGTTTTTAGGTACCTACATAATTATGAGAGGTTATTCCAATTTAAATAATTTTATCATCAATAATGATTCTTAAAGGGTAATATATTTCAATTTAAACTAAATTATTAGTTTAAAATTTACCTCCGTATTATTTAGACTCACTTGAGAGAGGGTTTCATTCAAATTCTTAGACTCTGTTATTTCGCATTAATTTAAAGGGTATATTTGGAGGTTAAAGTTTGGTATAAATCTAAATGTCTAAAAAACCTACGAAGAATTTAATTTGATGTTTGTTGGTGTTTTGGGTATTTTCTATGAAATGGTCGATTGGAAAAAATTCATAGAAAGTATATTGAAAGAATAATTCATTTTACATCTAGTAATCTTTTTTTATTTTCCTAAGGTTTTTTATATATATATATATATATATATATATATATATATATATATATATATATATATATATATATATACCTATTCATGTTTAATCTTTAATATGGTTCGCTCACTTTTTGTCTTGTCAGTCTTTGAATTATGACACTTTGTGTCCTCCACAAGTTTTGACCTGATGAATAATCATGAATGTCCTCAAATTTAAAAGCCGAGATAAATAAATGACATTCTGGCTCTTGTATATAAACACTTGTAACAAAATAAGTCACACATTTAATTTGAAAAAGGTCCTCATATTATGAAACAAGTCGGCTAATGATAGTTTTTTCCTTTTGTTTTATATTAATTTTGTTACACACTATCAGAAAAAATAACACACACACACAGATATATATATATGTTTGGTCCTGTCACTGGATGTAACCAACGCCTTTATTGACTGTGCCATGTGTCCTTGGCACGTGGAACTAGAACAGTCTACCCAAGCAATGAGCGAAATAAAGGGTTCAGTTCGACATTCCAACCACCGAAATGTTGTAATAAATATGGCGACAAAGATGAGGACAATAGTCCAAATAATGTAAATAATATATATATATATATATATATATATACCATTTTGTTCTATCTATCTATCTATCTATCTATCTATCTATCTATCTATCTATCTATCTATCTATCTATCTAAACAATACTTTCAATAACTATCTGTCGTGCTAGCTAGCTATTTAGCTAGCTGTCAGTTTGCCTGAGTGTCTGCATGTCTAACACATTCTCCTTCTACTCATTATCTATCTATCTATCTATCTATCTATCTATCTATCTATCTATCTATCTATCTATCTATTTATTGCAATTAGTCTTACGTATTTTGCTTCCTATGCCAGTCTGTTCAAATCTACCTCTTCTATTTTCTGGGTGTATCTCACTTTGTAACTGTTGTCTGAAGGCTTTTCAAATGATTAACTTAAATTAATCCATGAACTGACATTGCGTATGCCGCGAGATTTCTTTCATTGCCAAAGTCTTAAAGTTGTCATGAACAGCAAGGATTTGATGAAGGAAAGTGCGAATAAAAAACATTATCAATCAAAGTGCTTAATATCAAAATGCAGTTTAATCGCCTAATCAATCAAACAACGAAATTAGCACTCACTTTCTCATCTATTAATAACTTTTTCAATTTTTACCCATCAGTTTCACTATACGGAGTCTTGGGTGTGACAGTAAACTACATCATGAAAGCAATGCCAGCGATCAGCTGGTTTTGTGGTGTAGTGCGTGGAGCCACCTTTTAATTGCTGTTGTTCAAACATAAACCAAGGTGGTAGCACCTGTTAGGATCCCAGCTATGGGCAAGTAGTGAACACCCAAACTTGTGTCATAACATGAAAATATAAAAAATTACCAGCAATACGTTTCACATTACTAAAGAAATTACCAGTAATAATTTCGGCGTGGGGAATATATATATATAAGAAATTATTAGGAAGACTTGATAATTATATTTAAGTAATTCATCGAGTCTGATAGAAACCTTAACAGAATGCAGAAAGCACTAGACGGACGTTTCGTCCTATATTTGGGACTTCATCAGCAGTGCACATCCCCTACCGAGAATTGAAACCCTGACAGTTAGGGTGTTAAGCGAACATCATACCAACTGTTCCACTGGGCATCGGTGATGAAGAAATTGCAAATCAGACTCAACAAAGCGCCGCTCGCTCACATATCCCGTGGTGGAACTCTACTGAGTTCTCTCTAACCATAGGATTGTACCCGCTGGAGCCACGACTACTCCAGTGGAACAGTTCCAGTGGAACAGTAGGTAAGATGTTCGTTTGACAACGCAATTGTCAGGGTTTCAATTCTCGGTAGTGGATGTACACTGCTGATGTATTCCTAAATATAGGACGAAACTGCCGTCCAGTGCTTTCTACGTTCTTTTGAGATTTCTATCAGACTCGATGAATTAATTAAATAAAAAAAAAAATATATATATATATATATGGTGTCAGTTATGTGCTATGCGTGATACACGCTTAGGCCATCATGTATCATTCGATAGATGACTGACGAGGCAGATTTTTTCCTGCATTAGCTGGAGGGGGGAGAAGAATAGGTTTCATAACTTTCCCAAGGATATTGCAGAGTACGATGGCTAAATTGTCACCAGTTTATATTTTTTCCTACATGCGTGTTGTTTGTTTTTGATTTTGTTGACTGCACAATATATAGTTGGGTCAGTTGGGCACTGTCTGTGAGAAAATATGAACCATGATGCAATTCACTCGGCCAGAAATTTGGAAACGGCATTCTGCACTGCTTGGCATTCGCGCTGGAATCTCCAGTACGACCACTTCAGAGTGTTTGGGTGTCAATCTGATGACAGTGTAGAGTATTCAGAGGAGAGTTGGATGAGTCTAATGGTGATTACGAAGGTACGACAACTCGGAAAACACACTCTATTCGTTCTGATCAGAAAAGTACTCCCGAATTGGTTGGTGAGGGCCCCACACTCAACACGGAGGCCTCCATCAGTTGCCTTGAGGAGGTACTGCTGCTTTGGGTCAAGAGGGTTGCTGCTGGGAAAGCCTATATCTGAATACAGGACTCTGTACCATATCATACAAGCAGAAGAATCCAGACAATTTCTGCGTCCATATCTACGGTTACATCTGAGAACATAACTCCCCCAGAGAGAAAACCTATTGATTATTATGTGTGGGGCGCACTTGAGCGAGAGACCAACAAAATTTCTTGAAACATCAAAGATAAACTGAAGTCAGGGTATTATGTAGCGTTCTGCTGTGGCCTGTTTAAGGGGCCAGAAAGAAAAACATGAAAGACGAAGGTAGGTTGAAAAAGTATATTGAAGATATATACAAAACAATAGTGTTAGTAATAAGTAGATTAGCACAGCGTCTCCGACTCTCGCAGTTTGTATTTATGAGAGAAGGAAGAGTTCATTATATTGTAAGAGGGCTTACCACAACACATTCAACAAATTAAACAAGAAGACCGTCCAGAACAGATGCTGGAGATTCCGAAGTAGTCTGGAGGCCGTGGTTGAAACCAATGGCTATTTTATTAAATAAATTTACTCTTTAGATTTTCAAGATATTTTTGTGTAATTTTGGTAAATATATCTGTTAAAATGAGATGTCAGTGTTATTTTCGTTTTTTTCATAATTTAAACGATAATATGTCCATCACACGCTGTATACAAAGGTCAAGAGACCATCAAATAAGTGAGATAATGTAGGAGATGTTGTGTGAGCGGAAAGCGTTGAAATAAAAGGCAATAAAATAGTAATGACGGTTAGTCGAGTAAAATTCTGATGTTACATTTCGTCAACTCAAGAAACATGTCTCCTACCTAGAGCAAGTTTGGTTGAACTCTGCTTTCTTTTCTTTCAAGGTACCTACACATAATTTGAAATAGATACCACGTGAATAGTTGTCACAACTTTGTAGCATTTGGGACAAAGCAAATATTATCTATCTATCTATCTATCTATCTATCTATCAGTCTATTCATATTTATCTAACTCAATTAAATCTTGAATTAATTTTTTTGCAGATTAAAGTTGGCTATCTATCCAATTTTTTCAATATCTATCTATCGATTTATCTAGCTAGCTAGCTAATCGATCTACTTATCCAATTGTTTCAATATCTATCTATCTAGCTAGCTAGCTAGCTATCCAATTCTTTCAATATCTATCTATCTATCTATCTATCTATCTATCTATCTATCTAATTCTTTCAATATCTATCTATCTACCTAATCTATCTATCTATCCAATTCTTTCAATATCTTTCTATCGATTTATCTAGCTAGCTAGCTAATCTATCAACTTATCCAATTCTTTCAATATCTATCTATCTATCTATCTATCTATCTATCTATCTATCTATCTATCTATCTATCTAGCGATCCAATTCTTTCAATATCTATCTATCTCTATCTATCTATCTATCTATCTATCTATCTATCTAATTCTTTCAATATCTATCTACCTTATACATCTAGCTATCCAATTCTTTCAATATCTATCTATCTATCTATCTATCTATCTATCTATCTATCTATCTAAGGTTTGATCATTTTTCAAATCAATTCATCACAAGCTATACGATAATTCCATTAAGATGCAAGGGCAACCAAATCCGGATAACAAGGGATAAAATTTACTCCCTTTAAAAATAAAGAAACGGGGAGGATCGAGAACCAAGCGACCTATCTATGTTTGAACCTATCTCTCTCTATTCTCTCGCTTTCTCTATCTGTACCCCTCTATCTATTTATATATCTGTCCCTCTCTCACTCTCACTCTCACTCTCACTATCTATCTATCTATCTATCTATCTATCTATCTATCTATCTATCTATCTATCTATCTTTTACGTGAAGGAGGTTTAATACATAGCTTAATTTAATCCATGACCTGTCATATCATAACCTGGCAGATTTTCTTTTCATATCCATTTTTTACATAACAATCAAATATTTAATTAAAAAAAAAGACGAACAAGAAAATTATCAATCAAATTACTTAATATCAGAATTCGATTTAATCACTTTATCAATCAACCAGTGAAACAAGATTACATTTTTATTCTCTGTTCACAAATCTTTCGATTTTTTCACATCTATCTCACATTTGCGGAGGCGTCTACAAGACGTTTTTAATGGCGATCTAAGTGAGTTTAGACGCACTGAACGTTGAGATAAAAAGCAATAAAAATGAAAACAATGAATTGCCCTATGGTAATTTAAAGTCAGAAAATATTTTTAGTTTAACAGAAAGTTTTGGGTGATAATAATAATCTCTCACACACTCTCTATCACTCTTTATCTATCTATCTATCTATCTATCTATCTATCTATCTATCTATCACACTCACACACACACACACATATATATATATATATATATATATTTGTATATTGGAACATTATCTATCTCTCTGTGTTCTTATCTATCTATGTTCCTATCTATCTATATTTTTATCATATTATATGCAATATCTATCATATTGTGTTCAATATCTATTTATCTATCTACGTATCTCTTTCTCTCTATATATATACACACATGTGTGTGTGTGTGTGTTTGTGTGTGTGTTGTGGTGTCCTACCTCTAAAGAGTCTATGTTGTGCTCTAAGATTAGTAGGAGAGAATACCTTTGGGGGAGAGTCGAATAGATCTGTTCCATCTGTGCTGGTCAAACTCCCTGTCTCCATGCAAAAAGGATCCCCAGACGAGGCTATGTTGAAGGGCAGAGTCTTGTCTCAGGAAACAGCTACCAGACCCCGTTTTATACTGGGTCTATGGGGAATTTTTGGCCAAGCCTACGGGCTCGGATTGTCTCACCTTAAACTCGGACTTGTGCCACATCCTACCTCGTGTGGAAGCTGGTAAATATCAACAATCGAATAGATTGAACGCTGGGTCAAGTTACACACACTCACTAGTCGTGTAATACGCTTCTGTTGTACTTACTGTTTAATATATGATATATCTGCAACACTTGTTTTGTTATTTCTTTTGCCATTTACTTGGTCAAAACAATGTTACTATCTACCAATATCCTATTTATTTTATTTAAACAGAGACGATTTTTGTTATTATTATTATCGGAACGTTTCAGCTGTTCTGATTTCAAGCCTTCATCAGTTACATTAACCTTGTCGACCGCGTACGCTTTAGTTCTATATTTCCTAAACGTTAAACAGATCGACAAGAAGCTAATATAGTCCGGATGACACAACGGCTGAAATATTTTGAATAGGATAACAAAGATTGACTCATTTGTTCTTAAGTCTTGTCAACCTTTTGCAGGTTAATTAAAGCCAAAAATATTTTTAGATTGTGAACCTTTTTGAGAGGTAATAATAATTTACTGATAATGCCCTACTAATGAACCCATAGCCGGGAGAGCAGAAGTGTATTAATATATTTGGTACTTTTCCAAAAATGAATATAATATTTTGAAGTCGGATCTCCGATTACCACTTCTGTACCGTTATCTCTTGCATCACCATCATATCCAAGCTTACATCTCCTAGTATTCGCATGCAATCACTCCTCTCACTAGTGCCCAGGCTAGACGTTGCTTAACATCGGTGATCGCACGAGCAGCGATGTTCCAACGTAATATGAACGTGAACAAAATAAGATCAAGGAGAGTCTAGCAAAAATTTAAATATAATTGACTGATTTATATTTGAATTTTTTCTAATGTTCACCCAATAGAAGGCATAAGATCCACTCAAGGTAGACTTGAAGTGATTAAGATTTCATTAGCGAATAATAGTTCAGAGTTCAGGCGGAGACGTTCGAAGTATAAAGTTAAACTAGACTTTTGAAGGTACCAGAAACCCATTTCTAAACAGGAAACAAGGGATGAACATCTATTCCTGTTCAAAAGAACGGGGAGGAGTGGGAACCGGACGATAGGCAAACCTAATTACTGGAGTCATAATAAATAAATAAATAATCAGTGATTAAAATTTCAGATTTCTGGCGGAGACATTAGAAATCTAGAGTTGAAGTAGACCTTCTTTTATATGTTGTGTTCCTTCAGGAGGTTGGCGATCATGGTACTCCACTACTTCCTATCCCTTGTAGTTCTCAACAAGTTTTGTATTTTTGCTAATTTTCTCAGACTCTGTTCTGTTAGCCATTTGCTTAAGCCCGCTAGTTATTTCACGCGTTGCTTACCCTTGACCCTCTTTACCTCTATTTTCCAGAATGTATCAGACTTTCCAAACCTTCCTTTCTCATTGCGTGTCCCAGAAATTTCAGCTGCCTCTTTCTGATGTCAAGTATACACTTCCTCTTTGTTTGTATCCTCTCCAAAACCTCACCGTTGCTCACATGCTCTGACCAAGATATCCTTAGCAATCTTATGTATAAACATATACGTGTTGCTTCGAATCTCTTGTTCATCTTTCAGTAGACCACCCAACATTCGCTGCTGGAAAAGTGGACAGATATCACGTAACACTTGAGTACTCTTTTCCTTGTTACCAACGAAATCCTCCTGTCCCGGAATAGTCTGTCTAGCTTTTAGAATGCATCTTTGTATATCCCAAATGGATATGCCCCACGCTTGGCCAGTCATTTGAATCTTAAAGGCCAATCAGAGAATCGCTTGTCCGGGCGGTGAACAATTTTGAATTAGCCGCCATCAAAAGTAGATGATTCCCTGAGGAGAAAGGACTCAGCTGCTTGAATTAAGACGTCCTGAAATTTTGTAACAGTCACTAGTGTCTCTATGCAGCTCCTATAAAATTTAGGTAGCATATAGGTTATACCCAATGCCTTGAAAACTAAACTAAACTAACCCAGGACCTTAAGTGGAACTCTTACATACGATCCGTCCCTAAAAGCTCAAGAAAGGTGTTTAGTTCTTTGTAACGCTCAAGTAAAACTACATGACTTCTCGGGCTATCGTCTACCTATACAACAATCAGATCAGGCGTAAGTTGGAGTACTCTTGGCATATATGGGCATGAGCTACCCAGTCCTCACTGTCTAGACTCGATAGAGTCCAATAGCCTCTCGGTGTCCTTGTAGGTGATAAATCATTTTCCAATCTCCAAGCCTCTCAGTGCTCTGTGGCTACGACCATGGAAAGTGCTCGGACGAGCTATATTCCTTGATTACTCTATTTATAACTTTCACGGATCGGATGCGCCATTCTACGTACATTATAGTGAACCATCCTGATTCCCCCAGTGTTTCATTGGTGAGAAGAAGCTTCTATTGGAGTAGATTCTTCCACTGCCCTGTGGAATCGCCTTCCAAGACGAGGTTTCCCCTATCACTATAATGTCCATGCCTAGGTTTAATCGTTATCTTCCCCACCTATTCGCATAAACTTTACCTCTTACCATGTAACCCTCTAACTCGAGTGGCTCCCGCACCTTGTACAGTGTGAAACTCACTGTAAAAGAAAATGGAATCTTTTTATTCGTTTTTCGAACTATTCCCTTGTCACCATTATTTTAGGTGTTTGGGAAAATAATCTTTAGCGACAGCTGCTAATCAAGAGGTCTCACACATATACGTGGGTAAATGAAAAAGTAATATCAGTTTCAGTGCAACACCTTTATTTCAGTGATTAAATTAAATTAAAAAAAAACAAAAAACGCATATGACACTTTTCAAGATATGCATGGCAATGCTCTTTTGCTCGACGAATGTTTCCTCCCTTCCGAAAAGAAGATTTTCCGTTACTCGTGAAAACAAAGCCTGCCATTTTGTTCGCATTCTACCGTCTCTGGACTTTTTAAATCATTTCACCTCAAGCAAGCCATAAAGCGATTAAAATGCTAATGTATCTTAAGGCTGAGTCTAAACTTCAGGAGAATGAATCATTACGCCTTCTCGGGTTAACGTTTTCAGTTGACATGAAATGAAAAAATTATATTGAATCAATTGCTGGATCTTCTGCTAGGAAGTTTGGTTTATTGTATCATGCTGGACAACGTTTTTGTTCTTTTTACTTAATAATAGTTTTTCTCATATTCTATAACGCTCAGTAAAATCTAGGCTTTGTTGCCTTGCTTAAGACGCAATGAATTACCGTGTTTGAAAGATAATATTTCTCGTCAGAGTCTATCTTACACCCTTGTAACTCTATCATTTCTCTATTCATTGAATATTGCTATCATATCTAGTCTGTTCCTTCTACTGCAATGTTATTGGTTCTGACCTGGCATCTAGTCATCGGTCATTTTCAAACCGCCGTAACATAGCTTTCATGTGTCTTTTCTACAAATATTCCCATGCAGATGTACCCTCAGGGATCTGTCCGTAGATCTACGGCTCCTAAGTACAGAAATTCAAATATCTAGGAAGTGTATTAATAGAGGCTGCGTCAGCGGTATCCGTACATACATTGGATCAACGAAAGGTGCTATGCAAAAGCTAAGCAAAGTAACAAGTTATATGAAAATTCCGTTAGAAATAAAGATTAAATATTATTGAACTATGTAACACCAGTTCTCTTCTATGACAGTGAATGTTTTCCGCTGAAATGAAATGGAAAGAATATATTGAATCAATTACTAGAGCTTTTGCTAGGAAGATTTGTTCATTTTTTCGTGCTAGACAATTTTTCTCGCCAGAATCTTTCGTACACACTTTATCAGTTCTCTATTCATAGAATATCGCTGATGTTTCTACTATATATTTAAAGATTCTTGTTAAAATCAGAAGAAGAATCTGCAATGTTATTGGTTCTTACCTGGCATCTAGGCTTCGGTCATTCTCCAACCGTCTTCTCTATAAAAATTCTCATGCGTGTGTGCTCTCAGTAGATCAAAGAGTTCCTAATGATCATTAACGATCTTCCTGATGTCATCAATTCTCAAATCTGCATCTATGCTGATGTCACAACTATTTACTCGGGGCTTAACAGTAAGTCGAGTCGATGCAATGACTTAAAATTGGCAGCTGATCTAAAAAGTGATATAGTATCTGTTGTTAACTGGTGCAAGAATGGCTTGTTAATTTGAAAGCCTCCAAAACAATCCCTTTCTTTTAAACGTCTTAGAGAACACTTTTTGCCTTCCCTCAAGATGGCTGATGCTAAATAGTAAGTGTGTATCTCATTGCGTCTTCTCGGAGTAAGGCTATCCGCTGAAATGAAATGGAAAGATTATATTGAATCAATTGCTAGATCTGTTGATAGGAAGGTTGATTCACTGTGTCGTGATAGGAAAATTTTCTCGTCATAATGTACCTTACACATTTATAAGTCTATCATTCGAGATATTGTCTGTTGATTATTTTATGTATTTAGAGATTCTTATTAAAATAGATAAATAATCTGTAATGTCATTGGTCATGGTCTGGAATTTTCGTTTCAGTATATTTTCACTGCCGTAACACATCTTCCATGTGCCTTTTCTATAAATATTTTCATGTTAATTGTTCTGGTGAGCTTTCTTCTTTGGTATACCGAATTTAAAGGTAATACTAGATTGGCTGCCAGGTCTCACTTTACATTTGAAATTGCAAGATATAACTCTAAATTCTATTCTAATAGATTCTTCGCTCGTACTTCTCGCCTGTGCAACTCATTTCCGGTTTCCTGTTTTCCAGTCAACTTTGGTTGTTCAAAGATTTAAATTCAGTCTCAATTTTTATTTTTATGTTTTTTTTTTTTAATTCATTTTCCTTTATTATTACTTATCTTTAATACTATTTGTCTTATTCAATCACGGATGAAGCAATATTTTTTTCATTTTTTGTTTGCGATAGATTTAGTCCAAGGGAACATACAGAAATTGTAAGTCTGCATGAATACAGTGGCAAGCATTACAGTGAGCAAATCAAGGTACTATAGACTTTCCCGGAAACTCTTTAAATCCAATCGAGAATTTGTGTTCAATCTGCAAAGGACAACTTCGTTCGTGGAGTGGACATACGAAGTACTAACGTGTACACTGGGTCATGTTTCATTGGAAAAATACGAAAAAAGTAAATAATACCAGAAGTAATTGTTTTCTTTCAATTAATTTGCACAATGGTGTATTGTGTGCTTATGGAATTATATAGATTTAAAGAGTTTCCGGTCCAGTCTATAGTACCTTGATTTGCTCACTGGTAAGGCAAGTCAGTTTATTCATGCAGTGTTACAATTTCCTTATGCTTCCTTGGAGTAAATCCATCGCAGACAAAAAAAAAAGATAAAATATTGCGTCATCCGTGATTGCATCAGATTTTCATCACGACCAGACACTATTATCTCAACTGTCGATTAGTTGTCCTAAGGAAATTGTCCCCAATGGACGTTACTCCAAGGATGCGTACGAAAATTGTAAAGCTGCGCGAACACACTGTCAAGCCTTACTAGTGAGCAAATCAAAGTACTATCAACTGGCTCAGAACTCTCCTGATTTAAATCCATTCGAGTTTCTGTGGTCAATCTGCAAGGAATGACTTCGTGGAATGGACATAACATACTAACATGTGCAGTGGGTCATGTTTCATTGGAAAAATACGAAAAAAAGTAAATAATAACGGAATTATTCGTTTTGGTTCAATTAATTTGCACAGGGGTGTAACTAGCTTTTGTAAATGGTTAGAAGAACAAGAATGATATAAAAAAGACTAAATATTTATAAGAGTTTAAAAAATATAGGACATTGTAAAGAGCCATGAACGTACGGATCATAAAGGGATACACTAGATAGAAGAAGAAAATAAATACAAGAAGATGGAACGAATACAGTGGCGCGAACCTTAAAATATATAAAAACACTACATTTTTTACATCATCTGTTTATTCTCTTTCCTCAAAGTCATTCAATTAACCTCTACATTCAGTGGCTATTGGGACGTCAATTGAGTGGGAAATATTTTTAAAATATCAATGTCTTCAATGGACGTTACTCCAAGGAAGCCTATCAAAGTTGTAACTCTGCAACACACTGGCAAGACTTACCAAAGAGCAAATCAAAGTACTATAAACTGGCTCGGAAACTTTTCTGATTTAAATCCAATCGAGAATCTATAGTCAATCTGCACGGAACAACTTCGTGAAATGGACATATAAAGTACTAACATGTGCACTGGGTCATGTTTCATTGGAAAAATACGAAAATATTAACTAATAACAGAATTATTCGTTTTGTTTCAATTAATTTGCACAAAGGTGTAAATGATAATGTAATTGGCAGTGAACTCTGGGGATACGGTAAGTTTGTCAGCTATGTCTTGCCGAAAAGAGGTACATTTATATGACGTAAAATACGATAACGACATTTTTCTTTTCATAGTCGAATCGTTACATCTCCTTTAAATTCGCAAGTTTCCTTCCTTAGTGTCTGGTGCACGCTACACTCTTCTCCAAGAGTGTCAGGATGACCTGTGCTTCGCAATAAAAAAAGATGTGATGGAGAGATCATTCAGAATTTAATAGTATTATACAAGCATGCAGTTATCTGTATCCATTTATTTTTTTAATTTTTTAAGTTTTCCCCTTGCTATTTTTTTTTTTTTTTGCTCCTTATCTCACCATGGGCTTCTCTTTCCTTTTCAGCCGTCGCCATAAAGGCAACAATCTGCGACGATCATCATTTCCTCTCTATATTTTTTACTCTGATCGTTCCCTGCCACTTAAATAATCCTCAAAACTGCACACACTAACCCTAACCCTGCCCCGAAATTTCGCCCTCCGGACGTTTCATTATACTATAAGCACTGGGGCCGACTTCCACACGCCGTTTGTATACACAGAGTTTAATAAAAAATACTATAAAATAATAATAATAAAAAACTGTAGTATGTAGAACCCTGTCCAACCCCTGATACACCACACTCCCCCGCATTAATTCTTATTTAGAGTTAGTTTTTTTTCTTTTTCTTAATAATGCCTGGGGCAAGTGTATTGTTGGTTTGAGTTTAGGGACGTAGGTAAGCATGGAACCTGCCCCCTGGGGAAGCCGTTGAGAGTTATGAGGGCTTAGAGTAAGGGGTTGGGCTTTTTGCAGGAAGTTGTTGTCGACAGAAGCGTGGAGGCTGGATAAAATCCTGAAACAAATTAATCAATTTTATGATATATATATATATATATATATATATATATATATATATATATATATATTATACATACAGACATATATATATATATATATATATATATATATATATATATATATATATATATATATATATATATATATATATATATATATATATATATGTGTGTGTGTGTGTGTGTGTGTGTGTGTGTGTGTGTGTGTGTTAGGTGTGTTTATGCACAAAGAAGATACAGAAAAGTTCTCTGCCCAACCAACTTCTAAAAGATTCGACCAAATGACCAATTAACAGATTTTGGAGGAAATAAGAACTTTTCAAATATTATATATATATATATATATATATGTGTGTGTGTGTGTGTTAAATAAAAAAATATATATATATATATATATATATTTACGTATGTTTGATTGAATATATTACAGACATTATGTCTGTTAATTTTTAATAAATCCCTCCATACTCACGAATAACTTTCCGTGTATTGATGTTAAAGGATGAGAGAAATGTGAAATAGCTGTTTAAATTTCTATTATTTTTATTTCTCAAGTACTTTCGATCTTCTTCCAAGATCATCTTCAGGGGTGCAGGTAATACAAAATCATAACTTGTTCATTAGAATAAGTATTTATATAAAGATGTGTGTTGTTATCCATTACTGTAATTTTTTCATTATGCTTTTAAATGCAAAACGGTTGGCAATGTGATGAGCGTTGATTAGAACGTGAAAAAATGTATGCATTATGGAATTTATTTTTCTATGTTATAATGTCATGGTCCCTCGCGTATTAAAGCTTGAAAAAACTGTTCCTTTACAGGCATTTCAGAACATTACTGCAGTATTCATAGTTCATTCTGTTCAGTGCTGGCTTTAATTTTATTTTAATGTAAATTGCTTCTAGTATTTGTAATCTAGATTTGATGTTTTCACGAAGTAGTATAATAGTGTTGTCAGACAATTCGAGTGTAAGCCTTCTTGTTAGTGTATTTGCTGTATACTCAACGTATATATTTGTTTTTTTTTTCGGAGATACATATTGTCGGAGGGACATTTAAATTGGTATATAATGTTGGTTTTACGTAATACATCAGTTAGTGAAGAGGATTTATTGCGGGCAATTAAATTGATTGCATTGTATTTTTTATAATATATGATTTTATTTGAATCCTTAGAAGATATGTTAGTATAACATATCTTCTTTATTCTTTATGATTTTTTTCATCCTGTTTGTAGTTAGCATGCATTTAGTTGCAATATAGTAGTTTGATAAATTTAGTGTCCTTTGGGAAAGTACTATTTTCTATTTGATGTGTGTTGAGTTTTTTTTATATATCATCTTATTTATTCATCTACAATGTGGTTTGGAATGTCATTATTAATGAGATTCTGCTTAATATTTTTTAGTTCATTCTAAAAAATCTTGTGGAGCAATTAATTTCTGGTCGGTTAATTAAATTCTGTATAAGTGCTATTTTGTAGTAATCTGTACATTCACTCTTATAATTGACAGTGCAAAAGTTTTTGCTGCTTTTTTTATTCGGAGAGGTAGTAAATGTGTTGTTATTTGTGTCTATTAAAATTTCAAGGAAAGGGATTTTGTTATCTTTAAGTTCGTATGTGAAGATTTTTTTGAGTTCCATTATTTCTATGTTTGTAACTGAAATAAGAATATCGTCTCTATATATTAGGTAGATGGAGGTCTTTTTGGTGGTACTAAATATATTTTCGAGGTTGGCCATGTAGAAGTTACCGAAGTCCTATATAAAAAGTCATATATACCTGATCACGATATGAATATTCTGCCATTGTTAAATGGAACACTTCTTATTTAACAGACTACTACACAAGTTAAACATTGAAGACAGTTTTGTCGCAATTGTACAAGAATAACAAATGTAACAACAGAAGAATGAACAATACAAATGTAGAAGGAATATATATATATATATATATATATATATATATATATATATATATATATATATATATATATATATATATATATATATATATACACGTTTTGTCGAATATTCAAAAGCATTTCATAACGGAGAGCACAAACAAATGTTTGATTCATTATTTGACGGATAAATTCGTAACAGTAAAAAACATGGACTGTTGAATCAGACAGAGAAAGGAAACAGCACGATCTCATACAGAAAGTAATAAAAGAAAATGAGAAAAATGTTTTCTAGTATAAAGCAAGCTATATACAGCAGAACTCTCAAAATCCAAAAAACAGCATAATCTAGAATTCCTCGAATTTGGATTCATGTTCAAATGCAAATTTTTGTATTGACATAAATATGAGGTTTTTTGATTATTGAATCAGAACAGTACCCTTAATACCAAACATCTAGGATATTCGGTGTAAAGGAGTTGTACTCTCTCTCTCTCTCTCTCTATATATATATATATATATATATATATATATATATATATATATATATATATATATATAATGGACAAAGTCCGACAAT
>CAHIKZ030001211.1:785000-792500 GCA_903632075.3 Acanthosepion pharaonis
TTCAAAACGTATATGCTTATGTGTTGCGTTTGAGCGTGAACAGACAGACATAGACATAAAAAGACGCACACAAACACAAACACACAAACGTATATATATATATATATATATATATATAAAAGTTTCGTTAAAGACGACTGACGTGGTACTGCGAGTAAGCATTTTATTTAATTTCTCTTGTGTTTGTACAAGTGTTTTTTTTTCTGGATAGAAAATGTGTAAAACCTGTCCAAAAGTTCTGCCTATCCACGCGCTTTCGGCTATTCTTATAGCCATTATCAAGGACGTTCTTTTTTTTTTACATCAAATATTTATTCTTCTGCCGGCATCCGGCCATAAGTTTTCTTCTTTTAATCAAATGTTGAACTCCCATTCGTTACAGGATTATTATTTTTTCCGTCAGGTACAAAATACAGCCTTTACCGGCCCCGTTATATGTACTTGATTTAGCCAGTATATTCTGTGTGATGCTACAATACTCCTTTCTGCCACTAATGGTGTTCCAGTAGTAGTTAGAATGCGCAGTGCTTCCTTTGTATTTGCTGTTGGTCAAACTCATTTTCTTATTGTAGTATCATCTTTCCCATTCACTTTCGGCAGCTCCTACACAGTATTTAGCCACTCCAACATTTACTGCTTTAGCTTCGTAGACAACGTCTGTTACCAAACACACTCCGTTCAGAGGACATTACATGAAACTCTGAGTAGCAGTATAGAATGATTCTTATTAAAGAATTTCACTTGAAAACATGAAATTTAGCTCTGTCATTTCTTAGACAAAGCGGCTGTGGTAAACCGGACGAAACAGTATTTCTCTCTCTCTCTCTCTCTCTCTCTCTCTCTCCCCAAAGGTATGTAGGTTCGATTCCTGATAAAGAGCCCATGTTTTTCTTTAATATTTTTCCTGAAGAGCGCATATTTTTCTTTAATAAGATTGGTGGTAGGTGAAAAATAATTATATTAATAAATAAACGGGCCGCCTACTCAAATACGAGTGTCTACTAGCAATAATTTTAAGAGATAAAAATCATTTTTTTTTTTTTATATATATATATATATATATATATATATATATATATATATATATATGAATATATATATATATATATATATATATATGATGATATATATATATATATATATATATATATATATATATATATATATATATATAATTTTAGATAACTAGACTCGTTTTCGAAAAACCCTCGAATTTTTGATTTGCTAATAATCAAATCAATCTCGAGGAAAAAAAAAGGTTTTAAAAAAAGAAAGAGCTACAAACGTGAAATTCTGCCGACAAAAAAAATCGCACAGATACAGGTCTGAAGCCCTAAGAAAAATCCCCGATACCAGTAAACAACTAACTAACAAAAGCGTTCAATACAACCGTAGATACACCTAGTGAGCCAGACAAACCTACCTAGGTTTAACCTAAATGGATCGTCAGGAAAGTAAGCCTTACTTTCCTGACGATCCGTTTAGGTGAAACCTAGGTAGGTATATATATACACACACACACACACACACACACACATATATATATATATATATATATATATATATATATATATATATATATATATATATATATATATCCACTTCATTTATAAACTTTTCCTAATTTATGATCTCCGCAATTCCTTTCCATTAAAACCTTACATCCTTTTATCTATATATTTTAAATTTCCTTTTAGGCACCTTTTTATTCCTCTTTTAATTTTAGATTAATACTTCATTCTCCATATAACACGAAATTAATGTCATAAGGTTAATATTCGGGTTTAATTTTATGAAACTTCTTCCCTTTAAAATCACCCTCCCCTGACCCATTCTACTGCCTTTCGTCTGACTGAAACTTTGAAATGGGAATATTCGTTATTAGATTTTCCACAGGTTGATTTTTTTAGCTTTCACAGTAAAATTCTATTTCCCACGCCTCCACGCTGTATAGACACGGACTCACTGTACGCAGAGGTTGATAAGACAGACGACCGATATCATCGTCTGCTGAAATAGGCTATTACCAATATAAGATAATTTTGGATTTTATCGTTTACTAATTATATTTCTCTGTATTAATAAACACATTGATAACACACACACACATACACACACACTCACATATATATATATATATATATATATATATATATATATTTATACCTTGACTTAACTTTTTATCTAAAGTAACTAATATGTTCATACAATAGTTGTATACATAAAAATTAATATTACGAAAATATATGCGCTTAAAGCACCGTAAATTTCAAAATTACTTATTCTAAAATTCGCTTTTCCATGAAACAGTACGAGCTGCTTTAATTTAGTTTCTATAAATGAAATTGAAGTTTTAGCTTCTGTTTTTGAAACATGTTAACACTTATGCAGCGATGGAATCATATTTTTACAAAAATAAATATATAATATATATATATATATATATATATATATATATATATAAAGAAAGAACAGTAAAGATATATAATCCGGTGTTCTTATAGATATTTTTATTTTTACAAAATAGTGCTCAATGTAAATTTACAGAGCATTAATATTATAAATTAATTGATTTAAAATATGTTTTTTCGCTACACATTTCTAACCATGTTTCAAAAACGGAAGTTAAAATTCCCGAATTTAATTTTGTAATTAAATTAAAGACATTAATTCCATTTCATCCTCAAGCGAATTTTGGAGTAACTTTTAAAATTACTGGGTTTTAAAGACACAGCTAAAATCATAATTCACGTCTCCTTGGAATTGTATAGATATATAGTATATCATAATAAAAAGAAAAATGCTAGGTAAGACAAGAGTCAGGATATTGGATATTTTTTAATATTTGTACAGCTGGTAATAAAATATAAGATTATCAAAAATCCACACGCAACTTACTACCAGGATTTCGACCTTACAATTCTCGTCAGGGCATTTAATTTTGAATGTTTAATCTGTAACACTATTCCTGCCAGCTGAAATAAAATTCAGAAAACCCTACAAATCAGATGTATCAGAAGTGGGAGGGGAGAGGCAGATTTAGGGAATTTCGAAAAAATATATATATAACTTCCAATATATAAAGTTGACATCATTTATATATATATATATATATATATATATATATATATATATATATATATGTGTATGTGTGTGTGTGTGTGTGTGTGTGTGTGTGTGTGTGTGTGTTGTGTGTGTGTGCGTGTAAATTATGCATAAATAACGTCATAACATCAGATATATGCGTATGTACACACATCTAAGTTTCACGTAATTTTAAATACATATAAATATACAGATCTATTACACATAAAAGAATGACAAAATAAACATGCATACAAGCAAATGGAAATAATCCTTATCGGTACACAAAAATGTAAATAAATGAATTTAGATATATATTTAAGAAATGAGCCTACATGACTTGAATTGAAATCAAATCTGGTTCAACATTTTCAAGAGATATTTGTTTTTAGGTCTACACGCGACAATTAATTTATTTCTTTCGTTTTGTAAATTTTGGTTTTTTAATTTTTTTAGAATAGTCAATTTTTCTAGAAGGATAAGGTTACTTTTTTCGTTATTACCATTATAAAATTTAGTTCTAGTCATTATTTTCTATGCAATTTCTAGTACGGTTTCACCTTCTTTTATTTACCATTAATATTTAGAAAGTGCTGTATTAATTTTCTATTTCTCGTTACGGAAATTTAGTTTCTGATGATAAAATCTATTTTCCACTAAGTAAAGGCAAAATTTCTTTTGTTAATCAGATTGTATTTAGATTTAATAAACAGTATTCTTCTTCTTCTTCTTATTATTATTATTATTATTATTATTATTTTATTTCCTTTGATTTCTGGTGTGTGCTCATTTATTTCCGGGTCCCTCCCAGGGACCTAAGGTTGGAAATCGCATCATGATATTTTCAAAAAAAATGAAAAATATTTTGCCGAGACAAAGCCCTTTATAAGGTGTGGGTTGTACTCGTGAGAACAATTTTTGTATTTCTTTAATTTATGGGTTTCTAGTAATCCCTTCAATTAGTCTACTGGAATATTTTCCAACCAATCCGAGAGCTCCAACTACAAGGGGATTGTTGATGTTCTTATGTGCCACATTTTCCAGATTTCGATTTCAAGGTACTTGTGTTTTGATAGCTTTTTGACAGATACATTGCAGTCTGCAGGTACAGCCATCTCAATAAATAGGCACTTTTTTGTGCGTCCCTAATAACAATGTCTGGGAGATGGATTTGATTATCCTGTCTTTGTATACTGTGTAGTCCTTTAAAATTATAATAGGTCCTATCACTGTAACCGGGTTTGAGTGGTGCTCATAACACTTTCTTTCAGTTTCCTTCCCGTAAAAGTTACATATTTACAGTGCAGACATTGGCCAACTCTGTCAGGCCCGGTTTTATATTCATGGGTGCCAATACCATCCAACCTGATACAAGATGATCGATTGCATCTGGGTAATTATCAAAGAACCTGTATTTTCGGTTAACACTATATTTTAGGAAGCGTGCTTGATAATTTCGGGTTAACAAACACTCATTCCCTTGCAGCAAGGATAAAACCTTCCGTTTCAGCTTTTAACCCTGCACTACGTAGCCACTGATGGGTACGAGGCTTGTCTACATCAGCTTGTTTGGTACGGGAAGAGTATTGGCCACGAAGCGGTTTATCTTACCATTGTTTCTGTATCTGGTCGGTTGCATTTGTTTTTGCTTTCTTTTTTATGTATCTTGCAACTTCAATCGGTCTATTGTGCTTTACTTGTATTTCTGCATCCATTTGTAACTCCATTTTAAAATTGTTGGCTTCTTTTATTACGGAATAAAGGTTCTTACTACTTTCATGTTCTTTGACATATATCATCATCTAGTTTTCTGTGGTTTCCAGGTATCTTTGAAGGCGAATTGTTGTAGTTTTGTAGGACAGTTCTAATTGAACTAATCAACAATATTTCTATATAATAAACCACATTATTTTTTATTTACTAAACATATTATTATTATTGGTATACACCAATAATATATATATATATATATATATATATATATATATATATATATATATATATATATATATAAGTACAGAGGGAGAGAGAGCAGGATAGACAGATTGATATATATTTCGGCAGCAACATTTCTTTCATTCATCTTACTTTGTTTTCATTCCAGAAAGGATACTAATGGCTAATAATAATATATAATAATAGTGTTTATTAATAATAATAATAATAATAATATCAATATTGCTTATCAAATAATAATAAGAATAATGTTTATTAAATGCTAGTAAATATATTATTTATTAAATAATATTCTTTATTAAATAATAATAATAATTAATAATAATAATGATAATATTCTTTATTAAATAATAATATTGTCTAGTAAATAATAATAATAATGTTTATTAAATAATAATCTATATCATTTAATGAAAAACACACATATATATATATATATATATATATATATATATATATATATATATATATCCGATGCGAAGAGAAAAGAAAGTAATATTTAAATTCTAAGGTTCACAGAATTAATCCAAAACAGAATAACCATTTCGGTGCTCACCCGTCGAAGTGCAGTTGAAATGCACTGAACCGAAGTTCCATCTTTGTAGAGAGTAGAATGGTTTTGTCTATATGATAAAAAGTATATATATATATATATATATATATATATATATATATATATATATATATATATATATATATATATATAAACACACAGGCTGATTGAAAATAACTCCCATTTTATAATACTTCTAATTTACTTATTACCTATATATTTACAAGAAATTGATATGAGAGGAAAGCGTTTAGTATGAGGATTTATTAAAAAAATTATTCGGGCACCAGATTTCTCCATCAGCTTCTCGAGGCGCACAGGAATCACATAAACTGACTTCACCAGGAACTCTTGTAGTATGGAAGAAATAACTTCTTTTATTCGCCATTTAAATTCTTCCAATATTTGGTCTGTTATTGTAGACTTGTTTAAACACCACCAGAGAAAAGTCGCAAGGCATTGTAAGGACTCCTGGCTGGCTACTTATACTTTTCAATCACCCTGTGTTTCTGTATATATATATATATATATATATATATATATATATAACAATTCGCACTTTACATGGAGTATTGCTGCCATATATGGTCTGGAGCCCCTTCTGTTTACCTCGGGGTTCTTGATAGGCTCCAGAGGCGGATATGCAATATAATTGGCCCTGATCTGGCATCTCGTCTACAGTCGCTCTCTCACAGACGCACCGTCGCCTCTCTCTGTCTGTTTTACAAATACTTTCATGGCAATTGCTCCGAGGAGCTGCATTCGCTGGTTCCCAGATTTCATGAGTTCAAGCGCCCTACGAGGCTGGCATCCCGCTCTCATCCTTTCACTGTTGAAACTCCTAAATGTAGCCGTCTCTTCTACTCCAATAGCTTCATGTCTTGCACCTCTCGCCTGTGGAACTCTCTTCACTATTCCAGTTTCCTTGAGAGCTATAATCTCCAACTATGCAAGTGTAATGTCAATCGACATCTCCAGTTGTCTTAATCTATCCACCACCCTTCTCCTCATCCTTTTTCTAACACTCCTATCTGATCTTGCTCCAAATTTTCTGTTACCCCTTGCGTCCTAGTGGCTTCCCGCCTTGCTTGGGGTGAAACGCTTAAATATATATATATATATATATATATATATATATATATATATATATATATTTCTAAAAATTAATGAATGTATTTTTAATTCAATATTTTATGACATCAAACGTTATTTATAGGAATACCCTGGTTAGAATATACGCCCTGTTTGTTTTACGTATATTGGCCTGTGCATTTGAGAAAATTTAATAAAGTTTTCCGATGATCTCAGTTCATAGACAATGGAGAAGGCTCTGCAATATCTGTCTTCCGCTTTTGTTGGAGTGGACCAACTTTATAGTCGATATTGAAGTCATCACAGATATGAAAGTTGGCCAGCTTAAATTGGATGAGGATATAATAAACCTTCTAAGATATTCGGTCGAAGATTACTGTCACATCGTCTTGAGGGCAGTAGAGAACAAAGACGATTGTAGTCCTATGGATAAGGGCCACGCGGAAGCACGTGTACGAGAGATCGGGTTCCTCATTTTTGCTTCCCTGCCTCACGGGAACACGTCCTTGATGTAGGCTCGAGTCCGTGGTCAACGATTTACCTGATCATGTTTGGCTATAAGAAATGAGTCACCTGGGACTGTGAAATCCCCTAGTGCATTCTATTATATATATATATATATATATATATATATATATATATATATATATATATATATATATATATATGAATGAAGAAATATAGTTTTAATGTATATTATATTTATGAGATAAACTATCAAGATCAGAGATAGAGCGTATGTAAATATAAAAGTGAATATAAAAGTCAAGACCCAGAGGCGACATGATAACGGGATCACCAGATCTCATATATAT
>CAHIKZ030001211.1:797500-805000 GCA_903632075.3 Acanthosepion pharaonis
GATTAGCAAATCAAAAATTCGAGGGTTTTTCGAAACGAGTCTAGTTATCTATCTATATATATATATATATATAAAATTGCTCGACATATACACGAATACATGCTGGCGTTGTTCAAATTGTTGTTCACGCTAGATAACATGATCTCTCTCCCAGAAACTGTATCGAAGGTCTGCGCAGCGGAGTTCCAGTATAGACCTCAGCTGGGCTGTGTGGGTGTTGAGCAAACACAGATGAGCCTGAGCGAACCTCTGCAATAAAGATAGGTTCGCTGCCCTAGTAGACGGATATCCTCAAATACGAGTGACCAGCTATTTATGATATATATATATATATATATATATATCTGTTGAATCCATTACATTCACTGACCTGATTATACCCTTGGGAAAGATATGCGATCCTCTTCTTATATCATATATTTTCTTTGAATTTATAGTAATGATGAATTGGATCGTGATTACGATTCCAATGTAATAAATTATAACAATGGAATAATAGTGTTTGAGCCTTTTATATATATTCTTAGTTCTACCAGGATTCTATCCTCTTAGGAAATATATATATATATATATATATATATATATATATATATATATATATATATATAATCACTATTATTATCAATATCATCTATCTATATATATATATATATATATATATATATATATATATATATATATATATATATATGTCTTTGCGTGTGTGTGTATGTTGATATAATAGGAAAGAAAATATTAGATTAATGATCCAAAGTTCTTTAATA
Organism: Acanthosepion pharaonis; assembly: GCA_903632075.3. NCBI lineage: Eukaryota > Metazoa > Mollusca > Cephalopoda > Sepiida > Sepiidae > Acanthosepion > Acanthosepion pharaonis. The sequence continues at coordinate 798,265 of CAHIKZ030001211.1, forward strand.
TTTATATTTTTTATTTTATAAAAACAAGTGCTCGATACCGAAGTAGAGCCTAAATTATAAATATTTAAAAAAAAAATATGATTCCATCGACACACTCAAATTTTCAATGTTTCGAAACTTTACTCAAGTTTTCAAAGATTAATATCAAAATTAAACTTAAAATTTAGAGCACACTTTCATACTCAAATGAAGTTTTAGAAACTAAAACATCATCTAAATCAAACCTCCACAAATATTCTTAAATGCCTATAATTGATAACAGAAGCCATTGGTTTTTACCAACGGCTTCCCATACTAAACAGTTCTCGTTTTTACAATCGCGTGGTCGTGTGTGACGTCACGAGCTGCTGTACGAATTTTGCTTCCGCGTGTCGTATACACGAGTTTTTATATTTTCTATATTTTTAATGAAGCATGCATCAATGAAAAAATGCTGCCTAAATACACACAATATATGTGTGTGTATGTGTATGTATATTCCTATATATCTATAAATATATGTTTTTGTGTGTGTGTATATATATATATATATATATATATGTATATATATGTATGTGTGTGTATATATATGTGTGTGTGTGTGTGTGTGTGTGTGTGTGTGTGTGTGTGTGTGTGTGTGTGTGTGTGTAAATCATGATACGTAACATTATATCATTCCAGATTTTGTTCTTTAAATTAACATTTTTCACAGCGGAGTTGGTATTAAGCAACTGATATAAGTACAATTCTCAGGATATGGTCATAGTTACATGAATAATCTATTGTGAGTATTTCAGCTTATGATATCTTACATTATTTGAATATCAAATGACTTGTTCTTGAGATCTCATTTTTTTTTTATGCTGACTGAGTGCAATATACATTTTTATTTACGAATTCATCTACCACATCTAAGCCATGAAAATTTTACCACCTTCTTAGATCTGGCTTAATTCTTCTTCTTTCTCTTCTTCTTCTTCTTCTTCTTCTTCTTCTTCTTCTTCTTCTCATTATTATTATTATTATTATTATTTGTTTTGTCTTCGGACATTACGAGGTCCGTCTCAACCTGTGACACGATGATTCAAGGTTTTTGTATCAGAAAATGAGTTGCCTTACAATCAGGTTAAAAGAATGTGCAACTTGAGTTTGGCAGGATAAATAACAAATAGGAAACGTTTATAGATTTAACATGTTTCGCTTTAACTAAAGCTTCATCAGGTAATGTTATATAGAAAAATATCTTGTATCTTTGTTTTTTCTGTGTATTATTTTCATTGGTTAAGCAGACTTCACGTGCATTTGATTTGTCAAGTATCGTTCCTGGGTATTATCTCTGTGCGTAAGTGTATCATAGTTTGGGCGTTGTTCGCATGTTTATTTGGGAATGCTTTCATGTCAAAGCTTAGATATTTCTAAAATCTTAAATAACGTTAACGAGAAAAGGTAAAATGAAATCCATTCTTTCTTCTTTTTATGTGCCATCTCCTTTCAGGCGAGCATGGCTCTCTACATCCCTCTATCCATTGCATCTCTCAAAATTGCCTTCCCTCTGCTTCCTCCCCCACACCACGTTCTGTCATCCACCTGCTCAAGCTCGCCAGGTATATCACGCGCTGCTTTTCTTTGTCTCTTTTCCCCTCTATTCGACCCGTGAGTATCAGATTCTCCAGGCCCTCCTTCCTTATTATGTGTCCCAGAAACATCAGCTGCCTCTACCTGATGTTAAATATAATCCTTCTCCTTGTTTGCAACCTCTCTAAGACCTCACAGTTGCTCACACGCTCGGTCCATGATATCCTTAGCATCCTTCTGTAAAACCACATCTCTGTCGCCTCGAGTCTCTTCGAAATTTAACATTCGCTGCCGTAAAGAAGGACAGATGTTACGTAACAGTTCAGTATATATATTTTTGTTATAAAAAATATCCTTATCTTCGCAGTACTCTGCCCAGCTTTTGGAATGTCTCTTTGGCTATCCTAATATGTCTACGGATCTCAGTTTCGCACTTACCATTCTCTGCCAAGATGTTTCCCAGATATCTAAACTTTCGCGTCTGCTCGATTCTAGTGTTCCCGACCTGCAAATTGCATTTCAGGCTCTTCCTCTTACTGATAACCATGCATTCTGTCTTGTATTTTATACTTAGTGCATTCCTCACATTCTTTGTTGCTACCTTCTGTAGTTGATTTTGTAATTTCTTTTCTGTGTCTGCTATCAGTACTGTGTCATCTGCGTATCTTATGTTGTTAAGATTGTGTCCGCCAATGCTAAATCCCGGTAGGGTTTCCAATTCTCTCAGAATTTCCTCACTGTATAGGTTGAACAGGTCAGGTGAGAAGACCCATCCTTGCCTTACGCCTCTTTCTATTTTTGTATATTCACTGAACTCGTTCCCTATGCGCATGCATGCTGTCTGCTGCCAGTATAGGTTCTTGATTATTCTGATATCTTTCTCGAATATATCAAAGTTGGTGAGTAGTTCCATCAGATCCTTTTTGGCGTACTTTGTCGAAGGCCTTTGCGTCGTCTAAACATAGGTATACGTCTTTTTGCATCTGTATCGCTAATGGACTACTGTTACCATATATGGGTGGGAGCTGCCCAGTCTTGATAGTGTTCAAAAGCGTCTTCTGATCTAAAGCGACTATATACGGACGCGCCCCTAAAATTCTTAATGGTCAGTGATTAGCAGCTGACTTCTCTACCTTTAAAAGAGCCAGACCAGGCCGAAAATGAAGTACTACTGTGATATTTGGGCAAGAGCTGCCCAGACCTCATTTTCCAATGATATAGTTAAAAAGCGCCTCTGAGTTCTTGTGGGAGAAGAATTATTTTTTCACCCTCCAACTCTCTCTCTGTCTCTCTCTGGCGGCATGTGTCGAGTCTCTCACTGCTCTATCGCTACTACCATTGAAAGTGCTAGGACGAAGTACATTTTTTGGTTCCAACAGGACTAACCTTCACGGCTAGGACCCGCCATACCACTTCCATATTTGCAAACCCCCCACATTCCCTTCGTATTCTATCGGCAAGAAGTAAGTTCCGCTCGAACAGCTTCTTCCTGCGAACCACTGCTCTATGAAACAGACTCCCAAGAGGATGTTTCCCCGATCACTAACCTGCTCATGTCCAGAGTCAACCTTTATCTTTCCCTTCCCTCCATATAAGCTACCGCTTATCGTAGCCCTCTATCTCGAGTGGTTCCCGGGCTTTGAGCTTGGTGAAAACTCAGTATATATATATTTAGTATTGCAGTAGTTAAAGTCTTTTAGTTTGTACGTATGTTTTTTTTTTTCATGGTTATCTTTTTTCAAAATTGTCACTTAAAAATGGCGTACTGTTGTTATATTTGGGCGGGAAATGCCCAGTCGTGATTTTCCAGTCGAGATAGATTTCAAAAAAACTCTCCCAGTCTTTGTGGGTGACGAATAATTTTCCACCTTCCAGTCTCTCTCTCTGTCTCTGTCTCTCTCTCTCTCTCTCTATATATATATATATATATATATATATATATATATATATATATATATATTATAATTTAAATATGGTTTTTCCGCGGATAAACCATATTTTAAATCAATTAATTTATAATATTAATGCTCTGTAAATTTACATTGAGCACTATTTTGTAAAAATAAAAATATCTATAAGAACACCGGATTATATATCTTACTGTTCTATCTTTATATATATATATATATATATATATATATATATATATATATATATATATGTTCCTATATATATATATATATATATATATATATATATATATGTTCCACTCCCCACACCTATCTCTCACAGTCGGGTTGTGGTGAGCCTCTTTCGTCTCTATCGCTACTACCATGGAAAGTTCTCAGTCAAACTACATTCATTGGTTCCACCAGTTCTAATCTTCACGGTTTAGGATCCGCCATGCCACTCACATTGAAGCAAACCACCCACATTCCCCCCGTATTCCATCGGTGAGACGTCAGTTCCACTCAAACAGCTTCTTCCCGCGACCCACTGCCCTGTGGAACAGACTCCCAAGTGGATATTTCCCCTATCACTACAACCTTAACCTGTTCAAGTCTAGAGTTAATTATTATCTTCTCTTCCTATTCATGTAATCTACTCCTTATCTTAGCCCTCTACCTCGAGTGGCTCCCGTGCCTTGTACAGGGGGAACCTTACGTTAAAAATGTTACTTCAGATTGCGGTGCCATTTTTTCCGTCGTCTTTTAAGGCTCTTCTCTTATATTTACCTTTCTGTTCTTGCTTGATGTTTGGTTTGTTTTACGGCATATCAACACCTCAATGGGTTATTTAATGCCCCCCAAAATGTTATTGCTGCTAATATGTTTCTTCCAAAAACGTATTTCTGGTAATAATTTATTTCTCCAAAAATTCATTGCTGGGAATATCTTTACAAAATAAAAATGTATTGCTGGTATTAAAACCAATTTTTAAACTTTCATAGTGTTTTGACCACAGTTTGGGAGTTAGCTATTTGCCCATAGCTGGAACCCTAACAGGTGCTACCACACCAGATCAGGGTGGACCTTGGAGCACCGGCAATTAAGAGGTAGTTCCACGCTCCTCAAAAACTCCTGATCAGAGGACTGGCTGCTGGATGTAGTTTATCGTCTTACCCAGAAAGCTGCTTGGTTAGTAATAATAATAATAATAATAATAAAAATACAAGTGCCGAATTACCCATTGATACTTTTCTTTGATAGCTATCAGAAATTTCCTCCTCTTCTGACACTCTCTCTTCGGGATGACAGCTTTATGATTTGAAGATAATCCTCCTTAAGTCTTGGCTAATTAAGTTTTAGTCAGTAATTAAATTAAAGGAAGTGAAAAAAGAAAAAGTCACAGTGGACTTAAAAAGTGTTGGCAAATAAAAATGTCATAAATTGCCATTTGGCTGGCTTTTGAACCCTGGTGCTCGCAATGCAGATTGGAAATTTGAAAATTTATGTTTCATGGGAAACACTGCGACGAAAAGGAGAAAAAAATGCAATGATACACATAAAAGTTGTTAATCATTTGATTAAAAGTATCAAGTAAAAACTGGATTAAAATCAATAAAAGTCATAATAGTACTGATGAGAAACATAGCAGCAACCAATCCACCTTCTGTACCCATAAAAGAAAATTATTATTATTATTAATAATAATAATAATCAATTCTGTGGGACTGTTTATTTACTCAGGAGAGTGTTATTAAGTATAGAATATATAATCACTACACATTTGGGCACCTCGTGGCGGTGTAGTGGTTAGTAAGCTTGCCTTGCTAGAACAATTAGGAGTAGTGAGTTCGAACCTCACTGGGTGCCCCCATACCTTCGGCGTTGCGCGACATCTAAGCTACCCTTGGAAAGTAACTATAATGACTGCCCATATTAAGTGTCCTTAAATACCAGGACCTGTAGAAACAAAATGCTTTTACTATTGCGAGAAAAAAAAATCTGCCTCGTCAGTCATCTATCGAAAGATACATGATCGCCTTAGCCTGTATCACTCTTGGCACATAACTGACTTGCCCCATACTTTTCACGTATGTCAGTTAAATAACTGACCTTATGTATAATAATTTGAACGTTGGGTACGATCGAAAATGGTACAGATACGAATATTAAAAAGATCCGTGGCAGTTGTTGTTTCCAAGAGATTTTTTTAATGCAATGTGTAGAAATTGCTGATCTACTCAGGAGAGCTTTATCAATAGAATGAAAATATAAACACGGCACATATTAAGTAGCACTTAACATCAGAATTTAGCGGGAAATAAAGATGCATGCATTTTCTCTCTTGCCTTATTTTGGGTCTCATTTAATGAGACAAGATGAGATTGTATGAAATAGAAAGCAAAAGGAAATAATAATAATAATAATAATAGTAGAACTATTACTACTACTAGTAGTAATAATAATAATAACAGAACTATGAGGAGACTTGGTATTGAACTTATACTATGTCCAAAAGAGGTACAACTGCTTCTACAACAGCAACAAAAACAACAACTACTACTACTTCTACTACTACTACTACTAATAATAATGATAATAATAATAATAATAAGAGAACTATGAGGAGATTTGGTATTGAATTTATACTAGGTTCAAAAAAGATACAACTGCTTCTACGACAACAACAAAAAAAAACTACTATTACTACTGCTACTACTGCTACTACTACTACTACTACTACTACTAATAATAATAATAATAATAATAGAACTATGAGGAAACATGGTATTAGACTTTTGTTATATCCAAAGGGTGAATAATAATAATAATAATAATAATAATCTCCAAATATTCAAATGTAATGTCAATCGACGTCTTCAGATGCCCTGATCTATCCACTATCCTTCTCTTCATCCTTTCCTCTATCACTCCTATTTGCTCTAGCTCCAACTCTCTGTAACCCCCTGTGTGCTAGTGGCTTCCCGCCTCGCTTGGGGTGAAACGCTTAAAAAAAATATAATAATAATGATAATTTTTTTACCAAAAATGCTCAGTAGAAAATGTCATGGAGCCATTTCCGATATTAGGTCCCTGGTTGATACCCGGAAAGACATGTGTATACAGCAGAAATCCAAGGAAATAATAATAATAATAATAATAACAAAAACGATGGCAAGATAATCCTTTTCATGGTCAATACTCTGCCAGTAAGAAACAAGATGATGTAGACAAACCCCATACTCATCGGTGGTTATGTAGTGCAGGGTTAAAAGCTGAAACTGAACGCTTTATTT
>CAHIKZ030001211.1:810000-835000 GCA_903632075.3 Acanthosepion pharaonis
TTTTTTGTTGGTTTTTTTTCATGAGGTTTCTCTTATATCCTGAAGGTTACCAGAAATCAAAAGTAAAATAAATAATTTTAATAATAATAATAATAATACAGGATATAATTTGGGACCAGAAAAAGTCTCGATATCGGGTTTTATATATCCGGGTTTTCTCTTATATCACAGGCTCTAATTTTTTTTATTGGTTTCTTTTATCCAGGTTTTTTTGAGGTTTCTTTTTCATTTCTAATATTAGGTCAATGGGCGTGTCCCTGAAAGAAATTTTGTACATACCAGAAATCAAAGGAAATAAAACTATAATAATAATAATAATAATAATAATAATACAGTGTAACCCGGATATAAGAGAGTTGTCGGGACCGGAGAAAAAGTCTCTTATATGCGGGTTTCTCTTATATCCGGGTTTGATCTATTTTATATACATTAACACAGGCTCTAATTTGGGACCAGAGAAAATCTCTCTTATATCTGGTTTTTCTCTTATATCCGGGTTTTTTGTTGGTTTCTTTTTCATGAGGTCATTTCTAATATTAGGTCAATGGGCGTGTCCCTGAAAGAAATTTGTACATACCAGAAATCAAAGGAAATAAAATAAAACTATAATAATAATAATAATAATAATAATAATACAGTGTAACCCGGATATAAGAGAGTTGTCGGGACCGGAGAAAAAAGTCTCTTATATGCGGGTTTCTCTTATATCCGGGGTTTGATCTATTTTATATACATTAACACAGGCTCTAATTTGGGACCAGAGAAAATCTCTCTTATATCTGGGTTTCTCTTATATCCGGGTTTTTTTTGTTGGTTTTTTTTTTCATGAGGTCATTTCTAATATTAGGTCAATGGGCGTGTCCCTGAAAAAATTTGTACATACCAGAAATCAAAGGAAATAAAAATAATAATAATAATAATAATAATAATAATAATAATAATACAATGTAACCCGGATATAAGAGAGTTGTTGGGACCGGAGAAAAGTTTCTCTTATATGCGGGTTTCTCTTATATCCGGGTTTGATCTAAATTTTATATACATTAACACAGGCTCTAATTTGGGACCAGAGAAAATCTCTCTTATATCTGGGTTTCTAATCTTATATCCGGTTTTTTTTGTTTCTCTTTTCAGGTTTTTTTTTTCTTTTTTTTTCATGAGGTCATTTCTAATATTAGGTCAATGGGCGTGTCCCTGAAAGAAAATTTGTACATACCAGAAATCAAAGGAAATAAAACTATAATAATAATAATAATAATAATAATAATAATAATAATTAAAGTGTGGATATAAGAGTTGTCGGGACCGGAGAAAAAAGTCTCTTATATGCGGGTTTCTCTTATATCGGGTTTGATCTATTTTATATACATTAACACAGGCTCTAATTTGGGACCAGAGAAAATCTCTCTTATATCTGGGTTTCTCTTATATCCGGGTTTTTTGTTGGTTTCTTTTTTTTCATGAGGCCATTTCTAATATTAGGTCAATGGGCGTGTCCCTGAAAGAAATTTGTACATACCAGAAATCAAAGGAAATAAAACTATAATAATAATAATAATAATAATAATAATAATACAGTGTAACCCGGATATAAGAGAGTTGTCGGGACCGGAGAAAAAGTCTCTTATATGCGGGTTTCTCTTATATCCGGGTTTGATCTATTTTATATACATTAACACAGGCTCTAATTTGGGACCAGAGAAAATCTCTCTTATATCTGGGTTTCTCTTATATCCGGGTTTTTTTTTGTTGGTTTCTTTTTTTCATGAGGTCATTTCTAATATTAGGTCAATGGGCGTGTCCCTGAAAGAAATTTGTACATACCAGAAATCAAAGGAAATAAAACTATAATAATAATAATAATAATAATAATAATAATAATAATACAGTGTAACCCGGATATAAGAGAGTTGTCGGGACCGGAGAAAAAGTCTCTTATATGCGGGTTTCTCTTATATCCGGGTTTGATCTATTTTATATACATTAACACAGGCTCTAATTTGGGACCAGAGAAAATCTCTCTTATATATCTGGGTTTCTCTTATATCCGGGTTTTTTTTTGGTTTCTTTTTTCATGAGGTCATTTCTAATATTAGGTCAATGGGCGTGTCCCTGAAGAAATTTGTACATACCAGAAATCAAAGGAAATAAAACTATAATAATAATAATAATAATAATAATAATAATGTAACGGATATAAGAGAGTTGTCAGGACCGGGAGAAAAGTCTCTGATATGCGGGTTTCTCTATATCCGGGTTTGATCTATTTTATATACATTAACACAGGCTCTAATTTGGGACCAGAAAATCTCTCTCTTATATCTGGGTTTCTCTTATATCCGGGTTTTTTTTTTTGTTGGTTTCTTTTTTTTCATGAGGTCATTTTCTAATATTAGGTCAATGGGCGTGTCCCTGAAGAAATTTTTACATACCAGAAATCAAAGGAAATAAAACTATAATAATAATAATAATAATAATAATAATAATACAATTATAACGCGGATATAAAGAGTTGTCGGGACCGGAGAAAAAAGTCTCTTATATGCGGGTTTCTCTTATATCCGGGTTTGATCTATTTTATATACATTAACACAGGCTCTAATTTGGGACCAGAGAAAATCTCTCTTATATCTGGGTTTCTCTTATATCCGGGTTTTTTTTGTTGGTTTCTTTTTTCATGAGGGTCATTTTCTAATATTAGGTCAATGGGCGTGTCCTGAAAAATTTGTACATACCAGAAATCAAAGGAAATAAAACTATAATAATAATAATAATAATAATAATAATAATACAGTGTAACCCGGATATAGAGAGTTGTCGGGACCGGAGAAAAAGTCTCTGATATGCGGGTTTCTCTTATATCCGGGTTTGATCTATTTTTTATACATTAACACAGGCTCTAATTTGGGACCAGAGAAAATCTCTCTTATATCTGGGTTTCTCTTATATCGGGTTTTTTGTTGGTTTTTTTTTCATGAGGCCATTTTCTAATATTAGGTCAATGGGCGTGTCCCTGAAAGAAATTTGTACATACCAGAAATCAAAGGAAATAAAACTATAATAATAATAATAATAATAATAATAATAATAATAATACAGTGTAACCCGGATATAAGAGAGTTGTCGGGACCGGAGAAAAAGTCTCTGATATGCGGGTTTCTCTTATATCCGGGTTTGATCTATTTTATATACATTAACACAGGCTCTAATTTGGGACCAGAGAAAATCTCTCTTATATCTGGGTTTCTCTTATATCCGGGTTTTTTTTTGTTGGTTTCTTTTTTTCATGAGGTCATTTCTAATATTAGGTCAATGGGCGTGTCCCTGAAAGAAATTTGTACATACCAGAAATCAAAGGAAATAAAACTAATAATAATAATAATAATAATAATAATACAGTGTAACCCGGATATAAAGAGAGTTGTCGGGACCGGAGAAAAAAGTCTCTTATATGCGGGTTTCTCTTATATCCGGGTTTGATCTATTTTATATACATTAACACAGGCTCTAATTTGGGACCAGAGAAAATCTCTCTTATATCAGGTTTCTCTTATATCCGGGTTTTTGTTGGTTTTTTTTTTTCATGAGGTCATTTCTAATATTAGGTCAATGGGCGTGTCCCTGAAAGAAATTTGTACATACCAGAAATCAAAAAATAAAACTATAAATAATAATAATAATAATAATAATAATACAATAACCCGGATATAAAGAGAGTTGTCAGGACCGGAGAAAAGTCTCTTATATGCGGTTTTTCTCTTATATCCGGGTTTGATCTATTTTATATACATTAACACAGGCTCTAATTTGGGACCAGAGAAAATCTCTCTTATATCTGGGTTTCTCTTATATCCGGTTTTTTTTTTTGTTGGTTTCTTTTTTTCATGAGGCCATTTCTAATATTAGGTCAATGGGCGTGTCCCTGAAAGAAATTTGTACATACCAGAAATCAAAGGAAATAAAACTATAATAATAATAATAATAATAATAATAATAATAATACAGTGTAACGGATATAAGAGAGTTGTCGGGACCGGGAAAAAGTCTCTATATATGTTGGTTTCTCTTATATCCAGGTTTGATCTATTTTATATACATTAACACAGGCTCTAATTTGGGACCAGAAAATCTCTCTTATATCTGGGTTTCTCTTATATCCAGGTTTTTTTGTTGGTTTCTTTTTTCATGAGGTCATTTCTAATATTAGGTCAATGGGCGTGTCCTGAAAAAAAAATTTGTACATAAGAAATCAAAAATAAAACTATAATAATAATAATAATAATAATAATAACATACAGTGTAACCCGGATATAAGAGTTGTCGGGACCGGAAAAAAGTCTCTTATATGCGGGTTTCTCTTATATCCGGGTTTGATCTATTTTATATACATTAACACAGGCTCTAATTTGGGACCAGAGAAAATCTCTCTTATATCTGGGTTTCTCTTATATCCGGGTTTTTTTTATAGGTCATTTTCTAATATTAGGTCAATGGGCGTGTCCTGAAAGTATACCAGAAATCAAAGGAAATAAAACTATAATAATAATAATAATAATAATAATAGTGTAACCCGGATATAAAGAAGTTGTCGGGACCGGAGAAAAAATTCTCTTATATGAGAATTTCTCTTATATCCGGGTTTGATCTATTTTTATACATTAACACAGGCTCTAATTTGGGACCAGAGAAAATCTCTCTTATATCTGGGTTTCTTTTTTTTCTCTTATATCCGGGTTTTTTTGTTGGTTTTTTTTTCATGAGGTCATTTCTTAATAATAGGTCAATGGGCGTGTCCCTGAAAGAAAAATTTTACATACCAGAAATCAAAGGAAATAAAACTATAATAATAATAATAATAATAATAATAATAATAATACAGTGTAACGGATATAAGAGAGTTGTCGGGACCGGAGAAAAAAAGTCTCTTATATGGGTTTCTCTTATATCCGGGTTTGATCTATTTTATATACATTAACACAGGCTCTAATTTGGGACCAGAAAATCTCTCTTATATCTAGGTTTCTCTTATATCCGGTTTTTTTTTTGTTGGTTTTTTTTTCATGAGGTCATTTCTAATATTAGGTCAATGGGCGTGTCCCTGAAAGAAATTTGTACATACCAGAAATCAAAGGAAATAAAACTATAATAATAATAATCAATAATAATAATAATAATAATACAGTGTAACCCGGATATAAGAGAGTTGTCAGGACCGGAGAAAAAGTCTCTCTTATATGCGGGTTTCTCTTATATCCGGGTTTGATCTATTTTATATACATTAACACAGGCTCTAATTTGGGACCAGAAAAAATCTCTCTTATATCTGGGTTTCTCTTATATCCAGGTTTTTTTTTTGTTGGTTTCTTTTTTCATGAGGTCATTTCTAATATTAGGTCAATGGGCGTGTCCCTGAAAGAAATTTGTACATACCAGAAATCAAATAGAAATAAAACTATAATAATAATAATAATAATAATAATAATAATATAATACAGTGTAACCCGGATATAAGAGAGTTGTCGGGACCGGAGAAAAAAAGTCTCTTATATGCGGGTTTCTCTTATATCGGGTTTGATCTATTTTTATATACATTAACACAGGCTCTAATTTGGGACCAGAGAAAATCTCTTATATCTGGGTTTCTCTTATATCCGGGTTTTTTTTGTTGGTTTCTTTTTTTCATGAGGTCATTTCTAATATTAGGTCAATGGGCGTGTCCCTGAAAGAAATTTGTACATACCAGAAATCAAAAAAATAAAACTATAATAATAATAATAATAATAATAATAATAATAATACAGTGTAACGGATATAAGAGTTGTCGGGACCGGAGAAAAAGTCTCTTATATGCGGGTTTTCTCTTATATCCGGGTTTGATCTATTTTATATACATTAACACAGGCTCTAATTTGGGACCAGAGAAAATCTCTCTTATATCTGGGTTTCTCTTATATCCAGGTTTTTTAATTGGTTTCTTTTTTCATGAGGTCATTTTTCTAATATTAGGTCCAATGGGCGTGTCCCTGAAAAAATTTGTACATACCAGAAATCAAAATAAAACTATAATAATAATAATAAAAATAATAATAATAATAAAACAATTGTAACCCGGATATAAGAGAGTTGTCGGGACCGGAAAAAAGTCTCTCTTATATGCGGGTTTCTCTTATATCCGGGTTTGATCTATTTTATATACATTAACACAGGCTCTAATTTGGGACCAGAGAAAATCTCTCTTATATCTGGGTTTCTCTTATATCCGGGATTTTTTTTGTTGGTTTTTTTTTTTTCATGAGGTCATTTCTAATATTAGGTCAATGGGCGTGTCCCTGAAAGAAATTTGTACATACCCGAAATCAAAAAAATAAAACTATAATAATAATAATAATAATAATAATAATACAGTGTAACCCGGATATAAAGAGTTGTCAGGACCGGAGAAAAGTCTCTTATATGCGGGTTTCTCTTATATCCGGGTTTGATCTATTTTATATACATTAACACGGGCTCTAATTTGGGACCAGAGAATTTTCTCTTTATATCTGGGTTTCTCTTATATCCGGGTTTTTTTGTTGGTTTCTTTTTTCATGAGGTCATTTCTAATATTAGGTCAATGGGCGTGTCCCAAAAAGAAATTTGTACATACCAGAAATCAAAGGAAATAAAACTATAATAATAATAATTATAATAATAATAACCTAACAGTGTAACCCGGATATAAGAGAGTTGTCGGGACCGGAGAAAAAGTCTCTGATATGCGGGTTTCTCTTATATCCGGGTTTGATCTATTTTATATACATTAACACAGGCTCTAATTTGGGACCAGAAAATCTCTCTCTTATATCTGGGTTTCTCTTATATCCAGGTTTTTTTTTTTATTTGGTTTCTTTTTTCATGAGGTCATTTCTAACGGAAAATCCAATGGGCGTGTCCCTGAAAGAAATTTAGGTTTACATTTAGGAAATCAAAGGAAATAAAACTATAATAATAATAATAATAATAATAATAATAATAATACAAAGTATAACCCGGATATAAAAAAAAGAGTTGTCAGGACCGGATAAAAAGTCTCTCTCTGATATGCGGGTTTCTCTTATATCCGGGTTTGATCTATTTTATATACATTAACACAGGCTCTAATTTGGGACCAGAGAACTTCTCTCTCTTATATCTGGGTTTCTCTTATATCCGGTTTTTTTTTGTTGGTTTCTTTTTTCATGAGGTCATTTCTAATATTAGGTCAATGGGCGTGTCCCTGAAAAAAATTGTACATACCAGAAATCAAAGGAAATAAAACTATAATAATAATAATAATAATAATAATAATAATAATAATAATAATAATGCACATATAGAACAATCAAAGCTAATAGGCCAGTCATATAAATGGTAATTTCAAGGGTGGGATGGAGAAGCCATAATACACATACTGTAGCGGCAAAGAACCGGGAAAAAGAAAGCCAAATCAAATGTCATGGACCAAAAGCAGAAACGATGGCAAGAAAAGCCATTTCTTGTTCGATATTCTGCCCGTACCAAACAATCCAATGTAGAAAAACCCCTTACCCATCAGTGGGTACGTAATGCAGTGTTAAAATCCTGAAACGGAATATTTTATACTTGCTGCACAGGACCAATGCTTGCTAACTAGAAATTACCAAGTGCACATACTAAAAAATTGTGTTGAACCCAAATACAGATTTTGTGATAAATACCCGCAAACAATTCACTATCTTGTATCACATTGCACAGTATTGCACCCACTGAATTCGACATGATTGTGTGGGCCAATATATGCACAGGAAAATATTCAATTTTTACGGGAAGGAAACTGAAAAAAACTGGTGTGAACATCATCTAGAGATAGGAAGAGTAACGATTTTATGGGACTTTACAATAGACAGTCTGAAAAATCAAACCAATCGCCCAGACATTGTGAGCAAAGACTGCAAGAACAAAATGTACTTTCTTATTGACATGGCCTTCCCTGCAGATTGTAATGTATCTTTGAAGATCTTTAAAAAAACTATCAAAATACAAAGTGTTAAAGATGGAAGCTAAAAAAAAGAGGCACATGTGGGCATCAAGAAATCCAGTTGTTGTTGGAACCCTGAGATTCATTGGAAAAGGTTCCGATAGACTCTGTGAAGAGATTCCTTGTAGCTAATACCTTAATGAAATTTAAAAAACTGTATTCCTTAGCACTGTTCACACATTACAAAGAACTTTATTCATGCAAAATGTGCATGATTTTGTTTTGATGTTTTTTAAATTATTTACAGAAATGATCAGTGAAAAATGTCATGAAGGAATTGTTGACCTTAGATCCCTGGTTGGGATCCGGAAGGAAATGTGTATGCAACAGAAAACCAAGGTAATAATAATAATAATAATAATAATAATAATAATGGAACCGACCAGATGTAGCAACAATGCAAGATAAACCACTTCATGGCCAATACTCTGACAAGCTGACGTAGACAAAACCCGTACTCAACAGTGGCTACATAGTGCAGGGGTCGAAAGCTGAAACTGAAGGTTTTATCCAAAACTTCACAGGACCAATGCATTAACTAGGAAATTATCAAGCACAAAATATTGTGTTGAACTAAAATGCAGATTCTGAGATAACTCTCCAGAAACAATTGATCATCTTGTATCAGGTTGCACGATATTGGCACCCACTGAGTATAATTATTTACCCGCTGCCCCACGCAGCAAGATGTGGCACAAGGCCGAGTTTAAAGTGAGTTATCCGAGCCTTTGGCTTATAGTTTATGGTCTTTGTAACCTGGATAAGAGGAGTACCTTGGGTACTTTAATTAAAAGAGATGATGCTGAAACAGAAACCCGCTGTGATGCAATGAATCTGTATTGACACGGGCATCACTAGTCCTGGGTATGACGATAAACTACATCCGGCAGCAAGGCCTCTAATCGGGAGTTTGGAGCTTTTGAAGAGCGTGGAACCACATTTTAATTTTTGTTGTTCCCAGGTACACCCTGACCTGGGATGGTAACACTTATTATAGTCACAGCTATGCGCAAATAGCTAACTCTTCTACAAAAAAAAAACAAAACAAAACAAAAAAAAACAAATTAATATAAATGTGTGAAAGTGCTATTTTAAAGGAACTTTTTTTTTAAGCGTTTCACCCCAAGCAAGGCGGGAAGACACTAGGACGCAAGAGGTTACAGAAGATTTGGAGCAAGACCAGATAGGAGTGATAGAGGAAAGGATGAGGAGAAGGATAGTGGATAGATCAAAGCAACTGGAGATGTCGATTGACATTACATTTGAATAGTTGGAGATTATAGCTCTCAGGCAAACTGGAATAGGGAAGGGAGTTCCACAGGCGAGAGGTGCGAGACATGGAGTAGAAGAGACGGCTACATTTAGGAGTTTCGACAGTGAAGGGGTGAGAGCGGGATGCCAGCCTCTTAGGGCGCTTGAACTCATGAAGTCTGGGAACCAGCGAATGCAGCTCTTCGGAGAAATTACCAGGAAATTATTTGTAAAAACGACAGAGAGAAGCGACGGCGCGTCTGTGAGAGAGTGACTGTAGACGAGATGCCAGATCAGGGCAATTATATTGCATATCCGCCTCTGGAGCTTATCAAGAACCCCGAGGCAAACAGAAGGGGCTCCAGACCACATATGGCAGCAATACTACACGCAAGGGCGATATATTTTTATAAAGAAATTACCAGTAATACGTATTTATAATAAAATTACCAACGATACATTTTCAAAGCAAAATGACCAGCAATACATTTTATAGTAGAATTACCCACAATACATTTTGTCGCAACAATCCCATTTTATCAGTAATTAAAAGCATACAATTGCTTTCAAAATATATTTGAAGACATAAAAATGTGTTCAAAACATTTAGTTTTCAGAATTAAAGAACCGATAGAGGTTGATATGCCCCTAGACAAGATCAAACTACCAACAATATATATTTAAAACGAAATGACAAGAAATAAACTGAGTCCAAAATATTTAGATTTTAGCATTAAATAACCCATAGAGGTTGATATGCCCCTAGAAAAAAATCAAACTACCAACAATATATATTTAAAACGAAATGACCATTATACATTTTAATTATAGTTGATGGCATACAGTTGCGTTCAAAATATATTTGAAGCCATAAATTTGTGTACAAAATATTTAGATTTCGGCATTAAATAACCCATAGAGATCTTGATATGCCGTTAAGCAAAATCAACCAACCTATAACAATATATTTTACCTGTAGTTGAAGGCATACAATTGCGTTCAAAATATATTTAGTTGAAGCCATAAAATTGTGCTCAAAATATTTAGATTTCAGAATTAAATAACCCATAGAGGTTGATATGCCGCTAGACAAAATCAAACTACCAACAATATATATTTAAACCGAAATGACCAGCAATACATTATATACATTATGAAATGGACAAAGTCT
The DNA here is from genome assembly GCA_903632075.3 of Acanthosepion pharaonis. Taxonomy (NCBI): domain Eukaryota; kingdom Metazoa; phylum Mollusca; class Cephalopoda; order Sepiida; family Sepiidae; genus Acanthosepion; species Acanthosepion pharaonis. Next base: position 820,458 of record CAHIKZ030001211.1, read on the forward strand.
GACAATTATTTTTTAAAGCATTTTTTATGCTTGTACGTTCTTTTTATAGATACAAATATTTAAGTAAATGCTCTGTTTATAATAAACAGTATTAACAACATTTACTGGCCTGAATGTCCGAGAAATTTTCATAGAGCATTTTTTTAATATGTGTATCTATAAAATGAACGTATAAACAAAAAATGAATTAAAAAATAATTGTCGGACTTTGTTCATTTCATAATGTGTGACGGCATTTGTTTATATTTGGATACGGATTTAGCAGATATGAATGTACGTGAGAGAAAATCATGGAGAATTGTGTTTAAATACAGTAAATTCGACTTTGCTAACCAACCGCTTCTCTGTGGCCCAATCGGTAAATATACGTCAGGTCTATATGACGTTTCGGTATAGGATATAAGTTCGAGTCCTGTCGGTGGACGCATATTTTCTATGAAAATATATCGGATATTCATGCCGGTTAATAGTATTTATTATAAACAGGGCATTTACTTAGAAATTCCTATCTATATAAAAGACGTATAAACATTAAAAAATACATTTTATCTGTAGTTGATACAATTGCGTTCAAAATATATTTAGCTGATGCCATAAAATTGTGTTCAAAATATTTACATTTAGGAATTAAATAACCGATAGAGTTTGATATGCCACTAAAAAAATTAACCAACCAAACAACCAACATGAAAGATTTTTTTCGTTATTTTAATCCATATAATATCCTACAATTTAGTTGTCTCCACTTTTCCCCCGAAAAACAGCATAGCATGACGAAAAAGGCCTCAAACTTAATAAAAGCAAAGTTTTATCGTCGAAATACTTACGTTATTATAAAGGGGAAAGACCAAAGTATTTTAAATTTTTTTTTAATCCTTTCTAGCACGTTCGAAATTCTTGTTTAATATTTTGTTTTTGGGGGGATTTTTTTACGCCAGTGGTTGACGTAAGTTTTCAGGTTAGTGTCTTTGCGCTTATTTTCCCGTGAAAAACACATTAATTTCGAAATTCTTTCTTGCAAAAATAAAATAATTATCGGATATTAATGAAACTTTCAGGACTTCTTCACAAATGAATGAAATTAATTTTGAATTTTTATTTTTAAAATCTTCCTAAAATATTTTATTTTTACATGTTACCCTCTCATTTAATTAATCATGAAATTTCGAGAAATTGAATTTCTTTAATTATTATTAAAATAGGACCCCGTGAATAATGAACATAAACATGAATTTTTTTCAAACTACTGTTCCTTTCCCGAAAATCTGCTCTGCATTGTAAAATAAAAAATGCATTGAAACTGACATTATTTAATTCGAAAAGTTTTTTAATTGCTTTTATAAATATGATTTATTAAGGAAACTATTGTCTTAAGAAAAAAAATTTCGTTGGCTAATGAATTTTTATTAGAAATATTTTCATTTTTAATATTTTTAATTATAATAATTTATAACAATTTAAATCTTTTAAAATTCTGCATTACTTTCTTCCAGTTAGGTGATATTTTAATTAAGTGAAAACTATATTAACAAAACAAAATTGAAAAGCTCAACATAAGTCGTTTTACCCCAGGATTTTTTTTTTATGAGTTCGTAACGTGCCCCTGTTTGAAAGTATGGTCGGCCATACACGACATAATCAGAAAATAAGCGCGATGACTATAGTAAATTTAAATTCAACTTTCCAAAGTTAGATTACAGAGAATATTTTCCAGAAATGTTAAGATTGCTGAGTACTTAAAAATTATATAAAAATCGTTCATCCGTCATTTTCTTAAATTAAGTTTTAACAGGCAAGGACACCGGTGGAAAAATAACCAAACTCTCAAGGTTTTGACACATTAATCGCGCTACTGTTGGTTATAAAAATGGATTTCTCTGTTTTTTAAACTTAAACTAATTTTTTTTTCAAGTCAGATTAATTATACTTAAATCAGTTAATAATATTCAAATAAATTTTCAGAAATTATACCTTATTTTTGGAAGATTTTTAAAACCGAGAATTAACATTTGTTTACAAATGTTTCTGTATATATATATATATATATATATATATATAAAATTTTTTCTCGCTCTCTCTCTCTCTCTCTCTCTCTCTCTCTCTCTCTCTCTATATATATATATATATATATATATATATATATATATATATATATATATCATTCAAATTAGTTTCTACGGTCTGATACATCACTGGGCTTTAAGAATTTCTAGGATATTATGTAGATGAATGTCATGAAGTTGTTGTTTCATACTTCTTGTTTCGCTTGTTGATATCGCTTAGCGGCATATTAATACCTCTAAGGTTCATTTAATGCCAAAATCTATATATTTCCTGCGTAAATCTACGCTTTATATACAGATATCTTGTATATAATTTTACACTCACAAGGTAAAAGTATATTTTTAAAGATATATAGATTGAAGATCATAAAATAAATCCTTGATAATTTTACAGGTGTATCCTTAAAGAAGGTCACAGACAAATGTGGTACTCGAGTGAAAGGAACAGCAACAGGGACGTAGATGAAAGAAAGATAGGTTTATTTTAAAAGAGAATACAGTACTGAAAGACGGTTAGTAAACTAGTAATTCCTGAAGACAGCGAAGACAATTTAAAAAGATCTCAGAATTTGAAGTGGTTGATAATCACATCAATCGATTGTGTTTTGTTTTTTTGTTAATTCTTTGATTTAAAATATATTTCCTGACAATGAGACGATGAGATATCAAGTAACACTTATGAAATCAAAATAGTGTCGCTTAAATAAGTTTTACGGATATGCAGATATTTGTATGCAGTAAACAAATATTGGACAAGTGGACTTGTATCTACTAGTTTGTGCTGTCAAAGCGACTTTCGTAAGTATCCTGTTTAAGTATAGACGTAGGAAAATGGAACACTAAGATCTGAAGGCGTAAGTTGTCCCAATGCATAATTACTACTGCAGTACGTTTTACAGACAGTGTTTTGCGGTGTTTTCGCTGTGAGTTTGAATCGAATCCTCGTCGCCACCGTTGTATCCTTAACAAAGTTACAAATAGACAAAGGTGGTACTCGAGTGGGAGGAACAGCAACATAGGCATAGATGGAAGACAGAAAGGTTTACTGTAAAAGGGAATACACTACTGAAAGACAGGGAACCGACTAACACTTTCCGAATCCAGACAGACAGACAGACTTTGGTATGTCACATATATTACTGATTGCCAGTCCACAATAGGTAATAGGGAGAGTGGAACATTCCCTTACAACAAAAATCAAATAAAACAAGACAGCGAAGACAATTTAAAAAGATCGAAGAACTTGAAGTAGTCGATAATCAAATAATTCGATTGTTTTGGTTGTTTTGTTAATTCTTGGATTTAAAATATATTTGCTGACAATGTGACAACGAGATATTAAGTAACACTTATAAAATCAATGCAGTGTAGCTTAAATAAGTTTTTCGGATATGCTTATATTTGTATGCAGTAAACAAATATTGAACAAATGGACTTGTATCTACTAGTTTGTGCTGTCAAACCGACTTTCGTAAGTATCCCGTTTAAGTATAGACGTAGGAAAATGCAACACTAAGATCTGAAGGCGTAAGTTGTCCCAATGCGTAATTACTACTGCTGTACGTTTTACAGACAGTGTTTTGCGGTCTTTTTCGCAGTGAGTTTGAATCGAATCCTGTTGTATCGTTAAAAAGGTTACAAACAGACGTGTTAATCGAATGGAAGGAACAGCAACACGGGCGTAGATGGAAGAAAGGTTTATTGTAAAAGAGAATACACTACTGAAAGACAGGCCGTCGACTAACACTTCTCGAAGCCAGTTAGACAGATAGACAGTCCGACAGACTCTGGTATGTTCTATATAAATTAATGATTGTCAGTTCACAATAGGCAATAAGGAGAGTGGGACATTCCATTACAACAATCTGTGACGTACAGAACAAGAAAATTTAAATAATAATGGTTGTTCATTTCATATATATATATGTGTGTGTATGTGTGTGTGTGTATGTGTAGAGATAGATAGATAGATAGATAGATAGATAGATAGATAGATAATGGAAAGACTGAGATAGATAGTGTTGTATCCTGAAAGGTGGTACTCGTGTTGAATGAACAGAAAACACAGGCGTAAAGAAAGAGAGGTTCACTGTAAAAGAGAATACACTACTGAAAGACAGGGAGTCGGTTAGAAGGCAAGTATTTCCGGAAGCTAATATATTTACCTCACCTCCCCGCGAGGTAGGATATGGCATAAGGCCGTTTTTAATGCGAGGTTAAACCGAACCTACAGGCTCGGGCCAAAAATCACCGTAGTCCCCGTAAAAACGGGATCATCTAGCTGTCTATCACCCCAGACTTAGCTTGAGAAGAATCTCCAACTAATTGCCGAAGCACGTCCGCTCGGTATATCCTGTGCTTACTACATATATATATATATATATATATATATATATATATATATATATATATATAAACAGAGCACTTTAGGTTTCATGTAATAAATTATTTCACCACAGCCCTTTTAAAGGGCAAAAAAAAGAAAATTTACACATTTTGACGGGCCGTATTAAACATATACGTTTAATATGTTTAATACGGCCCGTCAAAAGTGTAAAATTTTCTTTTCATTTTTTGAAAGAAAGTCTGATGATCCGCAGTCCTTTAAAGGGCTGTGGTGAAATAATTTATTACATGGAACCTTAAAGTGGTCGTTTTTATTTAAATTATTTAATCTGGATTTACATTGAGCTCTCTGGATTTTATCCTCCTTAGGTTTTACCCATACGGATTACCTAGTTTTTTCATAAACTATATATATATATATATATATATATATATATATATATATATATATATATATATATATATATATAGAGAGAGAGAGAGAGAGAGAGAGAGTCCACATAGACGAAAGACGGGGGGTGTGGGACATTCATTGACAACATTTACAATAAAAATGTGTAGGATTAATTATCATTTTGGTATAAAAATGTATTTTTGGTCAATTTATTATAAATATATACTGTTGATTTTTGTTTGGGTGTTAACTATTTGTCCATAGCTTGGGCCCTAACAGCTGCTACAACCCCAGGTTATAGGGGACCTGGGAACGATAGCAGTTAAGAAGTGGTTTCACGATCCTGAAAACTTCTGATCTTCTGGTCAGCGGCCTTGATACCTGTTTATCGTCATACCCGGGACATCTAATCATTTGTAATTGATATGGAGAGACAAGCTTGTGAACCATTACAACATATAGAAGAAAATATAAATAAATCTTGCCAGAATTCTGGAATTCTGAAGATACATGCTGTCACTTGATCTCCGAGAATGTTTCTAGTTAAAGTAAATGCAATAACGCAATAAATAATAATTCTATAAATAACTTAAAAATATACTAAAATGACTGATGAAATGTTGAAGAGATTTGATGTCATTAGATCTCCAGTGTAAAAATCCTACATTTGAATATTATCCTTCAGGATGTAAATGATTGTGGTCCTCCACAGTTTCTTTCTCTTTATGATGTGAGAATTTCCATAATTTCTTGACAAATATAGTGGAGTTCTTTCCAGATCATTTTCTCATTAACTGGCTGACATAGAAATCTCAAGAGTCGATTCTATCATGTTATTTAATACTCAAACAGGGTTGCAGAAAATACCGATTCATGCCTTTCCCAAAGATCCTTATGCGAAAGTGAACGCAACAGACTAGACCGGAATTTTAACTCGGCTTACTAATTCCACACTCAGTGCCGATTCAGTTACTTAAGAATATAAAAATGGCAGAATTTTAGAGAGAAAGAAAGAAAAAGAAAGAAAGAAAGAAGCAAAGAGAGAAAACAATTAGAAAAGTGGAAAAGAAAGAAAAAAGAAGCAAAAGTAGAAAAACGAGACTAGAAGGAAAAATCAAAAGAAAGAATCAAGCAATGAAAAATAAGAAAGACGATATAAAAAAAGCGGTAATAGAAAAAATACAAGTAATAAAAAAAGCAAAAGATAATTAGATGGAAGAGAAAATGGAGAAGAAAATGAAGGAAGTAAGAAACATCGATTGATGTGATTATCAACCACTTCAAATTCTGAGATCTTTTTAAATTGTCAAAAATGTGAAAGAAAACAAAGAAAGTAAAGTGAAGAAAAAATATTTAGAAAAGAGGAAGTAGAAAAGAAAGAAAGAAAGAAAGATTAGGTACAGAGAAAGAAAGAAAGAAATAATGAAAGTTAGTGAAACAAAGAATAAAATCGGAACAATAAGAAAAGAAAGATTGACGAAAGATGAAATGGAAAGAAAGAAAGAAAGAAAGAAAGAAAGAAAGAAAGAAAGAAAGAAAGTAAGAAAAAAAGAAAGAAAGAAAGAAAGAAAAAGCCGATAGAGAAAAGAGCAAGTGAAAATAAAAAAAATTGAAAGAATAAAAAAGATAAACAAATTGAAAGAATAAAAAAGATAGACTTCTTGGGAAAGAAAGAAAGAAAGAAAGAAAGAAAGAAAGAAAGAAAGAAAAAAAGAAAGAAAGAAAGAAAGAAAGCATTTTGAAGATCTGATCCCACAAATAAAAAAAAGTAGAATAAAGAGAAAATGAAAATATTTAAAAATAAAGAAAGAAAGAAAGAAAGAAAGAAAGAAAGAAAGAAAGAAAGAAAGAAAGAAAAAAAAGAAAAAAGAGAGAAAAAAGAAAGAAAAATCCGATGGAGAAAAGTGCAAATGAAAATAAAGAAAACAATTGAAACAGTAAAAGAGACAGATTGCCGAAAGATAAAATGGAAAAGAAAGACAGAAAGAATAAAAGAGTAAAAAGAAAAAGAATATTTGGAAAAGAAGAAGTAGAAAAGAAAAAAAAGTAATAGAAGCAATTAACAAAAAACAATGACACAAAGATGAAGAAGAAAATTGAAAAGAAAGAAAGAAAGAAAGAAAGAATCAAAAGACGAAAAATGAGAAAAGAAAGAATGAAAATAAAAGAATGAATGAAGAAACAATATCCGGGAAAGACAAAGAAGAAAAGAATGAAGTAGATAATGTAAGCGACGAAAAAAGTGATAAAAACAAACGAAAAATAGAGAATAAAGAAAGAAAAGCTAAGAAAAATGAGAGAATATTAATATAGAAATTAAAAATAAATAAAAGACAGAATCCTTGAAGTAATCGATAGTGGCTCGCGTTGAGGAATCGGAGAGCCGAGTTTGAATACCAGTGGAATCAATTACATTCACTTATGTCCTATTTCCCTTTGGGAAATTTATTAATCATCTTCTTCTTCCTCCCACAGCTATAAGTTTAATGCTGGACTGACTGAGTTATATAATCTTCGATGGCAACTGGTCTCTGAATTCGAAACCGACCCGTTGAGTGTTGGATCCGTCAGGCTATCTTTCCAAAGAAACACCACTTCTACTGTCGCTGCTGTACACTTGGTACCCCTGCGACCCTGATCGGCCACGGGATAAAAGAAAGAAAGACTAAAAGAGGAAGTAGAAAGAAAAGAAACGGTTAACACAAGTAAACAAGAAATGATAATACAACACAATCGAAAGAGAAAATTGAAGAAAGAAAGAAAGCAGAAGTAGAAAAAGGAAATTAAAAAATCGGAAAGAGTTTGAAAAAACGCAGAGATTTGAAAAATTCGGAAGCTACTCCCAAATAAAAAAAATCTTCATTTTTTTTTTTAAATTAAATATTATTTATATTTTATTAAGATATATCAAATATTCATTACTTATATTATTAAGGATATTATTTTATGGTATGTCTCAAGAAATAAAAGATCATGGCTCTCTATATTTTCCTTAAATTCTGGAGAAGGATTTTTCTTCTTTTATGTGGATTCGACTGGATTTCGAACTCCGCTCTCCGATTACCTCACTCCGAGCCGCTATCAATTACTCCACCGGTCATAGGAGCGATATCCTTGATGAATACAAAAAAAGAATCCAGATTCGATTCCTGGGATGGGAAGGTACTTTTTTCTTTAGTAGAACCTTTCAATCTCGCACGGTTGACATTAATTTCTCCGCTAAGTGGACATTAAATGGGATAACATTCTATGCTCTTTCTGAATATATCAGTTTCATTTATTTCCCTAACTCAACTTCAAGTTTTTGCTCACCTCTGCTGTGACCAGGAATTGAACTCACAACTCGCTGGGTCGTCACTGGATGACTTCAAACAATGCTTTTATCCAATCGTTCAAAATTCCAACGTATATTACCTGAAGAAGACCGAGCGTACAACGGAAGAAATGTCGTGAATATGGCAATAAAAATGAGGAGAACAGCCCGAACAATGTAACTTGTGTAAATAGTAATAATATCTCATGTCAAAAATGTTAGCGCAATCAAGAGTTACCATGAATAATTCTTAAAATCAGCTGAATACTATGGAAAGTGCTGGTATATTGCAAACACTTGTTGCCACATAATATCTATTAAGGGACACCTTATACTCGGGCTGTGTTAACTTGACGAGTCTAATAACACAACTACTAACATTAATAATAATTATAATAATAATATGTCTACTACTATTACTAAAACGATTACTACTACTACTAATACTACTAATAATAATAACAATAATAAGTCTAATACTACTACTATTGCTGCTAACAATAATAATAATAATAATAATAATAATGATAATAAAAGAAAAGAGTACTACAGGCGTGTACGTCCTATGCTAAATACTGAGCTAAACACAAAAACAGAATATCGGCCATAAACACATTGGCTGTCCCTGTGGTGCAATACAGCTTTAATGTCCTTAACTGGACCATAACTGAAATTAAGCGAATGGATTAAAAACGAGAAAATGTTTCTCTTGCATCATCCCAAAGCTGATGTTGATCGTCTGTATGTGCCCAGATCCGAAGGAGGCAGAGATTAGTTTTAGAACTGTCCTACAAAACTACAACAATTGGCCTCCAAAGATACTTGGAAACTACAGAAGACTGGATGATGGTATGCGTCAAGGAACATGAAAGTAGTAAGCGTCTTTACTCCGTAATGAAAAAGCCAACAAATTCAAAATGGAGTTTCAAATGGGCGTAGAGATGCAACTACAGCACAATACGTAGCTGAAACTGAAAATACTTAAAAAAGACAGCAAAGACGAATGCAACCGACCAGATACAGAAGCGAAGGCAAGATAAATCGCTTCATGGCCAATACTCTGCCCGTACCAAACACGCTGACGCAGACAAAACCCGTAGCCATCAGTGGCTACGTAGTGCAGGGTTAAAAGCGGAAACTGAAGGTTTTATCCTTGCTGTGCAGGACCAGTGCTTGCTAACTAGGAATTATCAAGCACATATACTAAAATATTGTGTCAACCCAAAATGCAGATTCTGTGATAAATATCCAGAAACGATTGATAATCTTGTATCAGGATGCACGATGTTGGCACCCACTGAATATAAAACCCGACATGACAGAGTTGGTCAATATCTGCACTGGAAAATCTGCAACTTCTACGGGAAGGAAACTGAAAGAAACTGGTATGAACACTACCCAGACCCGGTTACGGAGATAGGACCTGTTACAATTCTATGGGACTACACAATACACACTGACAGATGTGGCACCTGGCATCCTGACGATTTGAAAGAAATATTCATAGATATATGATTTGTTTTTTACGGTTTATCAACCATTTAATAATTATTTAAGGCCGAAAAATATTTTAGGTTTTAAGAATAATACTTTCTTTACATTCAAGCGATCTGGGAGAAAGAAAGAGAAAACGAAGAAGAAAGAAAGAAAAAAATAATACGAAAACGGGTCATAGGCGAACACACACACACACACGGCTTAAGAGACGGAAATGGTGTGGAAAAAGAGTTATGGTTGACAGGTAGCAGTTGTCAAAAATATCTAGGTCACCTACGAACAAGCATTTGACCGATTTTCGCGTGTCCACGAAAAATTGAATTTTGTTATCAATTGGATGCCACCCAAAAAGGAAAAAACTCCATTGTTGAACATTGACGAAACACAGACAGTCTTCAGAATTAGAAAAATCCGACCCAAGAAGTTTTCACTGGCAAAATTTTTCTTTCTTTTGGCAGAATAAACGTTTGCCCTGCGATAATAAAGATTTTTGTCATCAAACCTCGGCCGAAAGGAAAATGAAATATTTTTATTTCGCTTAGAAACGCCAGCTAGACTAGGAAATTCCTTTCTTAGATCGTGTCCAATTAGCGATAAACTGCTTGACAAATACCACGTGTAGAGCCGAGAGCGTCATCTCGGTCGCTCATGATAAGGGCGATTTAATTAATATTTTTTTTTTGTTAAGCAAGGTATTTCTTTCCCAAAACAAAACCACGGATTGTTCACACCCGACTAAGACGTCATTGGCCAAGTAGATCACATGACGCACGAAGGATGAGGAAAGATACCCGACTAAGACGTCATTGGCCAAGTAAATCACATGACGCACGAAGGAGGAGGAAATATGCCCGACCAGGACCTCATTGGCCGAGAGCGGTCACGTGACGCACGAAGAAAATCAGTCGACGCCTCTATCCAGAGTGTAAGTGTGAGAAGCCGATACGAAGAAGTGGGGAACTTAGTGCACGCCCCTCAGAAGCACAGTAAGAGAGTGGGAGTGAGAGGAGAGTTACCGAAAATGGAAAAGAATGAAAAATCCCTAACCAGAAATAAGAAGGGTGGATACGTATTTAGAATTATCGGAGAACCCCTGGCGCCGACAGACCCACCCCAGTTTTGACGGCGTCAATAAAAGCGAGAACCCAACCGACAGAAATCAGTTCAGTTCGTTCGACCCAAGCTGGCGAGAAGAAGTTAGTTCGCGCACCGGCGGCGGAGATGAGTGACCAGTAATTCAGACTCTGGAGAGAAGAAGTTTGAGTTCAGCCGCGGACCCTGGCGAGAAGTTTTGAGCCTTGGACGACAAGCAGAGATGAGCGACCAGTGTTGAAACCGCGTCAAGATAGCTGACCAAGATTCACGCACACTTTTGGACTCTTCTTCAACCAAGAACAAGTAGTTTGAAGAGCGACTTAGAATCAGACCACAGAAATAAGTTTTTCGACTTTCGTCCAAAGACACACCGAAACACAAATTTCTTAGAGAGCAGACAACTTGAAGCCTTAAAGTTTGCCTAGCGAAAGCGTCGTGCCACAATCCACAGAACGGGTTGGGAAGCAGACATGTACCGAACAAATAGACATAAAAAGTTTGTTACTTTTTTCTTTGATATTTTGGACTTTGTGAGTTTTCATTTTATTTTCTTTTATACATAATTGTGTGTTATCAACCCCGTTGAACTCAGGTTGCATTACGGCCCCAACCCCTGTTGATCTCGTCTGTCTAAGATCAATTCACAACGTGGGTAGGCAGACTGGAGATCAGTGCAGTTACCCTGGTAACCAGGCGTTGGAAGCAGGTTGGGAACGGCGAGGCTGGTATCAATCTAACCAGATTCCTACCCGAATCACCAAAGGGTTAGAACGTCACGTTTGGAGCAGCGAGGAGCGAACAGCTGACGCCGCGGCGAAGACGTCACAATTGGTACTGTTTGGGGACGTCACGTCTGACGCCGTGACCGGGACATCAGAGCCTGGGGCAGCCACGTGACGCCACATCTGGCGCCGTGGTGGATCAGGATAGAACGACACAGTCGACGCTGCGACCGGGGGACGACGTCACACAGAACAATCAAGGCCAACCGCCCAGATATTGTTATTAAAGACCACAAACAAAAACGGCGCCTCCTTATTGATATGGCAGTCCCTGTTGACTGCAATGTATCTTTGAAGATATTCAAAAAGCTGTCACAATACAAGGACCTTGAAATAGAAATCTCAAAAATGTGGCATATGGGAACATCAACAATCCCTGTTGTAGTTGGAGCCCTAGGACTGGTTGGAAAAGATTGCAGTAGACTAATTGAAGGGATCCAGACCCGGTTAAAGAGATAGGACCTGTAACAATTTTATGGGATTTTACAATACACACAGACAAAACAATCAAAGCTAATCGCCCAGACATCGTGATCAAAGACCGCAAGAACAGAATATGCTTTCTTATTGACATGATAGCCCCTGCATATATTAATGTACCTTCGATGATCTTCAAAATACAAGGATCTTGGAATGGAAATCTAAAAAAAAAACAAAAAAACTGTCACATGAAGGCATGAATAATTCTAATTGTAGTTGAAGCCCTCGGAATGATAAGAAAATATTTTGATAGGCTCATTGAAGGGATTCCTAGTTGCCCATGCCTTAAGGAAACGTAAAAATTGAAGTGGCAGCACCAACTGAATATAAAATTTGGCCGATATTTGCATTGAAAAATATGCTGTTACAAGAAGAAAACTGCAAGAAACTGGTCTGGCCATCACCGAGGCCTGGTTACAGAGATAGGACCTATAATAATTTTATAGGACTTTACAAGACACACAGACAGAACTAGCAAAGCTAATCGCCGAGACATTGTGATCAAAGATCAAAAGAACAGAATATGCTTTCTTATTATGTCAGTTCCTGCAGATTGAAACCTATCTTTGAATTTTTTTTTTTTTTTTTTTTTGTCAAAATCTATCAAATACGATATTTGCCATGAGGAGGTACATTTCATTTTTGTAGAATTTCTCGACCTAGGATGGTTGTCATTAATTTCACCGTTTACTCAACAAAACGATGGGATGTTAACTCAACCAAACTTACCCATTAATAATTGGTAAAATCAGCTGAATACTATGGAAAGTGCTGGTATATTGCAAACCGTTGTTGTCACTTGATATCTATCAAGAGTCACCGGATACTAGGACTGTTTTAAGCCGATGAGTCTACTACCACTACTACTACTACTAACATTAATAATAATAATGTCAAATACTACTAATACTACTACTACTAATAATAAGTCTACTACTATTACTACTACTACTCCTACTACTACTACTACTACTAATAATAATAATGAGTCTCTTACTACTACGAACAATAATAATAATAATAATAATAATATTGAAACTCTAAGAAACTGGTATGGGCATCACACAGAGCCAGTTACACACATAGGGTCTGTAATAATTTTATGGGATTTTACACAGACAGAACAATCAATGCTAATCGTCTACTCATCGTGATCAAAGGCCACAGGAACAGAATGTGTTTTCTGATTGACATGGCAGTCCCTGGCGATCGCAATGTATCTTTGAAGATCTTCAAAAAAAATTTATCAAATAAATACGATTTCTGTCATGAACAGGTACCTTTTTCAACAATAGAACCTCTCGACCCACGACGGTTGACACTAATTTCACCGTTTAGTCAACAAAAAAATGGGATGTTGACTCAACCAAACGTAGCCATTAATAACTGGTAAAACCAGCTGAATACTATGGAAAGTGCTGGTATATTGCACACTCTTGTTGTCACTTGATATATATCGAGAGACACCGGATACTAGGGCTGTGTCTGATGATAATAATAATAATAATAATAATAATGATAATATTCACAACAAAAGTAATACAAAATGAATAAAAAAAATCAAGCGACGATAACAATATCCCTAATATCATCTGTAGTAGTATTCAACTTGTAATAATAAACAACGAGTCGCTTCCGTTCTCGGGTCGTATAAAGGAATCAATGTTTGTTGTATTAAATCGGCCGTTTAAGATGTTGCCAAGTGGACAAAGAAGTAGGTAAAATTATTATTATTTTTTTTTTTTTATTTCTAATTTTTTTTTCTATCCCTTTTCTAAGCGGATGACACAACACGTCGAAACCATCAGGGTGGTCCTATAACTGTTTGATCTGCACCTAACCGTCTAACTTCCGGTGCTTCGAGTGGGGTTCCATCTTTTCTAGAGCGGACAGAGGGAGGGTTGGATGAGTGTAGGTTTGCAGCTACAACTAACATCAGACCTCACCCAATGCAGCCCTTTCAGGCTATCAACAAATCATTTACACTAGCGTTTATGTACACGACCCATACGTATATCAATAACACACACACATACAGACACACGCATATATATATATATATATATATATATATATATATATATATATATATATATATATATATATATAAATAAGGAGAGTGATAGTGAGAGAGACGGGAAAAGAAAGAGGTGTCATGAAGAGTAATGTGTAGCGGATTTAGAAATCGGAGAGCCAAGTTCGAATTCCAGGCAAGATCGTTACATTGTTACGTGTAAATGTATGAGTCCATCTCTTGCTATGGGTAAATACCAGGTTAGACCAAACTGTGTCCGATAGCTTTAGGTGGCTAAATAGCCTCACCAAAGGACAATTCGTCAGCGTGGTGAGTACGGCTAAACTCCTGAAAACATGGTCAATCAAGGAGGAGTTCCGCTAAAGAGTGAGAAGGTCCTGGATTTGGATCTGTGTTCTAATGAGCTTTTATCTCTGATTATATGACAAGAAGGCTTACGTTTCACTTGAACGATCGTAGTTCAATCTCAGAACTTTTAAAGAAACATTCCTGTCCATATTCACCGTTTAGACAGATATTAGGCGAAAATATCAATCAA